>OZ005660.1:226462843-227063136 GCA_963930645.1 Salticus scenicus
TTTTCACACCGGTTTCTTTTTTGAGTAATTCTCTCCAAAGTCCAAACGTAATTATGATTAAGTAAGAAAATCCATATTCATGCTATTTTCAGAGTAAACCACGAAAAATTCTGATTGGCTCAGTTAGATCGAGAAGTGTAACTTGCGTTTGAACTAGGCACCTCCCGTGTATCACATAGTTGCCAACATCCTAATTTATATTTTATAGTACTATTAGTATCCGCCGCTGTTTTCGCACCAGTTTATTTTTAGAGTATTACTCTAAATTTAATCATGATAAATTATTAATCATTAAAATTAAATAAAATTAATTATTAATTTGATTTAATTTAATTAATAATTAAATTTGATTAATATAATTAAATTTGATTAATTTAATTAAATTAAATTAATCATTAAATATTAATCATTAAAATTACTCTAAATTTAATCATTTATCTCTAAATTTAATCATGATTAAAAAAGAAAAAAAAAACTCGAAAATCGTCTGGTGTGAAAAAAAGGCAGGTACTAACACTACTGCGGAAAATTAATTAGGATGTTGGCAGGTATGTTATCAACTTCGACAGCAGAATATTTCTGCCGTTGGAGGAGAACACTTATTTATGTTTCCACTGATCAAATATTCCCTATGACTTTTATCTTAAAGCATAAATACATGGAGATTTGTAGAAATTAAAGATATTTTTGATTCTCCTTTCCACGTAACTCAGAGTATCAAAATTGTAAACTAAACATGCGAGTATCCGGAGCAAAATAATACGCCCCACACCTCGGCGAACCAGATATAAGATACCAGACATAAAATACAAGTACCAGATGATAAAGAGAAAAAAAAAAAAGGAAAAGAGGAAAGGCTACCAGATGTTAAAGAGGCAGTTTGGTCAATGCATTTTAAAAATATAAACAAACAGTCTTCCAGTTAAGGAAGAGCCCGTTCTCTAGAAACTTCCCATAAGATGCTAATTTTGGTCAAGAAATTTGGTGCATTTTTCATTTTAATAAGTACCGAGTTAAGTTTAGAAATTAGTTCAATGAAATTTTGTACGTTTAATTCTTGGACAATATTATTTAGAACATTTTCTAAGTCCAAAAATTGACGGGGGTTATTTTCTTGAGTTCTCGCAGAGGCAGGAGTAGCAAATAATTAACACCAAAAGCGAAAATATATGTATATAGTATATAAATAATAGATGTACGGCACATTTATCGGTTTGAAAATGTATTAATTTAATATTTTTAAAAACTGGCTAAACCACCAAGAAATTTGCATTTTACTATATTTGATAAAAGATATGTTAATATCTGTGCATATAGCTATTTTTTATTAGGTTTGGTTTAATAAATATTTAAAAGCAAAGAATTTCCTTTCGTTTTGATTTTAAAAGATTCTCGATTTGTTATAAAACTATCTTCTAGAGAATAACATTCGAAATTTGAAGAGCCAAAAGAGGGGGGGGGGGGGGGAGGGGTCGTTTATTAAACATATTTTAATGACTCAAGCATTTCTTCCTTAAAAAAAAAAAAAATAAAAAAAAAAAAAAAAAGAAAGAAAATCTTATGAGTTTATATATGTGTTTTATCGCTGAAAATTAAATTCAATTTGCACAAATGTATACTTTTTGGAACGGAGAACTGTTAGTTTCAATCTGGATAAAAATGTCATCACCATCTATATAAATTACTGAGTTTTAAGAAACTGCCACATTTAATAATTTTCTACTTTAGGTATTTTTTAATATAAAAGAATACATGTATAAATTGGAATAATGCATACAAAATAACAGTATTTTTAAATACCTTCTTGACATCGTAAGAAAATATTGGGTTGTTCGGAAAGTAATTTCGTTTTTTCCTTTGAAAATGAAAGACGATTTTCTTATATTGTATAAATATTTTGATGAATTATATATTCTCCACTTTGATCGGTTTCTTAGCGATCTCACGAATTGTTATTTGGCAGTTTTTCATAAATCAATACTTTATTTTGTCTTCATTAGCACAAACTGGTTTTCTAAAACGTTATGCATCTTCAACTCAAAATTGCCAGAACAAAATTTGGTAAACCAGTTTTGACAATAACATTCTTTAAATAAATTTTCTGTGTACACATCGTATACTTTTTTTCCTTGTTTGAATAGTATTTTCGCATTTTTGATAGCAAAAACAAAATATGCCGAAAATGTCACTTCTGATTTTCTTTATTTGATAGGGCACCAATCAAAAACTATTGAGCAGAATAAAACGACCTTTTTCACAAGCAAGCCTTGCTATATCAGCTGTCACAATATGTAATGGCAATGCAAATTAAATGTGAAGAAGGTGTGAAAAAAATACAATTAAGTCCTCTGCTGAGAAAAACGAAATGACTTTCCGAACAACCCAATAATTTTGTATTCTGCCAATCTGGCTAATCATATCTTTTGAATTATACAATTTTCGACCCTCTACACCCATAATTATTGTGTTAAAAGTGTACTACCAATTTCATGTTTGCCTATTTACTATTAACATACAGATTCATTAAGTTGATTTTTCTCAAATGCTGCATTTTTGTAGCTCTGTCACCTTTCTTGCCAGGATGAGATATACTTATTTAATACTATCTAACTTAATTTATTTCCTTACCACATACTTAAAATCTTTGATCTTTTAGCAACCCTTTTACCATCTATTTTCTTTCATTCTGTTTCTGGATATCCTTTTTCTTTATAAGACGTAAGTACACATCTTGATATGAGAGAAGTTTTCAGTTTGTTGATGTTTTCACAGGCTGAAAATTGCTCCAAATCACCGAACAGTAGTCAGTGGCCTCCTTTCATCTTTTAAAACTTTAAACCGAATTAATAGTGCCTTTGTATGTGACATTTTATTTTTAATAATCACATACATAAGGTAATATTTATTCGGTGTAAATCATTTTGATTCTGTAAAACTGGAAATAAGTTTTTTACATTGACAATGATATGTGTGTACTAAAAAAGAAAATTATTAAGCTATTATGTATTAATATTTTGCTAATAGGATGAATGTATGGTTTGAAATAATAACTGTTCAAAGTAAAAAAAAATAATAATAATAATAATAATGAATCAAATTGAGCAGTCCAATTATATTTATCAAAATATTAAAAAAAAAAAAAAAAAAAAGTCAACAGCAATAATAAAATTTCACAAATTGAAACAAAATTTCAGAAGAGAAACTTCTAATAGAAATAAAATATAGTTTTTGCATAATGCATGGGAATCCAACAGTTGAAAAGCCGATACATGTTTCATGAAGTTTAAAAGCAACAAAAACATCTAACTTTTAATCTTTATGAGATTTTTTTTTTCTTTTCACTGAGTTTTTAAATTACAACAACAATCAATTAAATATTCACAACCCATATATATTCCTTAGAAATTCCTCGGCCTTCAAAGAGTAATTATTTGAAAGTGATAAAATTTACGAATCCAATGTAGTAGTGTATGTGTACATTTTCTCGAATGTAAACAACAGCTGAATTGTTTATTAAATTAAAATTTAATTTTTGCAATCCCTTTGCATGCAAAAAGAAATGTGTGCATACGATGAAATTATGTTTAACAAATAAAATTTTGGATTTACTAAAATAGTAAAGAAAGAAAGAAAGAAAAGAAAAGAAAGAAAAAGGAATATATTAATTAAACTTACTTTGAGTCTCACATGCGCACATTTTATGCAAAATTGAATAATAAAGAATGACAACAAGATATTTGAAAACAAATAAAAATAAAGATTAAATATCGTATAGCATGCTCAGAAATTTCATTCCATCACTCGATGATGGTAATAGGAATATTCAAAGCAAACGAAAGCAGTTAAGCATATAAAGGCAAAATTGAAGCTTAAAAACAAATGGCTTTATGGATAAAAGATATCTATACCCTGGATAATAATTTCAAAAACTAAAATAAACAAAATCTACGAAATAACAAAACACTTTGATTACAGAACATCATTAACCCTTTGCCCGGAACATGTTTTCATCATGATTACCGGGAACACCGGTCTCACAGACCGCTATTGATAGAAAAAGGTACTGAATGTATTTTGCGAAATTTCGTGGCGATAAATTATGAATTCTTGCAGCCATAACTTTACTTTCTCAATTATGACGTATTATAGGGACGATAGGATATCATATGGTTGATTGGATTTAATGCCGCATAAGTACTGCGCAACGGGTAATTGGCGGCGGTCTGGGACGCACCCCTAAGGATGGTCCGGAGACGTGCCATCATAATTTTGATCCTGCCCGATTAGGTGACCCCCAGAGCTATAATTTGGTATATTATATAATTGAATCATCTGGTTTCTGAAATTATTCTTTTTTAATATGTTTATAGTGACCAGTTTAGAGTACTTTTATAAATACGAAGCATTAAAATTATTAAAAGAATGTAATTACGACGTTGATTTTTGAATTCTAAATAACCACACTAATAAAAAGTTATAAATAAATAATTTCTTATAATTTTTCGAACTGCAGGAAATGAGTCTGCGCTCGGATTGGAAGAAATTTTGTCACCCTGTTTCGACTATTGAGTTACCCGAATTTCGTGCACTTTGAGAATTCACAAGCGGTACCATCGACAAGATATTAAAGTACACCCCGGACTAGTAACCTTTTTGCTATCCAACATCAGATCTCCACCATCTAGTCAAATCATCCACCAAACCGACATGAAAATTCAACCAAGGCAAGTTTCCTCCACCTTTGTTATCGCTGTTTTATATTTCGATTGGGTGTAAATTAAACATATACCAAAACCTACACTAGCTGAAATGGAAAGCACGTAACCTAATCCTTGTTATTGTTTAAAAGCTGTTCCGTTTGAATTTTGTTTGGATGGATGGATGGTTGAGTTTTACTTCGCACTAGTGCTGCTCAGATGGGCAATTGGCGACGGTCTGGGACACACCTCTAGAGGTGGTCCGGAGATATGCCATCACAATTTTGATCCTTCACGGAAGGGATCCTCTCCCGCTTCGGTGACCCCCAGAGGGACTTTTGTTTAGAGTTTTGGTGGTACAGCCGGCTGCAAAATTATTCGAGCACTAGCAATAATCCTTGCCAAAAAAAGGTACTGTTAATACAGCTTTGTTAAATAAATCCTTGTCGAGTCATGTTCTTAATCAATTTAAGAACATGATTCGACAAGGATTTACTTAGCAAAACAGTCTTAAGTGTACAGTCGGCAGCATAATGTTTCGAGCACTAGCCAATAATTCCTATATTAAAAAAGTACACTTAAGACTGCTTTGTTAAATAAACCCTTATCGAATCATGTTCTTAGACTGACTAAGTACATGACTCGATAAGGATTTATTTAACAAAGCAGTATTAAGTGTACTTTTTTTAGACAGGGATTATTGTTAGTGCTCGAATAATTTTGCAGCCGACTGTACGTTTTAAATATAGGAATTGTTGGCTAGTGCTCGAATAATTTTGCAGCCGACTGTATGAGGAACAAACTATTTAAAACATGTAAAATCCCAAGAACCAGTTGCCAAGACAGCGATTATTACCAAAAGAAGGCGCAAAAACCGTAGTCATGTTCCGGGAATTTTTCTCCATAGACAATATAGGAAATCTGTACTCTACTAGTATATCTGCTCAATGAGGGTTACCCAGTTTTTTTTTTTTTTTTATGTCTGCAAAGAGTACATTCGTGTGTCTAAGTGATTCTTGAGCTTTCTTGTACAACCGGCAGCAAAAGTATCCGAGCACCAGAAAATAATTCTGATGCCAAACAATTACACTTAACACTGTTTTGTTAAATAAATCCTTGTTGAATCATGTTGTTAGACTAAGAACATGACTCGACAGGGTTTATTTAACAAAGCAGTATTAAGTGTACTTTGTTTTGAGAGGGATTATTGCTAGTGCTCGGATACTTTTGCTGGTACACACAATGGTAATGACATGCCTCGTCCTGGACCACTTGTTGGGGTGCACTCTAGACTTCCACAAATTGCTCATTACGTAGCTATCATGTGATATTTAAACTAGGGTGACCAAATGTCCTGAAATTAGGGGGTAACTAAAGTGACTGGATGTCACAATTTATTGGGGACAGTCACCACTTTTGGCAGTTTGTCACTATGAACGGGATTCGACAAGGCTTTTTTTTAACAAAACTGTATTAAGCGTACTTTTTTTACATAGGAATTTTTGCTACTGCTCGAATACTTTTGCTGCCGAATGTACAGTCGGTAACAAAAGTATCCGAACACTAGCAAAATTTCCTATGTAAAAAAAGTACGCTTAATACAGTTTTGCTAAATAAATCCTTGTCGAACCCTGTTCTTAGACTGGCTAAGAACACGATTCGACAAGGATTTATTTAGCAAAACAGTATTAAGTGTACTTTTTTTATATAGGAATTTTTGCTAGTGTTCGGACACTTTTGTTACCGACTGTACTCTTGCCAGTAGTCAAAAGCAATGTTATTCTGTGAGGATATCTGTTTCCACAATACCCATTACCTAATATTCTTTTACCGAAAATTGTTTTTTTGCATTTTATTTTCTAGCCCCCCCCCCCCCCCCCAAAAAAAAAAAGCAGTTTATTTTTTTATTTATTATTTGTATTATTATTTTTTATTCAAAAATAAAATGTAAAAAATAAAAATAATTAAACTTTTTTAGAAAATGAGTGCAAATTTAACGGTTGTGAAATTTTCTAAATGTGAAAATGGAATTTAAATAATCATCAATTGTGGAAGCATATTTCCCCACTGAATAACATCACCTGTCGGTGAAGTTTGGTATTATACAGTCGGCAACAAAAGTCTCCGAACACTAGCAAAAATTTCTATATAAAAAAAAGTACTCTTAAAACAGTTTTGTTAAATGAATCCTGTTTTTAGACTGACTAAGAACAGGATTCGACAACGATTTATTTAACAAAACTGTATTAAGTGTACATTTTTTACATAGGAATTTTTGCTAGTGTTCGGACACTTTTGTTACCGACTGTACTAAGAAAAGCAAACAAAACTTTTAGAAAGAAGTTGCAATTATTGGCATATCTACGTAATGTGCTGTTAGCGCTCAAAAATTGAGATTCCTAATATCCTCATAACATTTTACATGTTTTTTTTTTTTCAACATTAAGGGGATTGCCCATTGCGCAGCACTAGTGCGACGTAAAACTCATCCAACCAACCAAACAACCGTCAACACTAAGCGGCTCCGGGCCCTGCTCACTCTTCCAACCCCAAAGGGTAGTGTCCTTGTTTGAACAGATTTTACGTTGTAGTAGTGCCACGCTGTGGACAATTGGCAACGGTCCGGGGCTCATTATAGGGTTGTTCTGAGGCATGCCATCCTGTACAGGTTGAGTGTACTTTACGCGGCACTAGTACTGCAGTTAGATAGACTTGGCGTCTTCGACGTTTATAGCCAAACGTGCCGGTACCTTATTCTAGGAATCTGCATCCGCAATTCCCTGCACTAAGCCTAACCTTTAGCGGTCTCAGAGACCGATGTTCCGGTATAAGGGTTAAATGAAAGATCAATACAGTTTCCCCTGTCAGTTGCAAATCACATGGAAATTTCTAAGATTGTACAGGTTGATTAAAATTGAATATATGGAAGTTGCATTGAAAAACAACAAAAGAACCCCAGCACGACTCTTATTTCAATTCCATACATTCTATACCTTTTTTATATAATAAAAAAAGATTTTTTTTTTTTTTTTCACAACAATACACTTTTCAATGGCTACGTTTAACGATGTTTTCTGAAAACAGCTGATTTGCTATAGCCTCGAACCCGAAGGAGGAATATTGCCCATAAAAAAAAAGAAAAAAAAGTATAATGTATTTTTTATATTCTCGATTCTAGTAAAAAAGTGCATAACATCGATTTATCTGTCTGTCTATTTTTTTTTTTTTTTTAACTATGTTTTTCTAAAAGATATGGTAGGAAAAGCTAAGCGGCTCGGCTGCGTCGTGTGTGTCACACGCTCCAGGGCATCGGCCATTTCAAAAGGTACCTTTGATAAAGAATAAGAATAAGAATAATTGGAAACATTCCCCCTTTCGAAAGATTACCAAGAATTTCCCACCATATTGTGAATGAAAATGTTGCACACTTTTCAGATTATGTATTGTGCATCACAGAAAGTAAATATTCGCTTGTACATTTGTCTATATTTCCTTTTCTTTGTCAATATATATATTTTATGATTCCCATGCTGGCGGATGTAAAATTTTGACTTATTTTTAGGTAAACATTTTTTAAAAAGGCATAATTTAACAAATCATATCTTTAATATATATATATTTCTAATTTTAAAATATAATACTTCATCTTATTACTTTACATTCTAAAGTAATAGGTTGGGTTATTGGTTGTAAATTTAATGGCCGATCGACTACGCAAGGGTCTCAGGCCTATAGGGGAATGCATTTCCTTTTTCTAAGGGGTCTTCACTCATATTTAAGTGAATTTCAGAGAAAATCTCGGAAAACTCCAGAAGACTAAGTCGATAAGCACAACATGGGATCGAGCCCGCCATTTCCCGTCAACAATCTTTGAGCGCTGAAATGCTCGGCCGCTAGTGGGCCTTTAAAGTAAACGGGGAACAATTTCACTGTTATATTTTTTAAAATTAATTTCTAAAATTTTGTGTCATTGGAGGGATATTTTATTTTCTGGACATAACTTTTTACTAGTTAAAATTAATGTGAATTTTATAATGATAAACGCTTGATAATTTTTTCAGAGTTAAAAAATACGATTTTCAGCAAAATGATGCGTTATCCAAAATAATTTTATGTGATGAGAGTGACTTAATCTATATCTATCTATATATATGTATGCATATAGTTACAGTTTCAGAAGCAAAAATCTGGAGTGAAACTACTTGACTTTCAGACAATAAGCAATTAACGCGGTTATATAGAATAATTAAAGTAAAAAAAAAATGTAGTTGATAAAAGTAATGTAGTTAATAACAATAAAAAAATGTCTAAAGAAAGTTTATTATTATTATATATAAACCAGAGAGCGTTATTCTATTCTTTACAGGCCTGGTAGGTTTAGTATTTGGATCCTCGAGTAAAAAGACTTCATAAAATTTTAAAAAGAAGTTTTAAACAATAATGTCAGTTTTAAAATTAGGATATCTGGCTTTTTAGAGTTTGCCATTCCGAGAGAGTGTAATCCGTCGGATCGTTGAATCATCATTTTCATTATTATTACTAATGGTAAAAAACTAAAAGTTGACTGTAAGTTACTTTATTCTTCTTCTTCTTATTTTTTAACTAATGTTTCAGATTAAACATGTTATTTCTTGACACAACAGATTGCTTAAACTCATTTATATTTATTTTATATAGCTCTTTAATTAAATTTATTTATAAACTGTTTTTATTATATTATCATTATATTATTTTAGTATTATGAGTACGTTTTGTGTGTGAGTAGAACTGTCTTGCATCCAAACATTTAGTTGAGTATTTTGTTTGTATAACAGGATTATTATTATTATTTATGTAGAAATTAAGTAATATAGGAATCATAATCAGTAAATATTTACAAAGCTATATATATACATAAATATCACCTTATGTGTTAGTTTACTTTTTTAGTATTATAAAAAATAATAATACTTTGTTATATGAACCGCATTGAATTTAGAAGGTATTAGTTTATAGTTTTTAAACAAGAAGTAAATATTTTTAAATTAATTACTATTATTTTTTTTATAAATTTTTTTATATATCAGTTATTAAATAAATAAATTAATAACTAAAATTAATCTTTTTTTTTTTTTTTTTTTTTTTTTTTACCCTCAGCTTTTGTATTATCATCAGAACAGAATGGAATGTTTTTCATTTTATGACAAAAGCATTTTCTTTTTAAGATAAACTGCATTTCAGATGTATTTTTATAAGAAATTATGTGATAAAATTTCAAAATTCTGTAATTTTACCAAAAATTATTTCCAATAACTTCACATTTATGTAAAAAATATGTTTATTTATTTAGGATAAAATTATTTTACATATAGTATGAATGATTTTGCAGGATACTTTCCTAAATTTATAAGTAAAGCATAAATTGAGACAGTGTATATATATATATATATAGACATTATTTAGTATACATAATGATATTTCATATTTATTTAGAACAACTGTAAAATCCCTTAAAAGTATGAATTATATTTTTCTAAAATCCCATATCTAGGTTGTTCAAAATTAATTGTTAATTCGATTACAACTTCAGATATAAGAAGGCGAAACTTATTCATTTTGCAACTGAAAACGAGCGTTTATAACATATGGTTGATCCTGGCAAGATTTATTACAGTATTTTAGACGGATAGAGCCAAAACACCTTGAGCCTGCCTGACCACATCAAAAATTTCTGAATAGGACCGACTTTTCCAACATTAGTGAAAACCCAGCTTAAATGCACCCCTCAACGTCAAAATTTTATTCTGAATTTAACGGATCCTCTGTGCTTGATCATGCAACCATACTTCGAGACAGTTAGAGACTGGCTCAGTGAACATCAATCTGACTTCTAACAGTTTCCCTAGATGCTGCAAAGTCCAGATCTTAATCCAATAGAAAATGTTTGTGACAAGTTAGAAAGGAGTATCCGTCTGCAATCTCCTCTTCCATCCACAATTCATAGGATCTTAAAGTCTGTGTAACGAATGTTGTTATATGTATGTGGCAACAATGGTTGTTAGTTAGAGTGTTATATGTATTTGGCAACACTGGTTGTCAGTTAGCTAACAGCTAGCAGCAATGTAAGTTTTTATAAACAACGTGTTTATAATGTATTATTTGTAATATTAATAATAATCTAAAGAGATTATACTGAATTGAACATGGCGTAGTCGTGTGAACAAGTATTAATGAATTGGTAATTACTATGCCGGAAATCAGTTAGTTTGAGTCACAAAATAGATAATTAAGATGGAATTCGTTCGTCCACCGCAAGGCTTAAGTTTTGAAGGCAATGTTGCCGAAAATTGGCGACGTTTTAAACAGTTGTTTGAAATCTACATGAAGGTTTCGGGAAATGCTTCAAAGGATAAAGATGTAAAAGTGGCAATATTTTTAAATGCAGCAGGTGAAGAAGCTGTTGAAGTGTACAATACATTCAATCTCTCGATCGAAGACCAGGGTGATTATGACAAAGTAATTGAAAGATTTGAAGCATTCACGACTCCTAAAAAGAATGTTGTGGTGGAGCGATTCTTGTTTAATAGACGAAAACAAGAAGAAGCGGAATTATTTGATGCTTTCGCGACGGATTTAAAGAAACTTGTAAAATCTTGTGAATTTGGAGATCAAACAGACTCGGTCATTAGAGATCGTATCGTTCTGGGTGTGTCTGATGTTAATTTGCAAGAAAGAATGCTGCGAGAAAATGATTTAAGTTTGACCAAAGCGATCGAACACTAACAGCAAGATAAAAAAATGTAATATTATATTAGAGACTTTTGGGGGGTCTAAGGTTAAACCAATTGGTTCTGTAATGCTACTGTGGTGTAACTGAATCTTCATTGTTAAAGTTTTGAAAAACTAAACTATAGTATGAAAGGTAATTTTATTTTAAAAAGCAACGTGATCGTAATGAACTGAAAGCAGAATTGGTTGTTAGTACTCACCAGGTTGAAGAATTTTTCGCCGAATAAGAACAATGGCACATTATTTCGTTTTAATGAAGCAATCCAACTTTCATAAAGAACTCTTTATTCTTCTATGACAATCATTCAATAAAAAAATCAACGAATGTACTCGGTTTCTTTTTATGTAACAAAAGAATTACAGAACTATTAAAAGATACTGGAAAAGATATGAGTTAGCGAGCTGCCGCACCAGTTAGATTATTTTTAACGGGAAAATTTTGTCACATCGCACAGGCACTCTTGAATGTCTCGCTCTGCCGAACTCACGGAGTCGACTGCCGCTAGCCGCGATCCCGAAAAGAACGGTAATCTCGCATCGGCGAAACTGCGCGTTGATAGGTGCAAAGGATCAGGTGACAAAAGCGCGCTGAATTAAAGGCTATGCAACACACAATGCCGGGAAAGGAAAAATTTCGTCGAAATGGTGAAAATATTTAAATTAAATTACGATCGCGGAAAATACGTGATAAATAAATTACAAAATATTAATATGTGGATGTGTTAAAGTAGATCCGGATTATTTAATACTTAAATTGAGGTTCTTTATAAGTTGATATTAATTAATTTAAGAGGGAAAATAGGACATTAAAAGTTGGATGAAAGCTGGAAAGAATGGTGATAGCTTTTCATCACAATTCCACCCTTTCACAGCAATTTTTTTTTTTTTTTTTTTTTTTTTTTAGGCATGACTGGTGCAGGCAAGTCGCATCCATCAAATCTCCACAAAAGGTAAAGAAAAAAAAATATTACATATTGAGTTTGCACTGAAATTCCGTACATCATTATGATTAAGTGTTTTGCCAAATAAATGCAATGTAAATAAATTGTATCACCATGAATTATGAGTAGGTACCATTTTTAAAATTTTAGAATGTTAAATAAAAAATTGTGATACAAGAAGATGTACACCAAAATAAATACAATGTACTACATGTAAAATAAGAAACATAAAGATACAACACATACATTGTGTAATAAAATAAAGTAATATGTTAAACACATTGCATGCAAATTATACTAAAAATAAAATATTGCGTGTGATCACACATTAAATATATATATATCAGTCAGCAGCTTGAATATTCCACAATTAATCACCTGTGAATAAGATTTCAAATACCATGTAGGAATATAGAAATTAAGAATTTAAAACTTAAAAAATGAAAGAACTGGAACGTGTGCAAAACTGAAAAAAAAAAAAAAAATTGTGAACATTTGAAATAAAGAACCATGGAATGAATGACAAGTGCAAATCTACACAGCGGCTGCAGTCCACAGTGCAAATTCAACACTCATCAGAGAACATGAGAGACAATGAGACGCACAAACAAGTTCGCCAGCGAACAAATTTGGCGGCACTTTGCATCATATAGCAGAGTTAACAAAATAAGAAATACTTATGATTGTAGAAAATTTTGACAGGTATGAACCAAAAATCCCTGAGGGAAAATGAAAATAAACACAAGGTTGACTAATGCAAACTGACTACATAATAAGATTAAATAAAATATATATATATAATATCAATGCAAACAAATATTGTATTATACACATTGTAAATGTGCATATGAAAAAGTAAAATGTATTTAGTAAGGAAAATTTTACACAAAAAATCAATGTAAAAAAAAACATGACAGTAATGTAAACAAATAATGTATTATACATATTGTAAATGTGCATATGAAAAGTAAAATATATTTAGCAAATAAAGCCATATGCAAAAATTTTGCTGAGTACGAAAAGTTATTACTTCTTACACAGTTTTTTAAAACGTGTTCGTGGTCTCAAGTTGTACTTTAAATTTGCTTTTAAGAGTTTATTTTGAGACCTTGTAATTTTTTGTGGAGGTGTATACTGATTTTTGTTGGCTTTATGGATAGCGGAGGCAGATGCATCACCAGATTCAGAGTAATTACTGTCATTACCTGGATTGCTGAGAATTTCGGTTGTTTGAGGAAACTCTTGATCTGATGAAGCTAATGAAAATTTAGGACTTATCACATGAGGATGCTGATAAACGACAGGATCAGCTGGTGCAACAGAAGATACCGGTTCAGGAGTGAGGTCAGGCATCTCTAGAGATAAAGCATCATCATCAATGGAGGAATGGTGTATCTGAATTTCACTAGATTCATTGGGCTCTCTAAAAGTGTATACAGGACCTGGAAAATATACAACTGCTTCCTGTGAAGTAGAGTGAAAAGAGTTATTAACAGTATAGTTAGACAGAGAAGTAATAGGAACATTTAGACATCTAGTATTTGCAGTCTCGGCAGGTGTGTTATGTTGTGGAACAGGCGGGTCCTGTGTGACCAGGTGCTGAGGTCTGGGACGCGATAAGACCAATCTATCAATATGGAAGATAGAGGTTTTTCCTTCTGGATTTCCAGCTCGGCGGATACAACAATTTACAGGGCTTATTATCTTTATTACTTCAAATGGTCCATCTAACTTCTTTGAAAACTTTTTGACTGGTTTTATGTAAACAATGTCACCTTGTTAAAATTTTCTGAGCTTTTTATATTGAGATTGTTTTTGTTGATTGTATTGTTCGGAAAATTGAAGATTATTGCAAACCAATGCATAAATATGATTGATTGCTTTAAATATTTCATTTAAGGAATGAGACAAATTTAGAGGAATAAGACAAATTTAGAACTGGTGTCATACGTGAAGGATCAGCAATATCTGTTACGAGGAGAGTTCTCTAGCGAAATGTATTTGGTTCGGAGAAAAATCTGTGGAAGGATGCTTCGAGCCGTTGTACTGAGATTTATGAAGATCTATTGCATGGAAAAAACTCCTTCCCTCAAGTTGAAGAGCATAAGTTGTGGCTTTTATTGATGAATTTATTCTTTCCGAAATTCCGCTCGCCTGCGGATGTCCTGTAGAACAATGCCTCAAATTTATTTCTAAGACGTCTTTTAAATTATGGAACACGGCTGAATTGAATTGTACTCCTAAATCTGATAGGATTTGTGCTGGCCTTCCGTAACTGCAAATATATTTGAAAATTTTCTCTGCAACAGAACTAGCAGTAATAATTTTGATGGGATAAAGTTCCATGTGTCTTGAAAAAATGTCGACAATAGTGAGTACATGAAATTTGTTCTTAAAAGGTCCTACTAAATCCATACTGATCATCTCGGAGGGATGAGACGGCAAAATAGTGTCTTGGTACGGAGCACGAGGATATTTTTGTGGTTTTGCTTGAAGGCAAACACAGCATGAGTTTATGTAGGCTTGGGTATCACTAAACATTCCTTTCCACCAGTAATTACGTTGCAGTAATTGGTATGTTTTTTGCACACCGAGATGAGTAAGGTGAGCAATTCTCAAAACTTTTGGTGTTAGGGAAGCGGGAACAACGATCCTTGGTATGAAGTCAATATTTGTTCTTTTATTGCCACAATTGAACATGAGCAGATTGTTAGAGGAATTTATAGAATATTTCTTATTCAGAGATGAGAATTTGCGTTGGAGTATGGAATTGTAGATTTTTGATATTTTTTTATCTTTTAATTGTTCAGACAAAATGGTGGTGACAGAAATTTCTAAAAGAGGATCTTGTGGTTGCATGTGAGTGGAGGTATGAATTGTGTTTACATACTGCTCATCACTATTAGCTGGTTGTTTAATTGATGTAATTTCCTCAGTGGGAAGGATCTCGTTGGTCTGTATAAGTTGTGGATGTGATTGAATTTTCTGCTTTTCTGGACTTACAGGCAATCTTGAAAAATAGTCTGCAAGCACATTTTGCTTGCCAGGAATGTAGGAGAAAGTAAAATAGTACTCATCTAATTGAAGCAACCATCTGGTTGTTAGATCGGTTGGAGAGGAAGACTTACGAAAATGTTTTAGTGGAAGACTATTAGATAGTATTATGAAGTGTCTATTATACAAATAGTATTTATAAGCTTGAACGCCTTTTACTATGGTAATCAGTTCTTTCTTCAAAGTGGGGTATTTCATTTCTGATTTGGACAAAGTCTTACTAAAATATGAGACTGGTAGTAACTTGCCATCAAAGTCTTGCATCAGACAAGCCGAAATTGCCTGATTTGAGTCATCCGTATGAAGGTAAAAAGTTTTGTCCCACATCGGTTGTTTGAGAAACGGTTCCTTGAAGAAAAAGTCCTGCAATTCCCTGAAAGCTTTTTCATGTTCGGTTTTCCATTTAAAGGAGGCCTTATTTGAAGTAAGTTGGTTAAGTAGCACTGTCTTCTGAGCAAAATTTAACACTAAGTTACGATAGAAGGAGCAAAGTCTTAAAAATTTCTTTAAGTGATTTTTTGTTTTAGGAGTGGGAAAAGCGGTGATCTTTGTAATACTGCTAGTGATGGGTTCAATTTTGTTTTTTGAAATTCTAAATCCCAGATAATCTATTTTGTCTTGATGAAAATTACACTTTGTGGGACTAAGTGTAAGATTATATTTAGATAGACATTTGAAAAGAACTTCGAGTTTCTCAATAGATTCAGTTCGTGAATTTGCAGCCACGACTACGTCGTCCTGGTATGCAAAGAGTCCTGGAAGGTTTACCTCATCCAAAATTTTGTTCATTAAATGTTGAAATATTGAAGCTGAATTTTTCAAGCCAAAAACTAGTCGGTTGTATTGATATGTTCCTAAGGGTGTGTTAAAAGCAAGTTTTTGTCTATATTCTTCAGGTAGATTTATTTGATTGTATGCACTGTGAAGGTCTAGGTTTGAATAAAATTTTCATTGAGCTATGTTTGAAATAATGTCCTGTATCTTCGGAAGAGGGTAAGAAGACTGTGCTATTATGGCATTTACCAATCGAAGATCAAGAGCAAACCGATATTTTTGAATTCCATCCGCACCAATTTTCTTTTTTACGAGAAGGAGAGGCCCAATCCGAAATGGTGTTGGAAATAATACCTGCCTCTTTCATTTCTTCCAACTGCCTTTTGGCTTCAGCTTGGAGACTTTGAGGAATTGGATACGGAAGTGATCTTCGAGGAAAGTTAGAGGTGAAATTTAATTGTGGCACAACATAGTCTGTGTGCCCCATGGTATTCAGAGTGGAAGAGAACACTGACTAATGCCGGGTAAGCAATTTTTTTATTTCAGATTGTTGTTGTGAATTAAGATGATCTATTTTAAAATTATCTATATTGAATTCATTTTTTCTTAAAGTTAATGTGTCTTCAGAAGCTTTGATTAAATTTACAAATGCATTTACTTGTGGGATGTTTTCGTTTTGCAATTCTTGTATATCATCTATCTCATAGACATGACCTAGGCATTGATTTTTGTTTAAATGAATAGTTTCATCAGAAATATTTTTAAGAAACACATTGAATACAATTTTATTTTGTTGAGAATTTTCAGAAGTGTTAAAATTTAAATCCTTTAAAGAAATGATAGCCATAGGACAGTCCCTTTTGTTATCCGGAATGGATTCAAATAGAAAATTTAAATTTGAAGAAATGTTATTACAGAATACTTTAACAAATAATTCTTCATTTTGTTGTATTAATACCTTATTTACAAGCCTAGCTTCAAAAAAATTACTTTGTAAGGGAGAAGAATTTTGAGAAACAATACCATTTGTATGATTATCATTAGGCAAATTATTATCATTGTTAAACTGCATTTCTTGTACCTCCCGATACACATTAGAATTTTGAGAAATAGCGTTATTGTTGACATGATCATTACACATATCACTATGTGGGGTTTGTTGTGTATCTGGATAAACACTCGAAGTAATTTGTGAAATAGTAGAAGCACTTTGAGAAACATTAGCATTATTATCATTATTTACATTTTGAACATTTAGCAACTGGTTATTATCTGCACTGAGAATTGACGCAAATGGAAATTGTAGATCCTTATAAATTGCGGATTTTGTTGAAAAGTTAACCGTCATGGCATGTTTTTGCAGAAAGTCTGTGCCCAAAAGGCCAGAAAAATGAGACTGTGAAAAGTCCACAAGGAAAAATGGATGCCGAAAAAAATTGCTTGTGTATATGGAAGCTTATTTCTGCACATCCAACAAAATTGACTGCTGAATTTATTGTCTTAATGGTAACATTTCTTGATATAAATTTATAATGAATAAATGATTTTATGCTCTTGAAGAACTCAGCGGATATCAAGGAGATACTAGATCCCGAATCAACAAGAAATTTAAATTCTAACTTAGCAAGTGTCACATTAATCAAAGGAGGTGGAACGAGAGAATTTTGATCATGCACTGAATAAGTGAAGTGTTCTTTAGAATTATTATTAAGAAATGAGGTTTTATTATGTACAGAATCTACAAATGTATTTGCATCTGGTGCGACAGTGTGATCATTAGTATCATTGAAGGTTTGAGTAGACTTGTTTCTGAGATCTCTTATTACATGAAGATGCAAAAAGTTATCCCTGAAAGTTGGAGGTGACATATTCGGTACCATAATAGGGGGTACGAATGTATGAGAAACCCTGGCACCTTCAGAGCCTCTCAATTGTAGTTTGGGTGGGTTGGTAACATTTGTTGAGTGCCAGTAATTGGCAAAGTATTGTTCTGAAACACATAAGGCAGAGATTGCGGAACATAGAATTTTGGTGGAGCAGGTGCTTGCATTTGTTGTGGCACGGACGACTGTTCAAAAGGAAAAGGAGTTGTCTGTGAAAAAGTAGCAGTCGGTTGCAGAGAGTTCACAAGATGTGATTGCGAAAATGGTAGAGGTGGTGGTAAAGCGGATGATCGAGAGTTCACATTATTAACATGAGGAACGGGAGTATCTTGCAAAACCTTGCCAAAGCGATTTTCAAATTGGCGACACTTATTGAGTTCGTGGCCATATTTGCCACAAAATTGGCATTTTGTTCTGTGTATATTGAATTTGTTGCTATTGTATTCGTAGGATCTAGTATTATTGAATTTACGTTTGTTGTTGAATTTATATTTTGAAGACCTTCGGTTCCAATGAGAAAGTTCTCGTGAATGTGACTGATTTGTTTTCTTGACGTCACGTATGTATTGTTAGAATCAGTTGGATTTGCATTCTTGACTTTTACTAGATTAATCTGAGCAGTTAGAGGGCTTGATTTTATTTCTGTGTCAGACGTTGGATGATTTGTTGCCAAGTAATTTAGAATGTTGTGATTAGCATATTGGGTGTATAAGTTTGCAGCTTTTTCTACAGCTTCATCAAAATTAATAGGTGCCTGCTCAACTAGCTTGATTTTAATACTGGCAGGAACAGCCTGAAAAATTTTTGTAAGTTTTATTTGTTGCAGGGCACCCTCATCCAAAACTTTGGGATACACTATTGAGGTAAGTTTGCTTATTCGATGTGCTAACGATCTGATGTTTTCACCTGGGAAAAGGGTTATACCTTCAAAATCATTCATGCTGTTTTGTGTAGTAGTAATGGTAAAGAACAGTTTTAATTTTTGTAAGAGTTCTGAATGTGATGTGATTTTCTGCAACTCGGAGATTCAATGTAATATTTGAACGCATCCCCATCAAGTCTTGATTTTAGCATGATGAGTGCTTCAGCATCAGATAATTTATTTAATTGTATGTAAGAAGTAAATTGTTCTTTAAAGAACGAAAATTTTTCAGGATCTCTACAAAATGGGGTGATGTTAAATGAGAATTTATGAGCCATTTTACTCTATAATTTATACTTATTTGTAATATTCACCAGGCTAATGAAAAAAAATTACAATGCATTTAACCAAAATATTTCATAACACCATAAATAAGTAAACCAATTATATTATATTCTACTCATAGAAACAGGAACAAGATACCAAAAATACCCATGAGTTTTTATATTTTCAACACTAATTTCTTTATATATTTTCAACACTAATTTCTTTATATATTTTCAATACTAATTTCTTTATTTATTTTCAACAAGAATAATTTTAAAATTCTGTAAAGACTGTAATCAAAACATAAACAAAAGATTTTTTTTTTTTTTGAAACAAAAAGTATCTTAATTTACAATCCAGTGAAATAATATTTCATAAACAATTTTAAAACGAAACAAATATACTGGATAAATACATCAAACATCTTCATTAGGATTTATATTTTAGCACATTTTCATCAATTCAATAAAATATTTTATGTACTTTCGTTTTCAAACTTTTGTTCTTTATTTTTATTCTTTGATTTGCAATACCTATATTTCTGAAATAAACCTTATTAAATTTCTCAAAAATCTATTTATTTTATTTGTGCCATCGGCATATCTAATACAATATTGATTTTTAACTATTATTAAATGAAATGAATGAACCATCTGCCATTCGGCGACGAAGGTCCGGACACCAACTTTGGTGTAACTGAATCTTCATTGTTAAAGTTTTGAAAAACTAAACTATAGTATGAAAGATAATTTTATTTTAAAAAGCAACGTGATCGTAATGAACTGAAAGCAGAAATTTTAAAGTGGTTGTTAGTACTCACCAGGTTGAAGAATTTTTCGCCGAATAAGAACAATGGCACATTATTTCGTTTTAATGAAGCAGTCCAACTTTCATAAAGAACTCTTTATTCTTCTATGACAATCATTCAATAAAAAAATCAACGAATGTACTCGGTTTCTTTTTATGTAACAAAAGAATTACAGAACTATTAAAAGAAACTGGAAAAGATATGAGTTAGCGAGCTGCCGCACCACTTAGATTATTTTTAACGGGAAAATTTTGTCACATCGCACAGGCACTCTTGAACATCCCGCTCTGCCGAACTCACAGAGTCGACTGCCGCTAGCCGCGATCCCGAAAAGAACGGTAATCTCGCATCGGCGAAACTGCGCGTTGATAGGTGCAAAGGATGACAAAAGCGCGCTGAATGAAAGGCTATGCAACACACAATGCCGGGAAAGGAAAAATTTCGTCGAAATGGTGAAAATATTTAAATTAAATTCGATTACAACTTCAGATATAAGAAGGCGAAACTTTGCAAACTTCATTTTGCAACTGAAAACGAGCGTTTATAACATATGGTTGATCCTGGCAAGATTTATTACAGTATTTTAGACAGATAGAGCCAAAACACTTTGAGCCTGCCTGACACACATCAAAAATTTCTGAATAGGACCGACTTTTCCAACATTTGTGAAAACCCAGCTTAAATGCACCCCTCAACGTCAAAATTTTATTCTGAATTTAACGGATCCTTTGTGCTTGATCATGCAACCATACATCGAGACAGTTGGAGACTGGCTCAGTGAACATCAATCTGACTTCTAACAGTTTCCCTAGATGCTGCAAAGTCCAGATCTTAATCCAATAGAAAATGTTTGTGACAAGTTAGAAAGGAGTATCCGTCTGCAATCTCCTCTTCCATCCACAATTCATAGAATCTTAAAGTCTGTGTAGCGAATGTTGTTATATGTATGTGGCAACAATGGTTGTTAGTTAGATTGTTATATGTATTTGGCAACACTAGTTGTCAGTTAGCTAACAGCTAGCAGCAATGTAAGTTTTAATAAACAACGTGTTTATAATGTATTATTTGTAATATAAATAATAATCTAAAGAGATTATAATGAATCGAACATGGCGTAGTCGTGTGAACAAGTGTTAATGAATTGGTAATTACTATGCCGGAAATCAGTTAGTTTGAGTCACAAAATAGATAATTAAGATGGAATTCGATCGTCCACCGCAAGGCTTAAGTTTTGAAGGCAATGTTGCCGAAAATTGGCGACGTTTTAAACAGTTGTTTGAAATCTACATGAAGGCTTCGGGAAATGCTTCAAAGGATAAAGATGTAAAAGTGGCAATAGTTTGAAATGCAGCAGGTGAAGAAGCTGTTGAAGTGTACAATACATTCAATCTCTCGATCGAAGACCAGGGTGATTATGACAAAGTAATTGAAAGATTTGAAGAATTCACGACTCCTAAAAAGAATGTTGTGGTGGAGCGATTCTTGTTTAATAGACGAAAACAAGAAGAAGCGCAATTATCTGATGCTTTCGTGACGGATTTAAAGAAACTTGTAAAATCTTGTGAATTTGGACATCAAACAGACTCGGTCATTAGAGATCGTATCGTTCTGGGTGTGTCTGATGTTAATTTGCAAGAAAGAATGCTGCGAGAAAATGATTTAAGTTTGACCAAAGCGATCGAGCTTGGCAGAGCAGCTGAATTAAGTAAAATACGAGCACAGACATTAAGAGAACCAAATGTGGACAGCGTACAAAAAGAATCAATGAAGCACAGACAGACAGGAGGATTTAAATCGCGCGGAACGCCAACCAGAAAGTGGAGGGAGAATACATCAACTGTTGAAATGTTTTTGTGCAAGAAATGCAATAGGCGTCATGTCAAAGGTCAGTGCCCAGCTTATGGGAAAAAATGTTTTAAATGTGCTAAAATAAATCATTTCTCATCTATGTGTAGATATAAACAAGTGCAGAATGTGTCTCAAAATGCTCATACAGAAACTACAAATAGTGATTCAGATGATGAATTTTTTGTGAATTCTTTAAGTATACAGAGGGTTAGATATATTGATTCAGCTTCCACTGTAAAAGAATGGACTAAAACTGTATGTGTAGAAGGAAAAACTGTGACTTTTAAGTTAGACTCTGGAGCAGAAGTGAACGTTTTGCCTATAAAAATATTTCAAACATTGAACACTAACAGCAAGATAAAAAAATGTAATATTATATTAGAGACTTTTGGGGGTCTAAGGTTAAACCATTTGGTTCTGCAATGGTACTGTGGTGTAACTGAATCTTCATTGTTAAAGTTTTCAAAAACTAAACTATAGTATGAAAGATAATTTTATTTTAAAAAGCAACGTGATCGTAATGAACTGAAAGCAGAAATTTTAATGTGGTTGTTAGTACCTTCTAACCTGATTTCCTAAATTCTTTAACCTGGTGAGTACTTCACCAGGTTGAAGAATTTTTCGCCGAATATGAACAATGGCACATTATTTCGTTTTAATGAAGCAATCCAACTTTCATAAAGAACTCTTTATTCTTCTATGACAATCATTCAATAAAAAAATCAACGAATGTACTCGGTTTCTTTTTATGTAACAAAAGAATTACAGAACTATTAAAAGATACTGGAAAAGATATGAGTTAGCGAGCTGCCGCACCAGTTAGATTATTTTTAACGGGAAAATTTTGTCACATCGCACAGGCACTCTTGAACGTCCCACTCTGCCGAACTCACGGAGTCGACTGCCGCTAGCCGCGATCCCGAAAAGAACGGTAATCTCGCATCGGTGAAACTGCGCGTTGATAGGTGCAAAGGATCAGGAGACAAAAGCGCGCTGAATTAAAGGCTATGCAACACACAATGCCGGGAAAGGAAAAATTTCGTCGAAATGGTGAAAATATTTAAATTAATTTACGATCGCGGAAAATACGTGATAAATAAATTACAAAATATTAATATGTGGATGTCTTAAAGTAGATCCGGATTATTTAATACTTAAATTGAGGTTCTTTATAGGTTGATATTAATTAATTTAAGAGGGAAAATAGGACATTAAAAATTGGATGAAAGCTGGAAAGAATGGTAATAGCTTTTCATCACAGCTACACTGTGCTGTTAATGATAAAGATCTTATACTTGAATTTCTCTTAATATCCAATAATCATTCACGTCCATTATTAGGACTTGAAGCTTGTATAAAATTAGGTTTAATTCAATTTGCCAGTAATGTTGAGAATCCAAATAAAGGTAAGTTAGATAATTATATAAGTGTATCTTCTTCGAAAGATCAATTTATTCTCAACAATTTAGAAGTATTTGAAGGTGTGGGAAAATTTAATGGCACATGTAAAATTGTAGTAAATGAACAAATGAATCTTGTTGTAAGACCACCTCGGAGGGTACCATTAAGCTTAAACCTAAATTGCAATTAAAATTAGAAGAATTAGAGAGTCAGGGTATCATAACAAAAGTAGACCAGCCCTCAAGTTGGGTGAGTAATTTGGTGATAATTGAATAGAGGAATGGTTCATTAAGAGTATGCCTTGATCCTCAAGACCTCAATAAAGCTATTAAAAGAGAACATGTATTAATTCCAACAATTGAAGACATTTTGCCAAAATTATGTAACAAATCAGTTTTCTCTGTCCTAGACTTAAAAGATGGGTTCTTTCAAATATCTTTAGATAATGATAGTAGTAATCTTTGTACTTTCAGTACACCATTTGGCTGCTATAAATTCCTAAGACTTCCAATGGGAGTTTCTTGTGCTCCTGAAATTTTTCAGAAGCGCAATCAGGAAAATTTTGGTGACATACCTGGAGTTTTAATTTATTTTGATGATATCCTGATTGCGGCAAGCTCTTTACAGGAACATGATAAAATTTTAGCAGAAGTAATTAATCGAGCTAAAAAGCTTAATATTAAATTTAATAAACAGAAATTTCAATACCGGGTTAATAAAGTTAGGTATTTGGGTCACTTATTTAGTGCATCAGGCATGTAGCCTGATCCTGACAGGATTAAAGCTATTATTGAATTAAAAGAACCTAAAAATAAACTTGAATTGCAACGTGTGTTGGGAATGTTTAATTATTTAAGGAGATTTGTGCCAAGATTTTCAGAGAAAACTGCTATGCTAAGGGAACTTTTAAAAAACAATGTGGAGTGGCAGTGGCTTCAATTACATTCAAACGCTTTCAAGGAATTGAAGGATTTAATTTCTAAAGCACCGGTTTTGAGAATACTTGATAGTAGTAAACCTATCACTATACAAGCAGATAGTTCTAAAGATGGGCTAGGGTGTTGCTTATTACATAATGGGCAACCAGTTGCATATTCATCTCGAAGTTTAACTAATGCAGAGAAAAATTATGCACAAATTGAGAAAGAATTTCTTAGTATTTTGTTTGCTGTTAATAAATTTCATTATTATATTTATGGTAGAGAGGTACTGTACAACCGCGATAAATTGGCACTCGAATCACGTGTTTTCAGATGAGTCCATTAATGAAATAAGGTTAGAGGTTCTGTTTCTATCGTAACACAGAGTAGAGTGGCTTCCAGATTTGGCGTTGTTAGCCCGTTTCTTAGTGTGAAATTATAATTTGAAGTTGTTGATAAACTTAATGTTTGGAGGTATTTTTAATTACTATTTGAAAGAAGTGTTCGGAGGTACTATTGTTTACAAATTTTAAAGTTTCGGCGATCAAATAACATTCAAAAAGAAATTTTGATTTTTTTTAAATAAAGTAATCTTAATGGCTTCCGAGAAGTAATTTTTAAGTACAATCATTATCAGCAGAAAGGTATGAAAGAAGTAACTTAATCAAACTTTAAAAAAGTTTCTTTCTACAATGTATGAAATAAAAGAAATCATGAATCATGAAAAAAAGAATCATGAAAGAAACCATTACAGTTTTGATAAAATAAACATTAAATTAATTA
Organism: Salticus scenicus; assembly: GCA_963930645.1. NCBI lineage: Eukaryota > Metazoa > Arthropoda > Arachnida > Araneae > Salticidae > Salticus > Salticus scenicus. The sequence goes on from OZ005660.1 coordinate 226,487,910, forward strand.
TTGTAATTGTCATTAAATAACATGACATAATCATATAATGGTTGTAATAAAAGTAGAAAGGAAGAAATTTAATTAATCATGATAGTTAATATTTACAAAACATTCAATTATGATATATATTTAGATTTAGATAGTTGAACTAATCATGATAGTGAATATTTACAACAACAAAAAAAAAAAAAAAAAAAAAAGGAACTGTTTTACTGTGCAACCGCGAAAAGAAGGCATACGACCTTGGAATAGTTCATTTTGAAGAAGGGGCGGGCGAATGAAATGCAAATGACGCTTGGCGGCAGTTCTTTTCGCCAAACAATTCTTTGACTTACCAGCTTCTTTGGCGCCAATACGAACAGTCAAAGTGTCTATTGTTGCTAATTCAATAGAAAATTGCTAAATTTTTGTCAATTTAAATATTGTTTTAATTATTTCTTATAATTTTTTTATCAGATATGCAGAAAATCGATAAAACAAAATAGCTTTAAACATTGCTTATAATTTGTGTTCACATGTATGTTTATTTCTAGTATTTAAATTAATTGAATCCCTAAAATGTACTCGTTTAGCTTTTAACTTCTCGAAGTATACGTAAAACAGTTCCTTTTTTTTTTCTTTTTTTTTGTAAATATTCACTATCATGCATTCGTTCAATTATTTAAATCTAAAAATATATTATAATTGAATGTTTTGTAAATATTAACTATCGTGATTAATTAAATTTCTTCCTTTCTACTTTTATTACAACCATTATATGATTATGTCATGTTATTTAATGACAATTACAATAATTAATTTAATGTTTATTTTATCAAAACTATAACGGTATTAATCATGGTTTCTTTTATTTCATATATTGTAGAAAGAAACTTTTTTAAAGTTTAATTAAGTTACTTCTTTCATCCCTTTCTGCTGATAATGATTGTACTTTAAAATTACTTCTCGGAAGCCATTAAGATTACTTTATTTTAAAAAATCAAAATTTCTTTTTGAATGTTATTTGATCGCCGAAACTTTAAAATTTGTAAACAATAGTACCTCCGAACACTTCTTTTAAATAGTAATTAAAAATACCTCCAAACATTAAGTTTATCAACAACTTCAAATTATAATTTCACACTAAGAAACGGGCTAACAACGCCAAATCTGGAAGCCACTCTACTCTGTGTTACCATGGAAACACAACCTCTCACCTTATTTCATTAATCGAATCATCTGAAAACACGTGATTCGAGTGCCAAGTTATCACGGTTGTGCAATACGTATACTTCGAGAAGTTGAAAGCAAAACGAGTAAATTTAAAGGATTCAATTAATTTAAATACTAGAAATAAACATACATGCGAATACAAATTATAAGCAATGTTTAAAGCTATTTTGTTTTATCGATTTTCTGCATATCTGATAAAAAAAATTATAAGAAATAATTAAAACAATATTTAAATTGACAAAAATTTAGCAATTTTCTATTGAATTAGCAACAATAGACACTTTGACTGTTCGTATTGGTGCCAAAGAAGCTGGTAAGTCAAAGAATTGTTTGGCGAAAAGAACTGCCGCCAAGCATCATTTGCATTTCATTCAGCCGCCCCTTCTTCAAAATGAACTATTCCAAGGTCGTATGCCTTCTTTTCGCGGTTGTACTATAGAAGTTCTTACAGATCATAAACTATTGGTTTCAATTATGAATAAAAATATTGCTAACGTGTTATCAAATAGATTGCAAAAGATAAAGATTAAACTTTTAAAATATCACTTAAAACTTAAATATTTACCCGGAAAGTTTATGTATATTGCAGATTTGTTATCTCGCTCATACATTGATGCACACACAAATAATGAAAATTTGGATATTACTGAGGTTGTTCATACATTAACAAAACAATTGCAGATGTCTGAAACTAAGAAGAAAGAATTTCAGATAGCTACACTAAAAGATGAGGGGCTAAAATTAGTAAAAGAATATTGGCAAAATGGGTGGCCTAGTAGTATTGATAAAATTCCTAAAGAAGCTAAATCTTATTTTAAATTAAGTGTTGGACAAAATTTAGTGTTTTTAAATAATAGAGTTGTAGTACCAGTAGCCCTAAGGAAATCTATGTTAATGTTACTGCATGAAGCACATTGTGGGATTCAAAAATCAAAAGCGAGGGCTCGGCAGGTAATGTTTTGGCCAGGAATTGACAATGATATTGCAAATTTGATTTCCAAATGTATGATATGTGATAGATTCAGGCCACAAACAGTAAGAGAACCTCTTGTGCCTCACACAATTCCCGATTTGCCATATGAGAAAGTTGGCACTGACATTTGTGAATATGGTGGGAAAAGTTATTTAGTAATAGGCTGTTATTTAACTAAATGGATTGACATAAAACTTCTAAGAAATAAAAGTGCAGTCGAAGTCATAAATAAATTAAAACCAATATTTGCAACTCATGGAATTCCTAAAACTGTAATTTCTGACAATGTACCATTTAATGGTTGGAAAATGAAAGAATTCGCTAGGGATTGGGGGTTTGAAATAGTAACTAGTAGTCCTCGATACCCTAAATCAAATGGGTTTGCGGAAAGCTGTGGCTAAAAGTATATTTAGAAAAGCAGGAATTGAGAAATTGAATGAGGCTTTACTGGAATACAGAAACACTCCAATTCCAGGCATAAATTTATCCCCAAGTCAAATGTTGTTAAGCAGAAACCTAAGAACACCTTTACCAATTACACAAACAGAATTGAAACCAATTGTTAGAGATCATTTTAAAGAGAAAGTAATAAATAAGCAGAAACAGGCAAAATTTTACTATGACAGGCATGCTCGGGAAAGAACTGAATTTGTTCCAGGGGAAAAGGTAATGTTGTGGGTAGAAAATAAATGGGAGCCTGCTGTAATTGTTAAGAAACATTCAACACCAAGGTCATATTGGGTTAAAACTAAAAGAAATACAATGCTAAGACGTAACAAGTGCCACATAAGGAAAACAAAAAATCAGAAAAAGTTAGTGTTATCAGACTACTATGATCTTTGTAATAACAATGATGAAAACACTAATCTTGAACACACAATAACACAAAATGGTACTCACCAGCAATACAATGGGAATTAATAGTATTAATAGAGGTAATGTATATAAAACAAGAAGTGGTCGTAATGTATATCGCCCTTCAAAATATGATAATTATGTTTTAGACTGATTCTTCAAAATATAATAACTATGTGTCCATTGATTTGTATTTGTAATTATCTTTTAAAGAGGGGAGATGTTATATGTATGTGGCAACACTGGTTGTTAGTTAGATTGTTATATGTATTTCACAATACTGGTTGTCTGTTAGCTAACGGCTAGCAGCAATGTAAGTTTTAATAAACAACGTGTTTATAATGTATTAGTTGTAGTATTAATAATAATCTAAAGAGATTATAATGAATGGAACACTTTTAACGTATTACTAAATTAACTTCATGTTCCCATTAAAAAGTATATATGGAAATAACGAAAAGAAATTTCATAGAGGACATCTTCAGTGCTTTCAATATTAAAAAAAAAAAAAAGCTAAAAATATCATTTTATCGCTTACATTTCTGTTTATATAGTCCATCTTTATTAATATTATTAACCTTATACAACTGACCATTCAATGATTCTTCTGCTGTGGCTTTTTTAGGATTTTATTTAGGGAAGGACTGAGTTACGATCGAAAATGTTTTATAGCACATGGATATCATAAATATTAATATTTATTGTTATTATTATTATTTTTTAATTTCTACAAAATTTCTTGAAGGGCTGCAGCCCATCAGCTGCTCCTCTGAATCACGGAGCTCTGAATACACTACTCATTCTCTTCCCTATCCCTATTTATGAAACATATATCCATTTAAAATTGAGGAAACATCTACATAAACACGTGCAACTGATTAAACAATTCCACTGAATTTTCATTATTAAACTGTAACAAACATTTATTAAAGAGGTATATCAACAGAGGTTACTTATGCAATTCACAACTGAATGACACCTCACAAGTATGACAAATTTGCTGCACATTCAGATGCCCTACCTGCCAACATTACCAATTTTTAAATATACTAGCATTTTTAAAAATAAATCTGCCATGTATACTTTCGACGAATACATAAAATGAAATAAGCTGAAAACATTTATAAAAACATTCCAGTATGAAATCTTCTTTGAAACGATGAATTTGCACCAAGGAGATGAGATTTATAAGAACTTTTACAATTGATTACTGCATTTTATAAATGAAATGCTTCTCAACAATATAACTAGATTGTTGTCTAACGACATCAGATTTTTCAGAAAACTCTTAATTACATATTTCAGAACTGTAAGGCTTCTTACCAGTATGATTAAGTCGGTGCCTACTGACATAAGTTTTCCGAGAAAATCCTTTATTGCATATTTCACAACTGAAAGGCTTCTCACCAGTATGAGTGCGTTCGTGTCTATTGAGATGAGATTTCCGAGAAAATCCTTTATTGCATATTTCACAACTGAAAGGCTTCTCACCAGTATGAGTAAGATAGTGTTTATTCAAAGAAGATTTTTCTGAAAATTGTTTATTGCATATTTCACAATTGAAAGGCTTCTCACCAGTATGACTACGATAGTGTTTATTCAGATAAGATTTTTTTGAAAATTGTTTATGGCATATTTCACAACTGAAAGGTTTTTCACCAGTATGAGTAAATTCATGACTGTTAAGAGTAGATTTTAGTGAAAATTCTTTATAACATATTTTACAACTAAAAGGCTTCTCACCTCTGTATGACTCAGTTGGTGTCTATTCCGATCAGTTTTATTAGAATATTGTTTACTGCATATCTCACAGCTGAAAGGCTTCTCACCAGTATGAGTAAATTCATGACTGTTAAGAGTAGATTTTAGTGAAAATTCTTTATTACATATTTTACAACTAAAAGGCTTCTCACCTGTATGACTCAGTTGGTGTCTATTCAGAACACTTTTAGTAGAAAATTTTTTACTGCATATCTCACAGCTGAAAGGTTTCTCTTTGGCATGACTAAGTTGGTGCTTGATTAAATTACATCTTTGAGAAAAACCTTTTTTACATTTTTCACAAATGAAAGGCTTTATATCCATTTCGAAACAAGATGTGTACCTAAATCAGATCTGTAAGAAAACATCTTGTTTTATGAAGCATAAGTAATTCGCGAGTGAAATGAAATCGACGCTCTCTAGTGTATAAAAGCTGAAACTCGCATAGTACTGTAAACAAGACATGTCGGGTTCGTGTAAGCTTTGTTGTGCGTGAATGTTATTGCATTAGTGAAGCCTAAAAGCCCTAAAATTAAAAAAAAAAAAAAAAAAAAAGAGAGATAATATATATTGCTGTGTGCCCCAGTGTAATAACAGAAGTTCCAAAGCTCTAAATGTCAGGTTTTTCAAATTTCCCAATACCGAAAGACTAATCAAAAAATCATCACCAAATAGCTGCAGTCTCATGATTAACCGGAGGAAAGAATGGATTAGACTTTTGAAAATCGGAAAAGAAGTTTTCCAAGGATGTCTATTAGATTACTTTCCCACGTAAGTAGAGCTTTTATTTGTATCTGAGCTTATTCTGAAAACAGAGGTATTTGCTATAAAGTAATTGAAATGCAAAATTGATGAATATGATAAGTGTCAGTAACGAAATTTAGTATATTCAGCAGTATTTACGAACGCCCTATTTAATTCTACTGTATTTCTTAAAAACTAATTTCAAAGCTGACAGTTTGTTTCTATGCTTCAATAAGATTTATTTATATATAGCTGATTGTACTTTTTGTTAAAGAGTCTATTACTGTATCAGCATCTATATTTCTTTCATTTTAATCCTTATACAGCTGTTATAATTTTTTCTATAATAAATGCTTATTTCCATAATATATTTATACTATAATGTTGTTCTGCTTTTCTGACAAATCCTTAAAAAATTATAATTACTGGCATTAACTTATATTGAAAATATATAATTATAAATGTTAATTATAACGTTTAATTAGTATTAAATTGCAGTTATTTAAACTTAATACATGCTTAAAAATATACGGGCTAATTTAATGTTACATTTAGATTGTAATAGCATTACATATATTTCTGTTCAGAATATTAACATAAGCTTATTATTAACAATAATATTAAACTTTCTAATGAATTCAACAAGCATAACATAGTAGTTATTTAAAATGAATTTAATATGAAAATAGTTGAAATGCAGTTTTGGGGAAAAGGACTTTTTTACTGTACATGTATTGTTGAAAGAATCTAAAGCAATCTTTTAAGCTGGCTGTTTTTCTGTTTACAGCAGAAAATTGTATGACCACAATTGAAATCATCAGCTCTACCGAGTCTCTGTCTACCTAAAAGTTCAACTTATTCATCTAAAAATATGCAAAGAAAACAAATCGAATCTGGAAAAAGATTGGCATGATATGAAGAAATAAGTAAGTAATTATTTTCATGCAGTTAACTGTTTAATGTTTTTCATTATTGCTTATATTACTTCTGCTTATTTTCTTTGTTGTGTTGTGTTTGTGTGTCACAGAAGTATTTTTCAAAATTAAATATTCACCCACAATTGCAAACATAATATCAAATATTTGTTTATGACTTCTTTCTACTAACAAATTTCTTTGTACTATGTATTTAATAAAATTCATTCTATTCCAAGAGATAGTGATAGTGTTGTTAGAAATGTAAAATGCACTGAATGAATTCGATACCTGTCTCTCTCCTCTTTGGCGTAAAACGCTTTTATCAGTTCCACATCTAATATTTATTCAAATTTTTTACTTTAAGTCATCTTATGCATTATCTGGTTTATAAAATTAGCTGATCACATAGATCAGACTTTAGTAGGAATTTTAAACTTAATTTTTTTAAATTTATTTTAATATTTTTTTTCCTTAAATATTCTTAATTTATTGATCCAATGAAGAACATATATAATTGTCTTAAATCTTTAACTTTTATCTGGCAGCTAATTTTAGTAGACTTTAATTTCAGCTGCATTTTGTAATTATTAACCTTCCTGGTTCACTGCTCGGTTATCCCTACCCCCCTGAACGAGAGACTGTCCAAAGAAATAAGTTGATTTGAGTCACTCACTGCAATTTTATCTTAAGCTGTGATTTTATTCTAAAGAACCTGATTGTATGTACAAAAAGTGACAGTCTCGAAACTATATCATTCTGTATTTTATCCCATTAAATTGTTTTCGGATAATGCTTTTGTTTTATGCTGTTTTTTAACACCATCCAAAAAATTGAAAAGGGTTTATAACTTCAAAAGTTATTCTGCCTGCCCACACTTTAACTCTTGTAAATATTAATGAAATTTCTTAAAACTGACATCTTAATACCTTTAATTTGCATAAATATTAGTGAAATTGATATTTATTACTACGCACAAAAAGTGCTTTGTCTAATATAATTAGCATTAAGATTTACAGAGCCACATAAAATTAGACACATTAAATCATATTCTTTCTACTGCAAAATAATGAAATTTATATTTATTGTTAATACGTTAAATATATATATCTGTATGGAATATGGTATGTTAAACCAGATTTACAAGGTTGCACAAAAATATTCAGGCATATAAGGGCTGTAATTAGAAATTGAATTTATAGACGTGTTAAGCAGTTTTAACACATTCCAATAGTGCTTAGGATTAATTATGAATTAATATTGTATATATTTGTCTTTTGTCCATCTATAAAACTAATCATAATGTGTCAATATGTTGCATGTGCTTTATTATCATGTTTTTATTAATTTCTCTTCTTGTTTGCTTGTCCGGTACAAATCTTACAACCTATTTTTAACTAACTTCCCTACTAGCTAGACATTTGAAACTTTTAGCATAGCTCAGAACCCGGTGACAACACAATATTTCAAATAGATCTCCTTTAATTAATTAAAATATGAAAATAAGCTCCTAATAGCAATAATAATTATAAGATTAAAAAAAATAAAAACTTTTTATATACCATGTTTTTAAATTTTCTGATAAATCATTAATAAAATATGCGATGATAAAAAATAATATATAAGCAATATTTAAACATGCGGACTCAGTTCAGTAAACTAATAATAATAATGAAAAAAAATAAAATGGTTTTAAAAATAAAATGACGTCAATTTTTGTGAGATGCATAATTTAACTTTTTATAATTTTTTAACGTTCATGTTGAATTAAATGCACTATTTATTTTTGTACTCATTTTTTTTTTTTTTTTTTTTTTTTTTTGGCAACAATTAAATTATAGCTAATATTTTAATAGCTATTTTTATTGCTATTAGGAGCTTATTAATTTCATATTTTAATTAATTAAAAGAAAACTATTCGAAAATCTGACTTCGAAGTATTGTGTTGTCACCGGGTTCTGAGCTACTGTGAAAGTTTCAAATGTCTAGCTAATGTTGAAGTTAGTTAAAAATAGATTGCAAAATTTGTACCGGACAAAACACACAAACAAACAAGAATAGAAGTTAATAAAATCATGGTAAAATTAGCCATTAAAATATTAGTTATAATTTAATTGTTGCCAAAAAAATTTACGAGTTCATTTTCTTTTGACATAAAAATTAATACATTTAATTAAACGTGAACGTTAAAAAGTTATAAAAAGTTAAATTATGCATATCACAAAAATTGACGTCATTATCAGTTTAAAAATTTTATACACATTGATAAGTGCTAATGCAGTTCATGATACGTTATTCTAAAAGGAGTAATATTTTATTTCTAAAACCATTTCTTTTTTTTTTCTTTATTATTAGTTCACTGAACTGAGTCCGCATGCTTAAATATTGCTTAATATTTTTTATCCTCGTGTATTCTATTAATGATTCATCAGAAAACTTAAAAACATGGTATATAAAAAGTTTTTTTTTTTTTTTTTTTTTTTTTAATCATATAATTATTTATTTTCATAATGTCTTCTATTTAATATTTGACAACAAGAAATTTTTCTTTCCAGAAAAAAAGCAGTTTCATCTGGAAGCAAATTAATAGATTATTCTGATGAAGAAACAATGGAAGTAAAGGAGATGTTTGCTGTTCCGAATCTGAGCAAAGTTTTGAGAGCAGAACTGTTATTTTAAAGTAATAAGCACAAAACTTTGAATAAGCACCATAAAATGCAAGAACTAACAAGAATTATTTTGGGTTGAAAGAAGACATGACCGTTTGTCATGCGAACAGAGTGGGTCTTTTTATAGCAGTTCAACAGAGAGCAGTGTTATAATATAAAAAGTACTTATTGTCGTATTTACGGAATTGTAAATCTGCTATTAGAAGAGATGCCTACACCTTTTAGCTACATGTATGTCATCTTCATATGTTTCTACTTGTTTCATTTAAAAATAAAATTATCTTTTTCTCATATTTACAATATTTTAAAGGTGAAATTATTTTTGTAAGCATTTGTATCTCTCTCCCCCCCCCCCCTTTTTTTCTTTTTAATGTCATACTTTTTTACATACATATGCATGTAATTTTATTTATTTATTAATTACTAATAAGACTTATATGGAAGACTGACTTTATTAACTGTTGTCTTAATATTATAAAAATAGTTTAGACACAGCTAGAAAAGATTTCCTTGTAAAAACTTCTTTTGTAAGTTATTGTAATAAAATTTTTTTGAAGATGAACTTTTGACTCTTTATTGTATTTAATAAGTAAAAACATTATTTGTACAAGGGTTTTTGATCCAACCATAAAACCTTAAGCAGTTTTCTTTGAAGAAACCCTAATAAAACCACGCTCAATTGTATCTTGATGAAAAATTTCACATTTTTTAAAATCGTTTGTTTTATTTTTGACTTAAAGTATGTAATACAGTCAGCAGCAAAATTTTTAAAGTGCTAGCAATAATTCCTACTTAAAAGACGTGCACCTAATATTGTTTTATTAAGTAAGTATTTGTCGAGTCATGATCTTAGTCCTATACTGTTTATAAAAAAGTAAGTTTATGATAAAACTAGCGATCAGACTAAATAAAAATACAAAAAGTATGGATATGTGCTTTAGTCATTTTGCTGCTAACTGTATATACTTCAGTAAATACACAAAAAAATCTAGGTAAAGGATTGTTTTTTGGGAGAAAAAAAAATGCATAAAAGCAAAATTAGCTTTTCTGTCATTAACTGCATAAATATTATACTTTTTTGTTGTTGTTGTTTGTTTTGTTTTTTAAATGGTGGCAGGGCACCCACTAAAGTGGAATTTTCCATATTTCTTTATTTTAAACATTGTTAGAAATTTATGCACTCTTTTTGGGCCAATCAATTGAAATTTTTGATCAGAAAACATGTTATTCATGAAAATGAAAAACCCTTAACTTTTCACAAAAATCAGACATTTTAATAATTTAAAAAAAAAAAAAAAAAAAAAAAACTTTATAAGAAAATTCATATTTTGCTGATCAGCTGTAAAAATTTATATTTCTACAATGAAACGCGAAAAAAAAAAAAAAAAAAAAAAAAAAAAAACTGGAATTAGGTAAGTAATTTTTTATTGACCATTTAAAAAGAAAGTTTCATCAATTTGCAGTGCAATAGTATTTCAGTGACCAGCAGCGAAAACAATAGACATATTTAAATAATTAAATACAACTATACTGAGTTATACCAGTGAGCTGAAAATTTGGACATCATTAGAATAATGTAAACTAGCGAAAAAATTGCAAGAACAGAAAAATACTTAAATTCTAGAATAGAATTTAAGTATTTTTCTGTTCTTGCAATTTTGTTTTAGAAATCTCACTTTATGTTTGAGTAAGGGTGAAAAACTCTCTCTCTCTTCTTATCTTGGATGACAGAGATAACCTAAGTGGTATGAAAATATATCTCCATATAATAAAAGAAAAATATTATTGCTGGTGTCAAAGTTAAACTCAATTTTAATTCTCGCGGTGTTCGCCACCTAAGGAAAGGTGTTAATGTGTGCTAAATACTCCAAAGATATTTCGTTCAGTTAAAAATTTGTCATCTTAACAAAGTAATTAAAAGTGCCAGGTTAAGAAAAGTACTCTATTTGGTACTATGCACCAAATAGAAGGAGCATACTAGATTAAATATCGCCCAAAAAACACTTCTGAACGATGTCTTAATTTAGAATCACTTTATGAAACTGGAAAAGTTTCTCTTTAATTGACGCTGAACTCAATGGTGCAGAACACAGATGCATTATAAGCAGGGTTAGAAATTAGAATGTGAAAATCAGGCATCAGTGGCACCTAATTATTTTTTCTTAGTTGCCAAAATAATGTACTCTTGCATAATATTTAAATTTTTTATTGGAATCACAACAGGATAAAAATTAAGTTTTATTTCTTTATTATATTTAAATAATAAATACAAACACAAAATTTAAAACATGAATACATTTATCTTTATATATATAAACAAATAATCTGGTGTGTCATTCACACGACTTTCTCTTACCCTGAAATTTAATACTATAAATACAGGTTGGAGATTAAGAGGTAAGATAGCGATGTTATGTAAACCTATGTTAAACAATTCAAATTAGGCTTCGAGAGAGTTTTATATGATAATTAGTTCTGTGTAAGGGGGGCCACGCCCCCCCCCCAACCCCCCATTTCATTAATGCACCTACATTTATATCGAATTAATTTGGTTATTAAAAAATAATTCAGTTTTTAAAAAATAATTTATTAAAATTATTATTTTAAAAATGATCTTTTATGATAATGCAGACGATTTCCATATTAGAGAAGTAGTGTAACACCAAATATCCAAAAAAGTCCATTTTATTCTCAATATTAAAAAAAAAATAATAATAATAATACGATTTTTTTTCTAAGTTTCTTTTTCGTTAAAAGTAAAAAAAATCGATAACTTTGTTTTAAATTATCGCAGATCGCGATAATTGCAAATTAAATCGTATTCTAATACACGTATTTCATATTATGATTAAATTATTTTTAATTAATACATCATTCAAAAGATATTTTAAAGTTCTTTTATATTATCGAAAGTGGAATTCGAGATTTCACCTTATTTACACATTTTGAGGTTCCTGATTAGGTTTTCTTTTGCATCTCGGCTACTAATTAAAATAATTTCATAAGTAATGCATATTTGAAAGCTTTGTTGATTTAGAATCGAACAGTAGATTACAGAAATTTCTACTGCCAGATGGCACTGTAATATTTTAAATTCTAATGGGAAAGGAAGGTGTAAGTTCTAAAATGGGGATAAGGCACCACCGAACAGGACTTTGCTAAAGTCAGAAATTTGAAAAATCATAACCTGGTGAATGAACAAGCTGTTTCAGATATTGAAACTGGAAGAGGGCGCTACCAAGCGGGAATTTACTGCGATTAAATTTTTCAATAAACCTATTTTCACTATATGTCAGTTAGCTGTTGTAAGACCTGAAACAGGAAAAAGGCGCCACCGAGCGGGAGTTTTGTAAAGTCGGATTTTTCAAGGATTGTGAACCAGCTGGTCGCCGAAGGCAACTAGTGAAATAATAATAGTAGACACATAAAAATCTCTGCGATGCTATAAACTGTCTCTAAAAAGCAGAAATCATTCCAAGAAACTCCCAAAAATATACGCGCCATTTTATTAGCTGTCCTCAAATGAGGACGCTGGGCGTTAATGGGTTAATTATTTATACAAGCACAGCTTTATGAATGGTGCATGAATTGTAAATATTTAATTGGAGTGTATAATTCATTGATTAATATTATATATATATATTCTAGTTTGCCTTTGTCCACCTTGCGGTTCATATTTTGAAAAGAGAACATATCCTTATTTATTTAACTCTCATACCAGTTTATGTCATTTAACATTAGCTTGTATGATATTTTTAAAATAATAGCATATTTTACATTGTACTGTTTAAAATGTTTTTAAAACATCATAACCTTTTAATGTAACTACATATAATCAGACTCCCAGTGGCAGAAACGCCGTGACATGGCGACATAGTCGCGGACACAGAAAAACAGCTTGCAGACAGTTTTTGTCTGCACTAATAAAAAAAATTAGTCCGCAACTTTCGGACACTCTTTATCTGTACTAATAAAAAAAAAAAAAAAATGTCTCCAACTTTCAGACAGTTTTTGTCTGTAGTCATAAAAAATTGTCTGCAATTTATGGACATTTTTCATCCACGACAATGCGTTACCGATGTATGACGTCTTAGACACTCTCTGGTAGGAACCCTAGAGCCCTCTATAGGTGCCTTGGTAGGAACACACAAAACAGTGCTTAAAAAGGGCGACCTAGGAGCCTAGATCTCAATTGATAGGCAGTGTTATGCGTGTATTCTTTTCTCCTGTTACCTGTTACTGAGATTCTACGGGCACATAGAAAAGTGCTAATTTCATTTAAAACTTCTCCTCCACTTCAAAATTCACTTATAAAAATTTCTGTATCAGAACTAAAACTAATACTTTTATTATTTATAATTATGTTTATTGTGTTGTGTCAAACATTGCTATAAAATATTTAATTGAATGAGTTAATCTTATTATTTTATAGTTGTTTATGTTTATACTATATTGTTCTGTAGTAAAATCGTATTGTTTATTGTTGCAAGAGATCACCACTGTTGTTAAGCCCCCCCCCTCCCCCCAGATTGCTGCTATCATCTTCCAGGCTTTTTTAGTGTAAGCCATTTTCACCCCTGACTACATGCAAATTTCACAGACAGATTATGAAATTTAAAAAACCTGTCGCAGACATCTACGAATTTTTCTGTCACTGAGTAATCAGATAAATACAGTTCGAGGCTGCTATCACTGCTTCTTTAATTAATTGTATCAACTAAATGTAAAAAAAGGTAAAAGAATAAGTGAAAGTATTAAGTTGGTAATGAAAATATGAATTTTGTTAATGGGTAAAGTGTGAAAAATTTTCTTGATTCAAATTATATTTGTTAAATCCCGGTAAGAATTTTTTACAATATCTCCCCCACCCCCCTTAATTCCTTATTTATTTTTTCATTAGAAACTATGAGTAAAAATTTCTTTCTCTTAATACATTGCTTCAGTTATATATGTGATTTTTCCTATTAAATTATCCTTTTCCAAAATTATTTCATGTGTTCAATACCATGGGTAAGATTTTACTTTATTTCAATACGTTACTGTAGTTACAAAGCCAAAGTCTTAAGCTAAGTGGCTCATACTACTGAATTTATGATTGTTATTAAATTACTTAACTTATTGTAAAGATACTATGTTGAATAAAAACAATGGTAATAAATGTCTACATAGATTTTTTCTATGGAATAGAATATTATTTACATTTTTATAATTTAAGTAAAATGATTGACAGTGTGGATATTATGAATATACACACACATACACATAATAAAATACAAATGTTGTACAATAATGTATGAATACATAAAAATCATCAAAATCAAATAAATCGATTAAAAAAAATCCGATTTAAATCATAAAAATCAATTAAAAAAAAAAAAAATCAGCAACCCTGGTATTATGTACACAAATTTTCAGCTGGCTGGATGAGCTGTTTAGATATTATCACATTTTTAATATGAGCTTATAAGCCACAGTAAAAAATAGTTATTCTTTGTGTTCCTGTATAAAAAATTATAAGGGCTTGATATTTACCAAAATCAATGAAGTTTGTGTTATGGTGACTTATAACATAGATACCAACTTTCAGCTCATTCAAACAAAGCGTTTAGATACTATCATGTTCTCACACATGAAAACACACATCGTAAAAAAAGTAAACATGAAATCAGGGAACCTTAAAACGTGTAGAAACACCAAAATCTCAAACTCTGATTTTAAAATGATTACAATACTTTCTTCACTATAGTGTTCGGAAAGAAAAATATGTTAATATAAAGAATTATGTTTTATCTATAGTATGGTACAACAGTATCAGACATGCCAACGTTTTAAAAATTTAATTTGAAAAAAAAAAAAAAAATCCGTGTAGAAATTAAAAATTTATGTACACCATATTAAGAATAATAATAATAATAAAAAAAACTGATAAATTTTTAAACTGCAAATTAGTTGATTAAAATTGTGCCAAAATATTGAAAAAACTATATATTTAATACTTTTCATATTTTAAACTAAAAAATATATACAGGACTTGCTGTTTAAAAAAAAAAAAAGAAAAAAAAAAATACTTTTTCTGAGTCAAAGTGATTTTAATAAGTGGCTGATTTTCATAATCAGCAAACTTTCTTGAAGTTAAAAGCCTATTCATCCCACAAAACTGTGAAGAAACTTTAAAATGTATTGATCAATGAAAAGATTAAGTTTTAAGATAATTAATTAACCATTCAATCAAAATTAATTAATACACACTATAAATAAAATTAATATATTTATATATGTTCAACTTCTTAAAAAAAATGAATGGTGCTCTATTTACTCAGAACAATTAGGTGCATCAGTCAGATCAGCTACTATAAGTGGAGAATACAGTGCCTCATCTAAATCAGATCTTGCTTCACTGCAGCATCAATTGGAATGGACCATGGACTTTATTGATTCTTGCAAGTCAACTTCTCACACAAAGTAAATATGATGCTCATTTGCAAAGTAAAAACTAAGCCAGGGAGAGCAACCTTCAGTGGGTGAATTAGAAACAAAAAACTACACACAAAGGATGCTCACCAGGCTATTTGCCTTTATTAGCATTACTTGCAGATCTATAAAGCAAACTAATATACATTCAATAACAGTTGGGGTATACAAAAGTATAGTTTATCTTTTTCAAGTATGGTTATTCAGGATTGTTCAGGAATTCATAAAATAAAATATCAATTTTACATGACTGTAAGAAAAACCGGAACTCTGATATTGAAAGATGATTTCATGTAAATTACCTGAACAGAATCATATCTGAAATGTCATTTTAGTGTATTTTCATTATATATATAAGTACAACAGTGTTATTATAAATACCATATGAAAAATCATAAAGTTGCATTTCATAAACAAAGCACATTAAAAAAAAAATGCTAATCGCATAAAATCGCGTTTCAAATAAGTAACACGTGAAAAATAAAATTTAATGATCATATTTGGGGGGAAGGTAAAAAATTCTCAATTTGTAACAATACGGGAAGATCTTACGTTGATTTTAAAGTTACTTGTATATATACATTTCACTTACTCATTGCAGTATAGTACCACAATGCTTACAAAGTTGACTTGCTCCAGCCCATGTTTTTTTATTTCCCAATCTATCGGTCATTACACTCGCGAATCACTATCATGCATGTTAAAACACCCCAAAAAAATTATAGGGTACCCCTACCCCGCTGTGCATTAATCTGAAAATGGTGTTTTAATTAAAGTGTCAGGGTGTCTTATAATTTTGTCCATGGTATTTATAATTTTTTTTTTTTATTAAACTCTATAAAAATATCATTTCTGTAAAAAAATTACGTGGGATAACAGAATAAATTTATGTTTTTGACGTATTTGATAAAACATTTTAAAGTTCTGGATCTTTTCTTTCACTATTTGTCAAATTAGATAGGTGTCTGATAATTATGTCTACCACTGTGTAACGAAGTGATTGCAATAGGTCGATTTCTAAAGAAATTAACCTAAAAGAGTTGGAAATGAGTGCACCATTTTGTTGAAAAAAAAAGTGAAGTAAACGCAAGTTTAGTATGCAGAAGACACACTAGGCAATATCTAAGTATACAGTCGTAAACTAGGCGTTAACTACTAATCATTTGGCACCGTACGCACGTTTATTTGCAGCAAAATTATTTAGAAAGCCTTTTTTTTCTGACTGCACATGTAGTAAGAAGGCTATAGATTGTTTTCTGGAAAAAATCATTTACATTACACACCTTGCTTTACCTCTGCGTGAATGCACAAATGTCTATTTAGATCTTATATAATGGAAAAAAAATATTCACACATACATGGCGTTTTTTCTTTACGATTGCGTACATGTAAATTTAGTTAATTATACATGCTTAAGAACTGACATTATGACTTCTTACCAGAATTAGTGCCTATCTAAGTGTGTCAGTCTGTACCTTTCAGAAAAACATCTGGAACGAATTATAAAGATTTTATAGCCTCTTATTTTTGTGAATGCATACATGTGTGTTTAGCCGATGTTTTTGAGAAAAACCTTTACAACACAATGCACACACGTACGGCTTTTCTCCTCTGTGAATGTATTCATGAATATTTAGATTTCCCTTTTGTGAAAAACCTTTAGAGCACACTTGACACACATATGGTTTATCTCCAGTATGAGTGCGCATATGACTTTTCAAACTTTTTCTTTTAGAAAATCCTCTGAAACATGTTTCACACACATGCGGCTTTTCGTCTGTGTGAATACGGAAATGTGTTTTTAGATGACACTTTTGAGAAAAACCTTTATTACACAATTCACACACATATGGCTCTTCTCCTTTGTGAATGTACTCATGCAAATTTAGACTTCCTTTTTGTGTAAAACCTTTACCACACACTTCACATACATAAGGCTTTTCTTTTAAATGAATGCGCATATGTGTTTTTAGATATCCACTTTGAGTGAAATGTTTTGAACATACCTCACAGACGTATTTCTTCTCTTTTTTGTGAATGCGAAAATGTCTTTTTAGAGTTTTCCTATCAGAAAAACCTTTAAAACATATTTCACACACGTATGGCTTTTCCCCTGTATGAGTGCGTAAATGATTTTTCAGACCTTTACTCTTAGAAAAATGTTTCGAACATATTTCACAAACGTATGTCTTTTCTTTTGCGTGAATGCGTTGATGTGCTTTAAGATGTCTCTTTTGAGAAAATCCTTTAGAACACATTTTGCACATATATAGCATTTCTCCGATATGAGTACATGCATTTATTTTTAGATGTTCCAATTGTAAGAATCCTTCAGAACATACATTGAGCATGCATGGCTCTTCATCTGTATGACTGGTTAAATGTATATTCATATTTTGTCCACAAAAAAATTCTTTGAATATATTTCAGAAATAAATGTTTTCTTTATATGAGTGCAGTGAAGTATTTAGGGTTACATGCAGACTGAAACATTGTGATCACAAATCGGTAAACAAACAGAAATCTGGGGGTGTTTCAATCCAAACAGAACATTTGTTTACAAAAAAAACTGATTGCAAAGATGTGAGCACGGATTAATAGAATAGGATACGAAAGAGGCTTCTAAATCTGGCTTTTTTTTTTTTTTAATCTTGGCACAACAGATGGCGCCACAGTCGAGAACCTCCCTTTTGAAAAGATCCCGTTATCATTTTCAATGCCAAAAGGCGTCTTTTAATTTAATTTTTTTATAGAAAGTTTTAACTTTAACAAAATCAAGTAAACAGAAATTATGCTATATAAGGTCTTTCTAATAACATATATTTTTTTTTTATAACGGTGGGACTTTTCATGACTTTGAAAGAGGTTATATAAAATACGAGATCGTATCGATTAAAATCAGAATAAAAGACATGATACAAAGTAAAAAAATGTCATTAATAAGGAATATTAGAAATTAAGAAAAGAAAGAAAAAATAAATAATAAACGAATATTATTAAGAAAGAATGAAAGAAAAGAAAATTATTAATAAATAATTAAATAAAATCTGTTGTACTTTTTCCATTTATTTTTCAAACTTTTAAATTTAATAAGAATTATTTTGATTTATTTGTAATACAGAAAGTACTTATTAATTTTTTTAAGGTAATATAATATACTAGCAGGCTTTGCCCGCTTCGCTGGACATTAAACTTAAATGAGTTGTCAAAATATCATATCTTTATTAAAAACCTAAGTTCTCGCTGAGATTGGTAGAGGTTTTCTCGCTCACAAAGTGAGGAGTCTAGGTCTCCACTGTCTTCGGCACAACTTACCCACTTCTTACTTCCCCTTCCTCAGCGGGTGAGTTCGAAGTTTTGCAAAATCACACTAATGTACATTATGCGTACACTTAATCAATATACAGTCTGGGTCCCCACTGCCTTAGGCACAACTTCCCCACTTGTTACTTCCCCTTCTTCAGTGGGTAAGTTCGAAGTTTTGCAAAATCCCACTAATGTACATAATGCGTACACTTAATCAATATCCGCGCACCAAAATTCGCCATTCTAAGATAATTCAAAGCGAATTCAAACGGAAAAACATGTTTTTACACATGTTTATTGGGAACGACTTCAGTATAACTCCACAACGATATTTGGCGATTATTTTGTTGGCGATTATGGCTAAATCATAAATCTAAAAATCATAAATCATATATGATAAATGATAAAATCATAATCTAAATCATAAATCCAAAATAAGCAACATATTAGGCTGCCATATTATATCGCAAACAGTCCAGAACGACATCGTTATCCTTCAAAACGACGCCAAAGAAAAATCGCCAAATTCAGCCGTGGGGTTATACTGAAGTTATACCGTTTATTGCCCTCCGACTCCGAGAAGGGGGGGGGGGATTTCGAATTTCGTGAAATCCAGTTACAATAAGTGCCGGATGCAAACAAACAATTTACGCACCAAATTTCGTGACCATAGAAGTCTTTAATAGAAAATATAAATAAATAAGTACAAAACGCACAGCTTTAGTATGGGAACCCTTTGGTGACTTTAAATATTTTAAGCCATTTTTGCGATGAACTGAATTGGCTATCTCAATTGTGCAATCAAAGATCTTGGCGAGAAACTCCGAGCTACTTCGGTTCCGAATTTCAAATTTTGCCAAAGGGATCCAATACTAAAGCTGTTCCATACACTAAATAAAATAAAATAAAATAAAAACTCTTTTCTGATATTTACAAAATAAAAATAAAAAATCTTAATAAAATCCAAATTATAATCATTTACAATTAAGGGAGAACATAAAAAAACCTCATAAGGTACATAATAACAACAAAAAATTTTGTTTTACTGCAGGAAAGAAAAGTACTGCTTAATTAAATAAAATTATTAAACTAATGCCAAATATCTCTATGAAAATATTTATCCACGTGCAAATTCCTCATTAAAAAAAAAAAAAGAAATCACCAACTTTTGTAGGTATTTTTCTCTCTAATTTTTATTATTATTCGCGTGAAATTAAAAATATTTCATTTTATTTCTGGAAAATAAAAATATATATAAATGCCTATATATAAATATAAAACCTTTTACCGAATCCGCGTTGAAAACGGAAAAAGAGTAAAATAAAATAGAAATATCAGACCTATATTTATAAATTTGATACCAAATGAAAGGGGGGATTTTTCTGAATCCAGGGGTGCAAACAGTTTTTCGATGCGACAATTAGCTTTTTAAAAAATAACTAAAGTATGAAATTTAAGTGGCAACGGAAAAGCGGAAAAAGGGAAAAATAAATTAGAAGTATCAGACCTATCGTTACAAATTCAGTACCAAATGAAAGAGGTGATTTTTCTGAATCCTGGGGTGCAAACAGTTTTTCGATACGACAATTAGATGTTTTAAAATTAACTAAAGTATGAAACTCAGATGGCAAAACTTCATTTCAATCTTTTTATAATTTGTAGTGCGAATCACGCGAATAAAAAAAGTCTTTATCTTAAAAATTTATTTTTGCATTTTATTTTTCCATTCAAAGCGTTTTAGTGAAAAAATATTTATGGCGCATGCGCAGGCGTTTTTTACCCACAATTTAAACACTAATCAGAATTTTGAAAATTTCTATAGATATAATTTTAAGTTGGGTGAATACCTAAATCCCTGCCAAGCGCCGTTGAATTCCATCCAGCAATTCTCGAGTGATGCCCGGACAAACGTGTTTTAGTCTTTTACCCCCCAGGGGGGAACGGGGAAGAATTTTTGAAAAGTTGATAGATATAATTTTAAGTTGGATGAATACCTAAATCCCTGCCAAGCGCCGTTGAATTCCGTCCAGCCGTTCTTGAGTGATGCCCGGACAAAAAAAGCGACATACGGACACGATGACACACACACGCACACACACACACACACAGGCAAAATTTTCTGAAGTCATTTTCGGCTTTCATGGGGTGTGAAACGTGAAGATATCGAAAAAATTTTTCGATTCCGACAAATTTAGAGACAAAACTCTGATTTTATTAATATAGATATGTATTTAAATATAAATAAAAAAATAATTATGATAGTTTCTGTGATTTGAGGTATTTTAGAAATTGTATGGAGATATATTTAAATTTATTTTCTTTTTAACAAATCACAGGAAAATTCATTTCTCTCTTCCTCCCCTCCTTTTACTGGATATGTTTAATATTATGATTTTTTAAAAACCATATGTCATTTTCTATTTTAAAACACATCCATTTTTAACGAATGTGTGTTTGTATGTAAATATCGGACTGAGTTATCAAGTTTTTTAATGTTAAAAAATCAAAAAAGTATTTTAATTTACATATATCTAATTATTAAAAGCCTCGCCAGCGGCCAAGTGATTCTGCGATTAAAATGTATTAGATGAAAAGTGCCGGGTTCGCTCGTCGACCTAGCTGCTCGAAGGTCTCCGCGGTTTTCTGCAAAACTCGCGTAAATACGAGCTATGACTCTAATCAAGATCAACATGGAGGGCACATCACCCAGGATTTGTACCCTCGTGCAGTCAATCGGATTTAATCTTCACACCAGCAGGACCACCACTTTATTAAACAGTAGCCGATAGGTTTTGCATGCTAAACTGGTAGATAACATATTTAAAAAATAATAAGCAGATATAGTATTTATTTTTTTATGAGTAACAAGGCCATTTTACCCCCTTTTACAGATTTGTAATGTTAAGCTATACATTACTTTCTCTTACCCATATAAGGCAGAGAATGTATTGTTTTTGGGTCAAGTTTTCGAAAGTGAGATTTTGTTATATTTACATGTTCTGAGGTCCCCTGAATACACAAATCATTTTTTTAGCAAATGGTCTGTGTGTGTGTGTGTCTGTCTGTTATCAGCATATCTGAAAAACAAATTATGGCAGAAAGTTCAAACTTGGTATTCTAAATGTGTATCATATAGGGATGCTACACTAATCTTTTCGTTGAGATGAAGCAAATGGTTCGTGTACAGGGACACTCAAAAATATTCAAATGCATTACGTCTATGGGGGAAATTGCAGGGAAGTAGAGTTTAACATCTATAGACTGCACTAAACCAAATGAAACGAATATACATTTTTTGTAATAGAGATAGTCAACTGGAAAAAAAATTGTGTATGTAGGAGCCTCATCTCCCCCCCTGGGGTGGAAGTCCGCCCTCGAGGGGAGTAAATTTTCATGATGGGTATTTTCAATAAATATTTTTAAAACAAATGGTTGAACCATCGATCTGCCACAATTTAAAACAAAGTTATCGATTTTTTTTTTTTTTTTTTTTTTTTTTTTTACTTTTAACGAAAAAAATTTTTTTTTAATGCTGAGAATGAAATTGACATTTTTTGGTTATTAAGTGTTATACTACTTCTCTAATATGGAAATCGTCTGCATTTTCATAAAAGATAATTTTTTTAAATAATAGTTTTAATAAATTATTTTTTTAAAACAGAATTATTTTTTAATAACCGAATTAAATTCTATATAAATGTAGGTGTATATAATAAGCAACGGATTATTATTAATATACTTATCAAATTAATTTTAAATAAAAGCAGCTGATCTCATTCGAATACCAGTCACCTGTCAAAACACGGGAACCGGGAACCGTGAGAAAGTCGATTACAGCGCCCTCAATATTTACTAAGATATTGTCTTCCAGTTTCTGAGACTGCGTACCATTGGACTTTCCTATCCTACTCTATTAATCCGTGGATGTGAGCAATGAGGGAAAAATTTGCGACTGCCTCGGAGCTCTCACAAGTCGATCGTAGGTTTGCTATCGTCTGTAAAAACATGGCCGCTGGTCACTAGTGTTATAAATTAATAATAATTTTCATTCATTGAATTAACAAGGCGAAGCTTTTTTTACACGAAAATGATACTTTATTGGTAACCGATGGTTTTGTTTGTTCACGTAAGTAGGAATAAATATTTAAGATAGTAATATAGAATGGATCATGCTGAAAATTATAGTTGTAACATTTGTATATTTCATAAATGTTAGGTTAGGCTTATTTAATGTAGATTAAACGTGATATATCATGTTTGTGTAATTGTAATTGTTTATTCATTTTGTAAAATAACATAATATATTGTATTATTTTACAAGGTGACTTCAATATTCAGTAAAAATTTTCAATCTGTTGGATACAGAGATACTTTTAAATGTAAATATAGACTACAACATTCGTTTGTAAAGACCGATTAGTTAATTATTTATACAATTATCTATGTTATTCTTTTTAGCTGAAATATATATATAAGCTATATTTCCTTAGTTTTGTCTACATCAGTAGGATTATATCTTATTGTGTGATATCATGTTGTACAATCGTTTATTTATTTAGAAAAGCGAAATATATTGTATAGTAATAAGATGACAGCAATATCTGGTAAATTCGGTGCGGTAAACCTTAAACATTCTTTTTATTGTAAATAACAGGTACTGCGTTTGATTGTAAAAGCCTGATTAGTCAATTATTTATTTTATGTATAAAACTCTATATAGCTGAAAATATACTTCATTATTAGTGTTGAAAATGAGTTTTGAAGAATAAAACTATTTTACTGTCAAATAACTATACATATGTATAATTTATATCTGCAGCTGGTTCATTACATTTAAATTCAGTATTTAACTGTTTGTAAGCTTTAAATGAAAACTTTATGTTTAAAACACTATACATTACAAAATTTTGCCCATTAAAAATGAAGAGGGAGTAGAGATATGCTGCTCCCCCTACCGTTACTTTTTTATGGTAACAATATTACACAATAAATAGATTTTTTTCCCCCTTCAACACACTTTCTTCACTATTTTTTTATATTTCCCTTTTCGCTGTGTCTGAATTCCCTGCTCCTGGATCTAATTTTTCCCAATTGCTTATTACTTTGTTATTGAATTGTTTTCTTCATATACATTTATATTAGCTAAATGACTAAATAACTTGATACAGTCGACTGAATACAACACAGAAGCATTGAATTAAAGCATTGTAGCCTGAAAGAGAAATATTAATAACATCTTTAATAGCAAAATTTTAAATTTAAAGCTTACTAAGAGCTAATATTTAAATATAATGAAATAGCTGCAGCTATTAATTATACATATGCATACTTATTTGATAAGTATTTTTATTTTTCAAAACACAATTACAGCATTAGTAGTGAAAGAATGTGGCTTGTATTTTTTCAACAATATAGAATATCATTAAAAAAAAAAAAAAAAAAAAAAAAGAAAGAAAGACATAATTGACTATTCAGACAGTTACAATTAAATGTGATAGTGGTTATTTACAATAAAATTATTTAAGCAAATGTTACCACACCAGATTGTTTAACTGGCAGTTTAACCGAATATTGTAGTCCTCTCATTATTATACAATGTCATCTCATTATTACTCTATTTTAAGTAATAAATAAGCAATTGCAGAAACATAATACATCATGTTTATGTACATTAAAAAAGCCTAAAATTTATGACCTATATAAATGTTTCAATTATAATTTTATACGTAATCCATTTACAAAAAAGCAAACATACAAAAACATCATATCAATATTTTTATACTTGACATATATATTCAAATGGACTTTCAGTATCTTTTCCAAGAAATGATAAACCTTGTTGTACCACGGAACTGCTATTAAAAAGTAATATATACAAAATTTTGAACAGGGGCCGCTTTACAATTTTGGCTGCCCCCTCTAATAGATATTACGTCAGGGCAGCTTATAGATTTCATGTGACCTCAGGTAAATTTTCTCAATGTGATCCCTCTCCCTCCACCCCTTCTACCTTACAAAAGAGGAAACTACTATATTAAGATTCAACTTATTCTAATATTATAAGTAATATAAATTTAAATATATATATATATTGGAACAATTGAACTGGATCCGGCATATTTAGCAATAAAAAAAAATAAACAAGTTGAATCAAAATTAGTTTTGACACTTGATTGTGCTAAACGTTCAATTGGGAAAATGCCTTAAAATTTCTGTTCATACTAATCTCCATTCTCTACATGACATCGCACATATTGATGTACAACGGAACTACTGTACATCAATACTGTTATATCTGTACATGTTACTCATATGCAGTATACAGCTTGCACCAATAACTGTTTGGCCGAAAATTTGAGTAAAATCTATTACAATGGAATGAAAAAGAAAATTTTTGTATGGACAAAAGAAAATGGAATTTGAAATCTGTCATTCCCTCACCATTGCTTAGCTATCAGATTGCGGCATCGCTTCACTAAACAGAGTGAATCTATCAAGTTGCTATATTTTGCACAAGCACAATAGTTAAAGTCTCCGTCCAGCGAGACTGTTATGACATTTTAAGGCCTGCTTAAGAGTCCGATGAAAACGCTCTACCAATCCATTGCTTGATGGGTGGTAAGGGGTGGTGCGAATACGATGCATGCCCAAAATTTTCATTAAAGAGGAAAATAAATGGGATTCAAATTGTCGTCCCTAATCTGTAGTAATTGTTCTAGGCACACCAAATCTGGCAATCCGATGTGCCACCAAGGTTCATGCAATTGTTTCAGCTGTGATATCCTGCACTAGTATTGCCTCTGGCCAACGAGAAAAATCTATCTATGAAGGTGATTAAGTAGGTATATCCCTCAGATGGAGGCAAGGGTCCCACGACATCAAGGTGCTCGTGTTCGAATCTCTGTGCTGCAGTGGACTACGAGTATGTCGATGGACTTTTGACTTTTGACAGTCTATACATGACTGTGCCCATTTAGCGATGTCTTTCTGCATGGAAGGCCATACAAATCTATGTTGGATCAGCTTACGAATGGCTCTAACACCTGGATGTGACAAGGAAAGGAGGCTCTTGAAAACTCCGAAGCGAAATGACTCAGGAACATAAGGTCGCACTTTACCAGTGCTCACATCACAATAAAGTTATAAGTTAGGACCTATCATCATTTTCTGGACTTTGAGGGATACATCAGGCTTGACAACGATATCAGCCAATTGCTTATCTGTAGCTTGCTCTGCAGCAATTGTGGAAAAATCTGTAGAAGTATGATGGATGTTACTTATCCGTGACAGGGTGTCAGCAACTATATTGTCAGTTCCATCAACATACCGAATGTTTGTACTAAATTGGGAAATGAAGTCCAACTGTCTCAGCTGGCGAGGAGAAATGGAATCTGAATTTTTCGAAAAAGCGAAGGTCAGTGTCTTCTGGTCTGTATATATAATGAAGTGTCTTCCGTGCAAACTGTGCCGAAAATATTTTACAGCTGAATAAATTGCCAAAAGCTCTCTGTCATAAGTGCTGTACCTTTGCTCAGTAGGACTCAATTTACGCGAAAAAAATGAAAGGGGTTGTAAACTATTATCATTTAAGATGTTTAAAACATCACCTATAGCAGTGTTGGATGCGTCGACCATTAGGTATATTGGCTGGTCCGGAGCATGATAAGCAAGAGTTGCAGAATGAATTGGATCGTGCTTACATGCCTCAAATCCCTGGATTAATGTATCATTCCAGGGGACCAGGAGTTTATCATTCTTTTTAGAATCTTTTAGCAACTCGTGTAAAGGTGACTGAGTTTTGGCCGCATTTGGGATAAATCGGAGATAAAAGTTGAACATCGCCAAAAAACGTCGCAACTCTATAATCGTTTTAGGTTTCGGAAACTCAGCTATTGCCTTAGTCTTTTCAGGAAGTGGCTTTACACCAGAGGCTGTTATAAGGCATCCCAAAAGGAAAACCGAAGACTTTCCTAGAACACATTTAGCCGGGTTCAACTTAAGCCCATGGAGCCTGAGGCGATCTAAAACTTGCCTAAGTTGCTCCTCATGCACATCTTTGTTAGCTGATGCAATGAGAATGTCATCGAGGTAAGGTATACAGAAATCAAGATTACTTAATATTTGATGAATGTACCTCTGACTAACTCTCCTATGTCCTATATATACGAGCTGGTGCATCAGGCATTTTGTTGCCTTAGGGTTGCTACATGTACCAAGCGCGTTTCTCTGATAAGCAAACCACAAACATTTTTTTTATCGTCTTACGTTACTTTAGAGTAACTTATTTTATTATATTTCATAGTTTTAGCTAAGTAAACTATGATATGGAAGTTTGTTTTGCGATAAACTGCTATAATCATTCAAGAAGTGAATATAAAGTGTTCACAGACCTTCGATTACTAGGTATTTGAGTTTTGGCGGCATTTTGTAAAAGAAACAGAAACCGCCCTAACATATCGTACATCCATAGGATATCCTCAGAATAAAATGACATCCTGAGAATGTACTGTGAAAAAAATGTGTTTTTAGGAATATTATTGTTGCTTATTGCTCTTATCTTGACCGGATTAGCTTCAGATCAAGTTTCTTAAAATCATTATGCAAGCGATAAGAATGCCAAGTGGGAAAGCTGTCCTCTTTGGAGGCAAAAAAAATGGCGGTGATGCGCCGGCCTATTATTTTATTTACTGGCTCTACCTCTGACAGGTCTGACCCGCATTACGCAAGCCGAATGGACAAAAGAAAAATTCAAACAAGCCAAATGGTGTTGTTTTGGTTGTTTTTTCTATGTCCGTAGGATTAACAGGGATTTGGTAGTAAGCGCAATTTAAATCCAAAGTTGTAAAAATTTGTTTCCCATGAATTACCTGGGTACAATCTTGGATATGTGGAAGTGGGTAACGATCTGGAACAGTAATTTCATTCAAGCGTCGGTAATCACCGAAAGGACGCCATCCACCGTTCGCTTTCCGAACCATATGCAGAGGGCTCACTCATGCGTTTTTGGAAGGCCGCACAATATCCTGAGCCAGAAGAAATTCAAATTCCTGACGAGCAGCTGCCAGAAGTTCTGGCGACAATCTACGTGGTTTAGAGAATACAGGTTCGCCTTTGGTCTCAATATGATGAAAAACTGAATGCTGTGGTTGTTCTTTTGGGGTATGGGAAGCGTTAGTAAGTTCTGGGTAATTGGCTAAAATTTTGTCAAATTTGGAAGAACCGAAAAGAATGCTCACAGCACTATTGCCTGGCAGAATTTGAGCAACTTTACCCTGCGATGATAACATCGTTTCAATATCAATGATACTATTGTTTTTAGCATCTACCAGTAGATTGAATATTTTTAAAAAATCGATGCGTATGATAGGTATAGGTTGGCTAACTTTAACGACCACAAAGGACCAAGTGAATGTTCTATGTAAGTTTAGATCAAGAGTAAGCCGTTGAGTTCCGAAAGTTGGTATTTTTGTGCCATTCGCGGCATAAAGAACAAGCCCCACATTAACAACTGGTCGTTTGATGACACTAACAGGGATGACCGAAATATCCGCACCCGTGTCAATTAGAAATTTTAATTTAGAGGAAAGATCGGCCAAAAGGATGCGATTTACATGGTGGTCGCAATCATGGCCCAGATGCGAACGCCGAATTGGTTTTCCTGGGTTCGAAAAGAGCATGACGAATTGCACTTTTGCTCTAGCACCAAAGTTAGTATGATAAAACATTGATTATTCGCTGGTTCTTTGTAGCGACTTTTAGAGCAGCTACGATTACGATGACTGTATTTGTTGCCCCCGTGAACGTTTACGCCTGTTTACAATAGCAGCCAAATCACTCATCTGCTGAGTAAGCTGCTCGATTTTAACCTCTAAGGATGAATTGTGGGCTGGTGGAGCACATATACTGCTGCTAGCAGCATTAACCTGTGGGGTTGATGACAGATCATTAATTTTTCCGCGACCACTGCTAATTTTGACAAGTCATCACTTAATGCACCTACAATGCTACGCGTAATTTGAGGATAACGTGCGAGCCATAAGGATTTAAGTAAATGTTCCCCAACAGCATCCCCAGCTAAGATACGGATACGTGTCAGCAAATGGGATGGGCGAGAATTGCCAAGTTCAACACCCTGCAGTAAGGTACGTATCTGGGATTCCTCACACTCTGAATGAGATTCAATGAGACGTTTTTTTAATGTTTCGTATGGGTTCTCGGATGGAGGAGTCATAATAAGGTCGCCCCCCTAACAGACGTAAGAATGTCTGCATCGACTGCTGCGACGACATGATTAAATTTTGTACTTTCACATGTTATTTTAGCTAAAGAAAATTGTACCTCCAATCTGAGAAACCATAGTGATGGATTTGTCTTCCAAAACGGGGGTGGTTTTACCCCAACATATGCCACCTGATGTCTACTCTTTTCATCAGTCTCGGACATAATGAAAAATATATATAAAAGCTTAGATGTACGTAATGCGATATAAAATATGAAATGCAGAATACAAAATTACTACTAAGAAAGTTATGTACAAAAATTATCCAGTAAAGGTTTCATATTTGCAAAAATAAAGCACCCATCACAGAGAATTGAAAAATACTATTGCAAAATAGCATATTTTAAACCTTAATTTTTAAATACTTTAGGGAAAAATACAACATTTGTGCATAAAATAATGGAGTAAAATGTGCTTACTGACCATAAGTGTTTATCCCTGGTAATAAAAGTTCGAAGATGTGTCACGCACGAGGCTTCGCACACAGTCGTAAACACTACGTATCATAAAAATAGTCGAAAATAAATGCACGACATCTTTCTCAAGTCAGATATCTTGAGATTTTAAATATTGCATTAGCTGAATGACGACACATCCCTCGGATGCATAAAGATATCGTGTGTTGCTGAAAAAGAAGTTGATGTGCGATAATTTCACTCACAAGTCAACATTATGGTATCATTGTAAAACCATTGTAGTCGTATGATTTGGGATAAATAGATCAAGCCTCTCAAAGTATTGGATCAATAATAAATACTCAAAGCATCTAAAAATAATACTATATTAAGAAAAAGGATTAGAATTAAACTTCTTGTACATCATGCGTGCAACATGCCGGTAACGTACGCTAGCTCCTTTCGTAAACATTACCTACAAGTTGCTGTTACAGTTACAGTTAAAGATTAGCAATGTTATCACAGTTACAGTTAATGATTAGCAATGTTATTACAGTTACAGTTAAAATGTCAGAATATGAGTTTATCAGTCAATCACCAGTTGTCGGTTACAGTTAACCGCCACACACTTATAGTGCAATAATAAATGC
Source organism: Salticus scenicus (assembly GCA_963930645.1). Taxonomy (NCBI): domain Eukaryota; kingdom Metazoa; phylum Arthropoda; class Arachnida; order Araneae; family Salticidae; genus Salticus; species Salticus scenicus. Next base: position 226,518,130 of record OZ005660.1, read on the forward strand.
ATTTTCAGAAAAAAAAAACTCTTTTTTATACTTTATTTGTATACATATAAGAACAAAACCCTTAACGGGTAAAAAGTTTGTGACGCAGCATTTTACTTCGATATGGATTGGAAATATGGGTCTTAAAAATAATGATATCAAATTTTGAGTGACGCTTTCCTATTAATTGAAATATACCACATATATTTTCTTATTTTATCATTTGCTTTTTTCTTCTATTTACATCATAGTGTATGCATAATATTTTTAATTCAGCACGGAAAAATATATAGAATTTACTCTATGATACATTTTCATCTTCATCTGCACCTCGTGAATTCAACATATGAGTTTTGAAAGAAATTATATAATTTCTGTGATACCTCAGTGTTACTTTAAAAGCGTTACTTTTGGATTTCATTACAATTACTTTTGTTTTGTTGAATAAAGTACATTTACACAACATATGATGCTTTTGTTGAAATGATGCTTTTAATTTTCAAATATACTGCCAAATATTCACACTTTTACTGAATTTGCATTATAAATTGAAATTGTCTAGTTAAATAAATTGATTTGTCTATTGCGTCACGCAATCCAAAACTGTAAGTAAAAAGTATGTAAATGTTTTCTTTGCATCACACAATCACTTTGCACACATTTTCGTTTAGTACTATGATATAAAGCAACATTTACAAAATTTTTACTTCTTTTTTACATATCGTTTACATTTAGTTAAAAATAGATTTTATTATTCACTTTTTACGGAAACAAGAAATGTAGAATTTTTTCGTATAATGATCTAGTCGAGTTGTTGCTGTTCAGATAGTGATTATACATGCATTATATTATGCTGCAGCTATTTTATTAGATTTTTTTTTTTTTTAATTTTATTGAATATTATATTTGAATTATATTGAAAATTATAAGTAAATAAACATGTTTATCATTTGATATGAAATTAATAAATCTGAAATTCACAACTTGTTTTATTGTACTTTATGTGTTTTGTTCTTGTTAGATGTTATACCATGTGCACACAAATATGTCATTTCATTATTAAAAAAAGTTTTTTTTTATTTTTTAATATATACTTTTATATTTAATTTTATTAACTTTTTACGAAAGATTCAATGGTACGTATATAAGTTTAAAAGCTGTTGCATTTGAAGGCTGTGGCTGTATCGGAAAACTGTGAAATTATAATGTATAAAGTAGAATAAAATGTATGTATAATACATTAAAATGAATGTATGTTTCGTTTACCTCTTTCGGAAATGTCTTCCTCTTCTTTCCGACTGTCCCGATGCAATGAGTTTTTCTATCAGCAAGACATTTTGCCAGTACATAGCTGTTATAATAATTGTCCATAAATATGCTATGCTTTACATCCAGCATACCCTCAAGTAAATTCATAACGACTTTTTGTGCATGCCCTTTTCCACCAGAATCATCCAACATGCCTGTATATACCATAAAATTCAGAACCATACCATAAGAGGTTGTGATCATATACAGCTTGAAATACGATATTTATTACGCTTATTTCGTATTCGTATATACTGTCTGAATATAAACCGTACAAGCCACAATACTATCGATTCATCTAAACTTATTTCGTGTCTTGGGTAATATATTTCAGATACTCACGCGTTGAGCTAATTCACCATATTTCTTATTTTATATAATCGATCCTTTGAATTTCCGTTTTCTTGGGTTCGAGGCTAAATCGTGCCCAACAGGGGATTTCTGATTCTCCATTTTCCTATTAATTTCCCTGAAGGATACACAGGCCCTGACTAACGGCAGGGCATACGTGGCAAATGCCCTGGGCCCCCCTTCTGGAAGGGGCCCCCCCTACAGGCGTATGCAGAAATTCCTATAGAATTCATACATTTCCCCATAAAATACAAATGTAAATATTATAATTCTGCATTTTTCCCTGCACTAGTCACGTATCAAGGGTTTATTACGTAAAGCGAATAAAATCTATTGGCTCTTTGTTGACAGCATCTCGTTTCGCGCTGGCGCGTGATTGGCAGCGAATCTGTTAAACCGAAACTTGAATAACGATGCGACTAATCAGAGCTGACCAAATGCATAGATATAGTAATAAGACATAGATTGATCAGCGAGGGCAAAAAATTGATGCCTTTTTTACTCGGGGAAAGACAGCCATTTTACTCTCTTTTGGATGTATTTCCCCGAGTGAATATACACGGGAATACACACAGATAATTTAGCAAATAAAATTTATGAATAATTTACGTACTAAAGATGAATGAAAGAACTCCAGATACTCATTTTACTTTCTCTCTTTTCTTTCTTTTTTTTTTTTTTTTTTCATGGAATAACGACATTTAAAGGAATTTATCGTTTCAATCTACTATTTCTGTCTGGTTTTTTTTGGTCGAAAACACTATTGGACTTATTCTCATCTTTTGAGATATTCGATTTAACAATTTAACTGCCAATCGCAACATGTAGTAGAAATTGAGTTGCGTCTTCTTTTTATTTATTTACTTTTTTTTTTTTTTTTTTTTTTTACAGAACTAAAACGTTTGAACATGTCCTCATCTTCAGGAAAATTTGCGTTAACCATTTAACTGACAATCGCAACATATAATAGAAAATGGTTTAACTCGAAAGTGGATATAACGATTTTTACAAAAGTTTGGGGGTTAAGTGATTTTTTTTTTTTTTTTTTTTTTTTTAAGAGAGCTAAAGCAATTGCACATGTTCTCATCTTCAGAAAATTTTTGCTTTAACCCTTTAACTGCCAATCGCATTATATAATAGAAATTAGGTTTACACAGAAATAAATGTAATCATTTTGATTAAATTTTGGAGTTACGTGTTTTTTTAGAGAGCTAAAATAATTGGGCATATCTTCATCTGCAGGAAAATTTGCGTTAACCCTTTAACGGTCAGTCATAACATATAGCAGAAATTGAGTTTACTCGGAAATGGATGTAAAAAATTTGATTAAAGTTTGGGGGTTAAGTGCTTTTTAGGGATTTAAAACGATGGAAAAATCCTCATCTTCAGGAAAATTCGTTGTTGCTGTTAACCCTTTTGCGCTATATGGCAGGAATTGGGTTTACTCGGAAATTGATAAAATGATTTTAATGAAAATTTAGAGTTAGATTTTTTGAAGAGATAAATTGATTAGACATATCTTCATCTTCAAGAAAATTTGTGTTCGCTGTTAACACTTTATTGGCTAGTTGCAGCATGTGGCAGATAGTGGGTTTATTCTTAAATGGATATAATGATTTTGTTGAAAGTTTAAAATTAAATGTATATATACAGAGATATAATGAGGGATGTAATGAGTTACTACTAACGAAAAAAAATCTCATATCACAATACAGAAAAAGTAAAACTTATCCTATTAAATTGCAGATAATTACACTGATCTGAAAAAAAAAAAAAAAAAAAAACTGTATCTGATACCATTCTTGCAGATTCTTATGTAAAATGACCTCCTGAATCCGAATCAAGCTCCCATTTTGCCCCATCACCCGCCGTTTTCTTGTTACGCCCTCTCCCCCATTTTAATCATTGTTTGATAATTTTATACGCATCAGTTTGGTTTGGAGAGGAACGATGATTATTGTAACTGTTAAATGTCTTCTGACCTGAAGAGCTACAGAGGTAGAAAGTTCTAAAACACACGAACATTTGTAGTAAGGAGGATATTTGAGGGGATTTGTGCATAGAAAACAAAACAAACAAAAAGTTAACACTGTTAACGTGAATTACTTTTAACATGAACTGTTACCACAACCCCCGTCAAAATGAAGATTACTTTAGTTATATGACAATCATTTACTGGTAGCATGAACTACTGATAACATAAACAGATTTTTGATCCCCCTTGAGATTCACGTTAACGAGGTTCGACTGTATGTCTTTTCAGGTCTGCACAAAAATGATTTTTTTCAGCATTTATTATTATACTACTTTAAGAAAAAAATCGTCTGCATTCATCATGGAAAATATCTTTAATAAATTATAACTTAATAAATAATTTGTATTGCGCAAATTTGTATTTGTGGTAATACTAGTTATAATATATTAAAACAAGCGGACTTTACCTCTGCCGCTGTTAACTACATTTAAAAGAATTTTGAAAATTCGATATTACTTACTAATATAAAAACTTAAAAAATATTAAAATTAAAAAAAAAAAAAGTATTCCAGTAAAAATAAAAACAGTATTTAAAGCATAATAATAACAAAGCAACTGATTATAAAAAAATCATATTTTTCATAAATTAGTTAAATTTAACTTACTTACGAAAACTTATTCCACTACCTTTCATAAATGTATTTGTACAATTAAAAGCCGCGCAGTATTTCGGCATTTTCAATATATATCAACATTCTATTCCATTATTGCTTCCGAGTTTTATACTCTCTCATGGCTAATGGCAAAAAACTTTTTCGGCATCAAAAATCTTTGCACGTTAACATGGGGATGATAGATCTATATATATTACTATATCTATGACCAAATGTCCCCATTTTCTGGGGACAAATGGGGACTTCCTTTCTTTTGAATGCATTTTTCTAAGCTTTAAAAAATTGTAGAAAGTAAATTATTATTCAGTAATACTTTATTTTTAGTCCTTATTTATTAGGAATGAAAAAATACATCTGTAATTAGATAAATGCAGTATTTTTTAGCGCTTCGCTATTATAAAAGTACATTGATCTGGTCAGCCTAGATTGATTGATGTGATCGCAGTGACACCACAGTTTCTGGGATAACCTTTATTTTAAAGGCATTTTTCTAAGTTTTCAAAAATTATATAAAGTAAATTATTTATCTTTAATATTATATTTATAGTCCTCATTTGTTAGGAATGAAAAAAATACATCCACAACTGAATAATTATAGCAAATTTTAACTGTTCTCTATTATAATGGCACACTGATCTGTTCACTATACTCCTATATCAAAATGCATGAAATAAAAAATATACAAATTTTGTACTGTAGCAACCAGTATTGGCATGAAATTCAAAAATGTGACTCGGAAATTCAAAAGTACCTCTTAAATTCCAACTTTGATGCAGTGATGGCACGTCTCCGGACCACCTCTACGCCTAAGTCTCAGACCATCGCCAATTGCCCATTGCACAGCATTAGTGCGACGTAAAATTCAACCAGCCTTAAATTCCAACTTCATTTAACCAGCGAAACAACACTAACGAAAACATCAGAAATATTCATATTGCAAAATAGATGGTTGGTTGGTTAGATTTTACGTTGCACTAGTACTGTGAAATAGACAATAGACGACAGTCTGAAACTAACCCTTAAAAGTGGTCTGGAAGCATACTATCGCAATGTCGATCGTCAATGGAAGGATGTTTCAAAATAGTATATTTTCTCTCTAATAAAATAGGTATGCACAATGCACGACGAAGTGATGACGTCAACGATTTAATATTTTGTCTGCTCAGTACAAGGGTTTTGCTATGGAAATTTAACTTATTGCTTATTAACTCCGTCGCCGAAACGGTGTAGTGGATAGCGTCCCTGGATTCTGCACAGCTGGGCCTGGGTTTGAATCCCGTAGAAGACATGGATGTGTTGTTCCCGTTAGTGCCAGTGATAGTCGCCCATTGGGTGCTCCTTTACAAATGGTCATCAATCGGCGAACCACCGGCCAATGCTCACTCGCAAGTGTCGCGCCATTTGAACAAAAACTTATTAATTCCAGAGTTTGCTTGTACCGAGTAGACGAATTTTCATACAGTCGGCTGCAAAATTATTCGAGCACTAGCAATAATCCTTGCCAAAAAAAAGTACACTTAATGCAGTTTTGTTAAATAAATCATTGTCGAGTCATGTTCTTAATCAGTCTAAGACAAGGATTTACTTAGCAAAACAGTCTTAAGTGTACTTTTTAAATATAGGAATTATTGGCTAGTGCTCGAATAATTTTGCAGCCGACTGTACGTCTAACATCATTCAGAGTATTACACATGACAAGCAAAGGTAAACAAAAAGCCCATGTGGCCATATAGCTCTCCTGGGAAATACGCTAAACATAATCGGAGGCTGAAAGTAAAATTACGCCTTTTCAAATGCCAGTCACGTGAGATCGGCAGTGAACGTGTTAATCCTCCGAAATTTGTGGGTTAGGTTAGGTTAGATTTTTTTTACGTCGCACTAGTGCTGCGCAGATGGGCAATTGGCGACGGTCTGGAACACACCCCTAGGGGTGGTCCGGAGACATGCCATCACAATTTTGATCCTCCACGGAAGGGATGGCTCTCCCGCTTCCCGAAATTTGTGGGTTACAGTCGGCAGCAAACTTATTCGAGCGCTAGCAAAATTTACTATATAAAAAAAAGTACACTTAACGCTGTTTTGTTAAATAAATCCTTGCCGAATCATGTTCTTAGGCTGACTAAGAACATGATTCGCCAAGGATTTATTTAACAAAACAGTATTAAGTGGGGCCCGTGGCCGAGTTGTTATGTCGCCTCACTGCTAATCGCCTTCGAACGTAGGAGTGCGGGTTCGATTCCCGCGCTGGCCCTGGATGTTTCTCCCTTTCTTCGTATTCTAATTCCGCCATGTGCTATCTGTAATTATCTGACGAAGATTTATAAGCGGACTTTGAGTCAAGCATACAAATCTGATGCATATGTTATCAGTATTAAATGTACTTTTTTCACATAGGCCTTATTTCTAGCGCTCGAATAAATTTGCTGCTTACTGTATTTTATTTATTGGTAACATATATATATCAGATGGCTGCTTACCGTAACTCTGAAGTCTGGTTATAAGCATTTGCTTATTCATAATATACACATCAGATTTGTATGCTTGACACTCGAAGCCCGCTTGTAAATCCTCGTCAGATGAAGACAGAAAGCACGTGACAGTATTACAGTACGAAGAATTGAAAAAACACCCAGGACCAGCACGGTAATCGAACGTGCTCTCCTACGCTCGAAGACGGTTAGAAGTGTGGCGACATAACCACTCGACCACGGAGGGCCCGCCACTGGAGGAAATGCTAGACCGGTTTTTGCATGCCGTTTTTGGAAGGCTTGTCTACCGAGCGTTGAACGGTAGAAAGCATTTGATATCTTTATATTTCAAAGTAAAATTGTGTAAAGGTTGTCTGTTCAAATTAACTTATGCTAAACATGATATTACAATTTTAAATTTTAATTCTTTAAAAAGTATAATAGTAATAGACGACCCGACAAATGTTACCTGCCGCGCAAGGTTTGACTCTGTACGGCAAATGATTGCAGGAAAACTGACATGCACGAACACTGTGTAAAAGTATTGGAAGCATTTGCTCCAGTTGTCCTTCATCTCAGTGGGGCCAGCTGCTTACTGTAACTCTGATGTCAAATTAGCATGTTACAGTCACAGTGAAAACATACTTGTTTACTTTTTAACACATTGCCATTTCATTGACCAATCAGCGAGACTCTTACAGATAATTCTGGGCTCAACTAATCCACGTTTGGTGAATACGAAAACTTTCTAACCCAGAGTTAAGGACGTATTAACTGTAAGTCAAGTGTTACGTGAACCGTGGGTTAACACTGGTTTGGTGAATAAGGCCGATAGTGTAGAAAACGACCAGCAAATCAGCACCCTAAAGATTAAACCTCTCATCAGTGGTTTGGTTGTTTGGTTGGCAGAGTTTTAAGTCGCACTAATGCTGCGCAAATGGCCATCGGTGACGATCTGGGACTCGCACTCAGAGGTGGTCCGGAGAGGTATGCCATCACAATTTCTATCCTACATGGAGATTTTGATCCCCCTCTCCCCACTTCGGTAACCCCCAGAGGTTCTCATCAATGCGATCGAGTTTATTGCCTGAAAAAACGAAACTTATGTGTTTATTGGTTTTTTACGTACTTAGATCACGTGACTGAGCAGACATAACTAGGTTGGTTGGTTGGGTTTTACGTCGCACTTTTGCTCCGCAGACGGCCAACGACGGAACTAGGAAAAGCGAATCAAGTTATGCAATGTGTACGATATGAGCAAAAAATTCGCTCACATGGGTTTAATTGTTTCACTAGTATTTTAAGCATTCGGTTATAAGCGCTTGCCACACTTTATATACTAGGTGCTGTACTATAATGCCTCCACGTTTCCTGTGCTTAGTATTGACGACGATTCTACAATTTGAGTTTGGTTTATGTTGCACTAGTACCACACTATTGGCAATTGATGACTGTCTGGGACTCACCCAAAGTGTGGTCTGGAGACATACCGCCATCGCAATTTTGATCCTCCCACGGAGTGTATGGTGACTCCCAGACCCAGAGATATAATTTGAATGGGAACATGGAGGAAATTACAGTCACGACGGATTTTACGTGCCAATTTTAAAGGGTTAAAGGTTTTATAAATATCCAGTCATTCAGTTGGCAGGTTGAATTTAACGTCGTGCTACATTGCGTTATATGTAATTGGCTACGGTCTGGCACACACTTCTAAGGATGATCTGAAAACATACTATCACTAGTTTGATCTTCCTCGGAGACCCAGTCGTACGGGCGTTCCACTATCGATTATGTTCTCTGAAGAACAACAAGGGTTGTTACTCCTACTTTAACGCTGGACTCGTTGAGTTAGCACTTGCGTAAAAGCTTCCATGGTTGCAGCAAACGTGGTTAAAGAATAACTATGTGTTAAAGCGTTCTGTTAAATGGAATGAAGTACCAGAGTTTTGTGCTTTAGCGTATGTGAAGTATGTGTCCATATAAACTTGAAGAAGCATTTTGCAAGAAGATGTTACTTCAGCTGGATAGTATGTTCATGAAAAAATGTGTAGAAAGGAATAAACCCTTCAATATGACTTAGCGCATCTAATGAAGTGACGAGAGTTCACTACGCTGACTTAAGTTTGTAGTAATGGGAGTCTTCATTTTTTATTATTGTGTACGCCTGTTAATGACTACTACCCCCTTTGTTTTGCTTAGTCTAGAAACTAATGATTTTAATACGGTTTAAGAAATTCAGATTTTATTTGATTTACTATTTGCCCCTTACAACCGTCTGTTTGAAAGTACTATCATATTTTCGATTCTGTTATAACGTAAGAACGTATCATATATAATATGTTTAGCTAAAAAATACTTTAGTAGAGAAAGAATTAATTTTGCAAGTTTATGATTTCTAATTAATAAATACCTATGGTATTTCCCTAATAGTATGTTGCAGTACAGAGATATTTTCAACCAGATTCAAGTTTGAGAAATTACGTTCGAAAAGTGAAACATTTGACAAGCTTGAAAATTTCTTGACGTCAAAAGCTTGTAGCTGTATGTGCAATCTATACTAGTTTACTGTCGCTCAAAGAGTGGAAGAATCAATTTTATAAACGGAGAATAAATAATTCTATTAATCAACACGTTAAAAAATTTTTCCTAAAAATCCATTTGATTCATGTATGTTTTAGCATGTATAGTGCCATGGTTGTAACATATTGATTCAAATTTGAATGATCAAGCTTTAAGCAAACTGAAAAAAAAATGTAAGCATGAATGCTCGAACTCTGTTTGAATTGTACTTTGTAGGCTTATAGTATGAAGTTTGATGCAGACTTTTTGTGCTCTCTGGGTTTGAACAGTATATTGTCATAGTACAGTATTAAAATCGGCACTAAACTAAAATTAATGGAAGCAGTAATCTTGTAAAAGTTTAATCATAGTAAATTTAAAGATATTGTTTAACTAAATATAAAAAGCTCATATGGCTTATATATCACATGTAGCCTCTACCCCTCTTTTTTTTTTTGCTGTTATATACTTTCGAACTTAATGCATGGTAAGACGTACTATAGTCGAAATCTCTACGAATTATCGCGGCTCATCGGAAATAATAGGTGAATAACATTATTATCTTCTAACTAGATTTTAAGGCGATTTATAAACTTCATGCAGTACGTTATTGAGGATGAATGTAGGGTAGCATCATAATGGGGGCATACTCTTCGATTATGACTCTGAAATCACCTTTTCTTTATTTTTTTTTTCACTCCTTTTTTTTTTTTTTTTTTTTTTTTTTTCTAATTTTAGGCTTATGTTTCTAAATTCTTTGCGAGGTCCAGACTACAGTCTCGCCAATACACGCTGTCTTTCGAATTCTGCCGTACGCTTTGGTGCTTTATTGTAAATTACTTCTTATTCAGCGATACAATTCTAAATATAATTTATTTTAGCTTCTTTTGTTTTCCCCTGAATATTTATCTTATCTATACTTTCGATGGAGGTAATCATTGGTTGCAACTAGAGATAGGTGCGCTGAAGGGAAGGGGGGGGGGCAAAAAAAATAATTTTAGCTGGGATAAACCTGCTTTCTTGGGAAAAGAATTTAGAAATTTTCAAAAACATTGAAATTTTGAATATGGAATTTTTAATTTTTTAAAACCCTAATGCATTTCTATTCATATTACTTCAATCAAAATATGGAAAAAGGTAAACCAATACTTAGTTATATATCTACTAATTCAGTATATCTATTAAACTAATATGTAATAGATTATATAATTTAAATTCCATTCATAATTTAACTTATAAATTATTGCCTGAAAAGTTTAACGACCAAATGGCAGAAATTTCATTTGGTTGCTCTTACTCTTTAAGCGATTATTTGTACCAATTATAATAAATTTCTCAAACATTAACTTTTTTTTCTCTTATCATGTTATTTTTTTAGCCTATTTTAAAAGATATAAATTACCTCAATAGATTTGATAATTTATTTTAATGTACAGATATTTACTCTTTAAAATTTTCTATAAAAAAGATACATTATAGGGTAGGTGCTCCAGTGATTGACATGCTCCAGTAATTGACACCTTCCCCGAAATAACAAATATGTAAAAATATAAAAGCAAATGATTTATATATAAGAATTTCAACTTTCTATGTGAAACGCTGGAAGATAGGGTGCCTATTAATGGTAAAATGAAAAAGTAGCAGTGTAAAACACTGGAACATAGAGGACCAATTACTTCTAAACTGGAAAACTGAAACTGTCAATTACTGGAACATTGAATGGGGTTAAAAAAAATCATAATTATTAAATGTAAATATTTTAACATCTATCTTGTTCTGAAAGTCTTTCATGCCATATATATTAACTAAAAAGATTTCCAAAAATAGTCTCTGATGACTAAAATATTAAAAACATCAGAAATTGCTCTAAAAGCGTCAATCACTGGAGCACTTTGCCTTTTTTTGTGTGTAGAAGTATACTTGTGTAATGCTAATTATGTGCATTGTTTTATAATCGACAACAATCGTTTTGATGGTTATGAAAGTCTTTTAATGTCATATATATTAATTTAAGATTTCAAAAAATAGTTTGTGATGACTAAAAGAACAAAAACATCGGAAATTGCTTTAAAAGTGTCAGTCACTGGAGCCCTTACAATATATGTATATCTTCAGTTTTGTTTGAATTTTAATAGTTAAAAAAATCCAGAAATGTTTCATGTACAGTTAAGAACTGAAATTAAATGGAAACTCAAAATTTCAGTGTTTATTGCCCTGCTTCAAAATTTCCGATTTTATTTGTATTTATTTTTTAACATCTTTAGTTGCAATCATTTGCAGGTATACTCCGAAGATTTCACGTTGACGATTTATCTAAAATCTACTTTTGTTTTAGAATCTTATCCCTTTTTTTTTTTTTTTTTTTTTTTTTAAATAAAAAAAGAGACTATTTCACATATCGTTTAAAAGCAACTCTATTATTTGGCACATTAAAATGAAGTAAAATTCAGTACGCATACAGCTATCAATACAGTTTAATTGTGGTGTGCATTTTTTCTTTTTTTTTTCCTAAATCCGTTTAGAAATCGAATATTTAAAACTCTTAAGATTGTTTTTAAGACTTCATTAACTACTGAAAAAAGTTTTCACTTCGTTTCTCTTTCTTTTCTATTAAACTAAAAAACTCAGCTAGAATTCTTAATTTTTGTTTTTATTTGTACGCATATTGAAGAAATATTTTATTGATCCAGGCACCTTTTTAAAAAGTACTGTCGCGAGGTTTCCCTCTCTTTTATGACAAACCCCTGGATATTGTAACTTGTTAAATGACGCATCTTACAGTTCTAAATAGACTGAATAGAACACGGGATCAAAACTCATACCGGCATTTGTTTAAGAAATTTCTCTAACTATAATATCGTTCATTTAAATACAGTTGAACCTCGATAACGTGAATCTCAAGGGGACTTAAAGCTTAGTTCATGTTATCAGTAGTTCATGCTATCAGTAACAAATCTTCATATAACTAAATTTTAACAGTTCCTGTTAAAAGTATTTCACGTTAAGCGTGCTCAAGTTAACGAGGTTCGACTGTAGTAGAAAAATTTGTTACATCGATAGTGGTATGAGTTCTGCACCCGTGTTCCATCCCGGAGATAGATCGCAATGAAGATAATGCAGTGTTTAATTTTTCGTCTCATTTAATAATTTTCTTAAGTTAACCCGTTAGTAGTCGCTAGTTGGTCGATTTGCCGCACATCTTTCATTATTCCCAGATTTTTTTATTCAACAGCCACCAAAAGTCTTTAGGAGTGGCGTTTGATATACGTAAAATGCGAATAAAATCGAAGGAACGTCGAAAAATTATCGGTGACAGTTAAATAAAAAGTGCGCAATCTGTAATAGGTGACGCTGTCTATAGGGACTACTAACGGGTTAAGTGAAGATTTAAACCTTTTTATAGCGTTTAGTAGAGGGAAGGGGGATGACAAAGAGTGGGTCCGTTGTTTCACACCATTAGTTTAATGTCCAAAACCTTAATTATTAAAAGAAGTTTTAATTCTTCTTAATTTGCAGTTATGATCAGACACTAAAATTTGAAATTTTTGATTTTGTTAATTTTTCACATAAGAATTTCGTTCAAAAATAAGTCTCCATTTGTAATTCATGCTTGTTTTTAACTCAAGACCGGCCGACAATTTTTTTTTTTTTTTTTTTTTTTTAAGAGATAATTTCTAATATTTACTATTTCATGTGTACTAACACTGTTCTGTACTCAAATTTATAACTTAACCCGTAACATAATTTTGACCTAAATAGTCCTCCTCCATTTTTTTTAACAATAAAAAATTAGTTTTGGCATAGAGTTACGAATTGGAGACTTATATTCTTTAAACTTAAATCTGAATGTGCTAATCAGTTGATGGTGAAGTTAATTATACATTTTGTTAGGCTAATGTTGTTAACATTGGGGCTACTCTCATCAAAACTTAATTATTGCTTTAAATTCTTGTGAACTATTAAGTCAATTCAATAAGGATTTGACATTGAAAGCCTGAATATGATTAATTTCAGAAATTTAGTGTTGTAGTTATACAAAGTTTAACGAAGAAATACTGATTTGTATTTAAAACAGTATGGGATGATTAAATATTTGATTAAAAAGTAGGTTTTAAAATTCTATGTTGATGTGGGAGATTCCATATTTATAGAAATATAAAGTTCTAATTTAATTCGTTGAATGGTCGCGAAACTTAGATTATTTAATTCTCCATTATCTTTTTTAATTTCGTAGGATTTTAAGTCATAAGTGTGGACTAAATTTTTTATTTAAAAAAATATCAAATGTAAGTTTTTTCGATATTGTTGGTTTTATTTACACAAGTCTTAAATAAAAAGAACTCAATATTTAAAGCTAGCTTTGTATAAACTATTTTATTTTATCGTGGAAAGTTATGATTTAAATTATCCGTAAAATACTGTCTGTCTTTTATTTAAAAAAAAAAAAAAAAAAAAAAAGATTCTAAAACAGAAGTAAAGGTTGTATGAACTAACGCTCTTTCGCTTGTATCCTATGATGTATTCCTTGTATCCTTGTATTCAACAATAGTATATTGCATAGGTTTTTGGAACTTTAAAAAGCAGTTATAAATGTAAATGAGGATAAAAACATCGCTATTAACCCGCCAGTACAGGGGTTGGACCCATTTTATTTACTAGAATACAATGTAAGAGAAACATTTTATATATTCTGTGAAAAAAAAAAATTATAGTTAACAAAATTTTTTTTACTTCGTGTTTATATTGTGTGATTTTATTTTGTTGGGTGCTATATTGCAACTATTAAAATATTAAAGAAAAATTGAATTTTTTATACCCGTGCACTGGCGGGTTAATATAATCTTTCTGCGCTGAACATGTGTGGCTATTCATAAACGTTCGTGGAATTACATGCATTAAGTTCGAAGGCGCAAATGAACAAAGGGATGTTGGTCCCATGAATTTCAAAAACCTCCTCATGATTTCGCTTATGATAATTGCATCTTAACTTAAATTTTTGAGGAGACGTCTTCGCTATTTTTCACAGTGCATTGACCGAATCTTATTTGGACTACATTATTAAAAACATTTTCCTAACAACACAAAATATTCCATAAACGTTATCATCACATAATATTGAAACATTGGAAATATTGGAAAAACATATTCAAACGTTCAGTTTGTTTTCATATTAGTTTCAAAAAATGTAAAAATGACTTTGATCGTAACAGAAAAGTTCCAATCGCTTAACTGATGGAAAGTGTAAGTTTCAGAAAGATATTGGACAACCTTCTAAAATGTGTTACGATATTGAAAAATTGAAATATTTTTGGAACTTAAGTGAAACATTCTGTGCTGTGTGTATTTGATTCTTATTATTCTTTGATTGAAGAAATCTCTCATGCCAGTTTCAGTGACCATCATTATATATTTCCCGGGACCTCGAAGATATGTTTTGCTGGACATTCTATGAGGAGATTCCGTCAACAAATTCATTGCGTAAGAAATTACTTATCTCACCAGTTGGTTACTACTCTCACCAGTTGGTTATTCCAGAATCTGCAAAGGTAAAATAAAATTTTCTCTTTATTCATCATCCACTCAAGTGATTAAATAATAAGACAGTTTACTTCTAGGATGCTGACTGTTTTGTCCTGAGCCTAAGAAAACAAAGTACTTCTACACTAAAACCTGGAAGCTCCCTTAAGGCCATTTCTTAAAATCAGGTGTAAATCCTTTTTATATATTTCATAAAAAAAAACTTAAAAAATGTAAAACGATCCTTGTTTTAGAGACACCCTCCCCCTTTTTTTTTAAACTATCAAGTTCATAAATTAAGAAAAATATAATTTTTGGAACTGTCTACTTTAAATACAGGCTTCTTCCTTCTTTTTTTTTTTTTTTGTGAAATTTTTTATATTTGTTTTAAATGATATATTTTTATAATTATATTAGCGAAGTTACTGTTTTTTATGTGCTAAAATTTATTTTATTTGTCAAATACTGCAGGGAAAATTATTTGTAAATCCCAAATATTTAACTAAAAAAATATATATTTAAATACTTTTTTAGATCAAATAATATCGATGAAGTATTTTAAGCGACATCTCAAAACATAAAAAAATAAATGTTATAATACATAATGCATATATTTTTAAAACTTTATTAATGTTGAAACTTAAATTGAAATATGATGCACGTTATGTGAGAATTCATTGGCTTAAACTAATTCATGACATCGCCGCATGGATTTAAATTTTTCTTGGATTATATATCATACAAGCTTCCATAAGCTTCTGACTAGCTGTTTGAACTTGGTTGATGGCCATTTGATTGCTTTCATTTGAACTTCGTTGCTTTACAAAGGATTGCTTTACATTTCAACTTCGTTGATTTCCATTTCAATTCCCCGTGGTGCACTCCGGGTAACGTCTCATACGGCAAAGTGATCTACTCTGGCATGCGTTTTTCTGGACAATTTCCATTTGATTGCTTTCCATTTCCATTTGGTTACATTTCTTTTGAACTTGGTTGATTTTCATCTGAACTTAGTTGGTTTCAATCTGATTACATTCCATTTTAATTTGGTTTCTACCTTTCGAACTTAGTTGATTTAGTTTGATTGCTTTCCATTTGTACATGGCTGTTTTCCATTTTATTGCAGTCATTTCAACTTGGTATTTTCCATTTCATTGCAGTCATTTCAACTTGGTTGTTTTCCATTTCATTACAGTCATTTCAACTTGGTTGTTTTCCTTTTTATTACAGTCATTTCAACTTGGTTGTTTTCCATTTCATTACAGTCATTTCAACTTGGTTGTTTTCCATTTCATTACAGTCATTTCAACTTGGTTGTTTTCCATTTCATTGGATTCATTTCAACTTGGTTGTTTTCCATTTCATTTCAGTCATTTCAACTTGGTTGTTTTCCATTTCATTTCAGTCATTTCAACTTGGTTGTTTTCCATTTCATTTCAGTCATTTCAACTTGGTTGTTTTCCATTTCATTTCAGTCATTTCAACTTGGTTGTTTTAAATTTCATTTCAGTCATTTCAACTTGGTTGTTTTCCATTTCATTTCAGTCATTTCAACTTGGTTGTTTTCCATTTCATTTCAGTCATTTCAACTTGGTTGTTTTTTATTCCAACTTGGTTATTTTCCATTTCATTTTAGTCATTTCAACTTGGTTGTTTTCTATTTGATTGCTTTCCATTTGATTGCTTTCCATTTGAACTTGATTGCTTTGTATTTATTGTTTTCCATTTGAACTTGGTTGCTCTCCATTTTGAACTTTTCTGATTTTTATTTTATTGCAGTTATTTCAACATGGTTGTTGTCCATTCCATTGCAGTCATTTCAACTTTTGGGTGTTTTCCATTTCATTGCATTTTACACTTGGGTGTTTTCCATCTCATTTCATTCATTTACACTTGGGTGTTTTCCATCTCATTTCATTCATTTACACTTGGGTGTTTTCCATTTCATTGCAGTCGTTTCAAATTGGGTGTTTTCCATTTCATTGCATTCCATTTGAACATGGTTGATCTCCATTTTGAACTTTTTCATTTTATTGATTTTCATTTCTATTTGGCTGCTTTCAATCCGAACTTCGTTCTTAATATTGATTTCTAAATTATATTTAATGTATAATTTTTAATAAATATGTGAACAAACAAATAAAATGATCATATATATGTCTATATATGTACACACACACATAATGAACTACCACTTAAGTAAAAAATTGTCGTTGCTTAAAACGTAATTTCAATTAATACGTAAAAAGTGTACCAATATCCATTATGCAGTTAAATTTAACCCATTTAAAAATAGTTTCAAAAGGTTTCTGCAATTCATTGGGGAGGGTGATGACACCGATATGTATAATATGTTGAAATTTGAGGATTATTGGAATGTACAAATTTAACAGACTGTATTTAAAAACTGCATTTTAAAGCACAGATGATGTTAACGAACACTAATATCAGTAATAATACTAATCCATCAACACAATCTAATTCGGGGGGAAGGACGTTTTTCCATTAATTTTTATTAAATGGTATTTTTCGTTAAATAAAAATGTTTTAGTTTGAATTTATTCAATTTTCATTTTTTTATTTAATGCGATACTGAAAGCATGATTTTTTTTTCTTTTTACAGGTTTCAAAATTATCAAGAAGAATTTAGAACCTGAATAAAGTTACAGTCGGCAGCAAAATTATAAAAGAATTAGCAATAATTTCTACTTAAATGATTTGCACTTCATTAAGTAAATATTTGTCGAGTCATTATATCAGTCTTATACTGTTTATAAAAAAAAAAAAGTAAGTTCATGACGATTTAAAAAAAAGAAAAAATCGAACTAAAAGAAAATATATATGAAATTTGTGTATGTGTGCTTCAATAATTTTTCTGCCGACCGCACTAAGATTTTGTAATTACTTAATTTTTTTTTACTATGTAACGGTGGGTGGCAGTAGTTTTATTTATATCTGGTTTCTAACAATTTAATCAGGTAGAATAGTTCTAACGCAGAAGCAAAATCGTTGCGTCATTTTCTCTAAACTGCTAGAGAATAGGAAAAAAATTATTTTTTTTATTACAAATTTATGATAATTTGACTGTTTTCAATTGTAAATTTCCAATAATTCCTTCATACTTTATACATATGTCTAGGTTAGAATCCGCAATAAATTGTTTATAAAATTTTTGAACTTCTCTAACGAAGCATAGTCAAAAAAAAAAAAAAATTTTTTTTAGTTGTGGGATAAACCTGGTTTCTTGAGAAGAGAATTTTGAAATTTCCCAAAACATGGGAATTTGAACATGGAATTTTTATTTTTTTAAAACCCTAATGCATTTCTGTTCATATTACTTGAATCAAAAAATGGAAGAAGGCAATTTGATAATGTATTGTCAATACTTAGTTATATATCTACTAATTCAGTGCATCTATTAAACTAATATGTAATATATGTATATAATTTAATTTCCATTCATAATTTAACTTATAAATTATTGCCTGAAAAGTTTAACGACCAAATGGCAGAAATTTCATTTTGTTGCTCATACTCTTTAAGTGGTTATTTGTACCAATTATAATAAATTTCTCAAACTTCTTTTTTTTTTTTTATCATGTAATTTTTATAGCCTATTTTAATGATAAATTAAAAGATATAAATTTCCAGCAATGAATTTGATAATTTATTTGAATGTACATTTAATTTTTCAAATTTTCTTAAAAAAAGATACATTATAGGGTAGGGGCTTCAGTGATTGACATGCTCCAGTAAATGACACCCTCCCCGAAATTACAAATATGTAAAAAAAAAAAAAAAATTAAAAGAAAATGTTTTACATGTAAGAATTTTAACTTTCTATGTGACACACTGGAAGATAGGGTGCCTATTACTGGTAAAATCAAAAACTAGCAGCGTAAAACACTGAACTTAGAGGGACAATTACTTGTAAAATAGAAAACTGGCAGTGTCAATTACTGTAAGATTGAGTCGGTGTAAAATAAAAATTTATATAAAAAAAAAAAAAAAAAAAAAAAAAATCAGTTATTAAATTCGTATATTTTAACATACATGTGGTTCTGAAAGTTTTTAATGCCATATATATTAGCTAAAGATTTCCAAAAAATAGTCTCTGATGACTAAAATATTAAAAACATCAGAAATTGCTCTAAAAGCGTCAATAACTAGTGCACTTAGCCTATATATATATATATATATATATATATATATATATATTCTATTTGTAGAAGTATACTTGTGTAATGCTAATTATGTGCATTGTTATATAATCGACATTAATTTTGATGGTTCTGAAAGTCTTTAATGTTATTATATATTAATTTAAGATTTCAAAAAATAGTTTGTGATGACTAAAACATTAGAAACACCGAAATTGCTTTAAAAGTGTCCATCACTGAAGCACTTACCGCATATGTATATCTTCAATTTTGTTTGAATTTTAATAATTAAAAAAAAAAAAAAAATGCAGATATGTTTCATGTACAGTTAAGAACTGAAATTAAATGGAAACTCAAAATTTCCGTGTTTATTACCCTGCTTCAAAATTTCCGATTTTATTTTTATTTATTTTTTAACATCTTTAGTTGCAATCATTTGCAGGTATACTCCGTAGATTTCACGTTGACGATATATCTAAAATCTACTTTTGTTTTAAAATCTTATCCTTTTTTTTTTTTTTTTTTTTTTAAGAGAGAGAATGTTTCACAGATAGTTTAAAGGCAACTCTATTATTTGGTACATTACAATGAAGTAAATTCGGTACGTATACAGATATCAATACGGTGTAATAGTGGTGAGCATTTTTTTTTCCCTGAATCCGTTTAGAAATCGAATATTTTAACTCTTAAGATTGTTTTTAAGACTTAATATTTAATTATCTACTGAAAGAAGTTTTCGGTTTGTTTCTCTTGGTTTTATATTAAACTAAAATATTCAAGCTAGAATTCTTAATTTTTGTTTTTATTTGTACGCATATTGAAGAAATATTTTATTGATCCAGGCACCTTTTTAAAAAGTACTGTCGCGAGGTTTCCCTCTCTTTTAAGACAAACCCCTGGATATAGTAATTTTTGTAATGATGCGTCTTACAGTTCTAGATAGACAGAATGGAACACGGGCGGAAAACTCATACCGGTGTTTAAGAAATTTCTCTACCTATAATATCGTTCATTAAATATAGTTGAACCTCCTTAACGTGAATCTGAAGGGGACTTAAAGTTTAGTTCATGCTATCAGTAACAAATCTTCACATAACTAAACTTTTAACAGTTCATGTTAAATGTAATTCACGTTAAGAAAGCTCACTTTAACGAGGTTCAACTGTAGTAGAAAATTTTGTTACATTGATAGTGGTACGAGTTTTGCACCCATGTTCCATCTCGGAGATAAATTGCATTGAAGATAATGCAGTATTTCATTTTTCGTCTTATTTAATTAGTTTCATAAGTTAAGTGAAAAATTTAAACCTTTCTATAGTGTTTAGTAGAGGGAGGGGGGGGGGACAAAGAGTGGTTACGTTGTTTCACACCATTAGTTTAATATCCAAAACCAAAATAATAAAAAGAAGTTTTAATTCTTCTTAATTTGCAGTTATGATCAGACACTAAAATTTGAAATTTTTGATACTTGTTAATTTTTCACGTAAGAATTTCATTCAAAAATAAGTCTCCATTTGTAATTCATGCTTGTTTTTAACTAAAGACCTGCCGGCAATTTTTTTTTAAGAGATAATTTCTAATATTTACTATTTCATGTGTACTAACACTTTTCTGTACTCCAATTTATAACTTAACCCGTAACTTAATTTTGACCTAAATAGTCCTCCTCCATTTTTTTTTTTTTTTTTTTTTTTTTAACAATAAAAAATTAATTTTGGCATTGAGTTACGAATTGGAGACTCATATTTTTTAAACTTAAATATGAATGTGCTCATCAGATGATGGTCAAGTTAATTATAAATTTTGTTAGGCTAATGTTGTTAACATTGGAGCTACTCTGATCAAAACTTAATTCTTGCTTTCAATTATTATAAACTATTAAGTCAATTCAATAAGGATTTGACATTTAAAGTCTGAATATGATTAATTTTAGAAATTTAGTCTTGTATTTAAACAAAGTTTAACGAAGAAATAAAGTGATTTTTATTTAAAACAGTTTGAGGATGATTAAATATTTGAATAAAAAGTAGGATTTAAAATTGTATATTGAAGGGGGAGATTCGATATTCATAGAAATATAAAGCTCTAAATTAAATCGTTGAATGCTCGCGATACTTCGATAATTTAACTGTTCATTATCTTTTTTAATTTTGTAGGATTTTAAGTGACAAGTGTGACTAAATTTATATTTAAAAAATATCAAATGTAAGTTTTTTCGATATTGTTGGATTTAATTCCACAATTCTTAGATAAAAGAAACTAAATATTTAAAGGTAGCTTTGTATAAACTATTTGATTTTAACGTGGAAAGTTATGATTTAAATTATCTGTAAAATACTTTCTCTCTCTCTTTTTTTAAATAAGATATTCTAAAACAGAAGTAAATGATGGATAAACTAACGAACGCTCTTTCGCTTGTATCCTATGTTTCATCAATAATTTGTTTATAAATTTCCTCTAAACTGCTACAGAATAGCAAAAAAATCATTTTTTTAGTTACAAATTTATGATAATTTGAGTGAAGTTTTCAATTATAAATTTCCAATAGTTGCTTGATGCTTTATACAAATGTCTAGGTTAGAATCCGCAATAATTGGTTTATAAAATGTTTGAACTTCTCTAACGACGCATAGTTTATGAAAATTTATTATAACTATAAATGAAATAGTAAAACAAGATAAATTTAATATCGAATGGATTATATTCAGTACTCCTCTTGGTCTATATCGGCAGGAGAGAATTATGATTTATTTATTTATTTATTTTTTTAACATTTTTAAGTTGTAGTTTTTTTCCTTTCCTGTCGACCTTCCTAACTTTCAAATTATAAGTCTCAGCTGCCGATCAAGAACAAATTAATGAGTAGGGGAGAGTGGGTATGAATGGGATGTTTTTCATGTTTTTACAGATAACGTGCACCATATGTAATTCAGAATTTTGTAACATTGCTCATAAGTACACTTCAGTAATCAGTTACATATAAAAGTACTAACTTTAATAAAAAGTTATTTTTGATAAATAATAGTTTTTTACATGCATGCACATTATGCTATTCATCCCCACCTATGCGGATGAATGGGACAAGACTGGAATTAACAAAGAAAAGAAAACAAAATGGAAAGTAAATGAATTTTTAAAGTTAAATTTGTTTATGTGATTTTATTGCACACTATGAAGTTCCTGAAATTAACATAAGCTGATGTATTGATTCAAATTAACATCAAAAGGCAAAAGTCCTTCGGTTCGCACAGTTCCTAGTGCTCTGTTTTGTTAATTTAATCTGATAAGATCTAATATTGCATTCTATTCTGTATTACATTAATAATCACCAGGATTTATTTAATTACCTTGATTGAAATTGTGTTTTTAATCCAATTATTATTAGTTTATTTATTTTTTTAATTATTGATATTATTGATTTAAATTGCATTGAATATTCTAACTTATAATTTTTTTAATCATAATTATTATGAACAAAAATCGGAACAATTAATTTCAATCTATTTTTCTCTAAATCCATGCTACTTTTATAATTCCATGTTATAACTATTGAGCTACAGGTTATAAAAATATTGAAAATCTATTTACGATTTGTTTAATATAATTCTTGTGTATAATTTTAAATGAGCACATAGTGGGGAATGTCCCATTCATCCCTACAACCACATGATCATATAAAATATCAAATAGGCCTAAGGAACAATTTTCAATATTCTTCTTGAATATCACAAACACAATAAAAGATTATGCCTTTTCAGCATATCAGTTATATTAACTTTAAGCAAATAGTTAATTTTTAACTACTATCTAACTGAATCAGTAAGAACTTACTCTGGCAGCAGAAAAAGACACTTTAATCTTTTTATGCCGTTCAATAGTCAGCACAATTCTGAAACTATACTTGAGGAATGACCTCAGTACTGCCATACATCAGAAAAATTGTCCAAGTTTCTAGTGCTTGCAAAACATAAAGATTTTGCTATTGTACTATTCATCCTACGTCCCATTCATCCCCACTCTCCCCTATAACTTTAAAGTTTTACAATTTTTAGATTCTGGAATTCAAAAATTTTCTGAATTTTGCATATCTCAATTACAGCATCAGTTACAAAGAAAAAAAAGTTTAAAACTTGAAATATCATGAATTTTTCTTATACATCTGAACTCTTGAGACTTCGTGATAAATGTAATAACTTCTTGATATCAAAATAAATAACAAATTTTGTGAGGAATGCACTGATTAATATTCACACAAATATTTAACCCTGCTGTTCTACTTGACCCAAAACGTTTTTTTTCAGTTCTTTTTATAAAGAAATAAGTTTAGAAATACATTCTAGCCATTTTGTGACTTTGTAAGTGTCGGATATATATTTTATAAATTATCGTAAAGACTTGCTTATTAGAAACTGATCGGTCAAAACTAGTGCCACCTTCTATTTGTAAAATGTGTAATAAAAGCTGTTTGTCAAATATGATGCAGTTCAAAGGAAAAAAAAAATGTGTATAATTTTTTTTTTTAATCTACTTTGTAATCTCTCTTGCAAAGAAATTTATAAAAGTACTGGATGTTTTGTAAAATTGTGAAAATGCAATAAATGATTTTTTTTCCTCCTTGAACGTAATTTTTGTTTATTTTTGACACTGTTTCGTAGAATTTTTCAATACGAAAAAAAAAAAAAAAAATGTGTCTGTTTTCTTAAACTACATTAAAAGGAAAAAAAAAAAAAAAAAAAATCAGTCGAAGTGATAATTTTGTTTGTTTTGGATGAATTTAAGTTTAACTATTTTTCGAATGGAATAAATTCGGAACTAAAACTGAAGATTACATAATCAGTAGTCTATAAATGAGGAGCGTGAAAACAGCTATTATATCTGTACTGGTAAGTATAAAGGATTTAAATCCAAAATTTTCATTTTGAGTTAAGTACATAGTCAGACTCGGGAAAAAAATTCTCTATCTATTGGTATAAAGGATTTAAATCCATGTCATATAGACTTTGAGAAAATCCATTGGTAACAAAAGATTCAAGTCAGAAGTTTAGCATTAGTCTGTAGTATAAAATATTTAATTTTTTTTTTTTTTCCTGTATAAAATGAAGGTTGACAATCACAGAATGGTATAATGGGTAACAGTCGGCACAATCCCTTTTTCCTAATAGATTCTTCTGATTAGCTTTTAGTTTAACTTTATTTTTCTTTTCCTGAAAAATCGAGAATGTGGACTTAAATCCTTTATACTTATCAGTACAGATACATGCATATCAATCGCTTACGAAAGCATGTGGTCTTGAAATATGTTACTGATTTTAAACTGGAGTATTTTTGTAATTTAATATTACAATTATTTTAGACATATTTCTTGTCTTATTTCAATAGAAGTTTTAATTTATACCGTAAAATTTCCAGTCTAATTGAGTACAATATTTTTTCATAAATATGAGTTTCTGAATCGGATTTGTTCTGATGTTCAGAAAGACCTAGGATGCTCATGTAGGTGATTGCTGTAATAGGGGACAACACAATACCTAATCCCGCACACAGCCGTTACCAATGTTATTCCAAAGGATGTTCTCACAATTAATCATTTACCTAATAAATATATATAATTCCAATTTTAATCAAAATCATTACCTAATGTTTTTTTTTCTCTTCCCAGATTTCAGTCAAAAAATTCAAAAGCGTTAAATTAGTACTTATTTCCAAAAATTGAATTTTTTTTTATATATATATATTTTTTTTTTTGGAAAATGATTGAAAAATGCAGTTTTTTACGAAGTGCATCTCTCTCTCTCTCTCTCTCTCTCTTTTTTTTTTTTTTTTTTTTTTGGCATGTGTAGCAAAATAAAATGATAAATATTTTTAAAAAGGGGGAAAAAAATCAATTTTCAGAAAATAAGTACTAATTTAACGCTTATGAACTTTCTGAATGGGAAAACAGAGGTGGAAAATATTCATTAAGTTAGGATGGGGTAGGATAGTCGCTTAAGGTTGGTTGGTTGTAGGATTTAAGGCCGATTGACTCCTGATGTGTCCTAGGCCAAGAGGGGGAATGCCCTCCGTGGGGGTCTTTCTAAGGGGTCCTAGCCCGTATTTACAGTCGCTTAAGGAAACAGACCATCTTTCCATCGCTCAAGAAAACAGACTTGAATGTCTTATTTAAAAAAAAAAAAAAAAAGTTCGAAGAGTAAATTTAAAAAATAGAATTCGAATTTTCTTTTTTTGAACGAGACACTTTGATAATACAGAGCAACGAAAATCGCGTTGAATTAGGAGGGAAATGTACTGTGCAGGTAAATATCTGATTACTCGTACGATTTCTTTGTCGCTGGTCACCAAATGTCATGTAAATGAATCTACAGCGAAATTTGTTCGCAGAATTTTTCATTACTGAAACGTTAATTTTAAATTCTGTTTTCATATTCAGAAAATTCGCAACCGTTAAACTAGTACCTGTTCTCCGAAAATTTTATTTATTTTTTTTATTTTAATATTTCATTTTACACTTAAAAAATGAGAAAAATGTTCTTAATTTTTCACATTTTTTTTTACTTAAAATTTTATTTTATTTATTTATTTATTTATTTATTTTTTGGAAAAGGAGTACTAACTATAACGGGGTTCTAAATTTTCTGAATATGAAAGCTGAATTAAAAAATTAATCATTGGTAATGTTTAATTCTATAATTTTATGGGCTAATAACATGGACTTTGGTTGACCTTGGCGGTCTATGATGTACCTCCTCAACACCTGGTGCAGAATAAGAGAAAAAATGTCACTTTTAAAATAGATTCACAGATCTTGTTTCATTTCAATACTTTTCTTTTTAATAGGGCTTTTCGAATTTAATTTTAAATTTTATGCTTTGTAAACTGTAGAATATTTCTAAGGATTTCTTTTAAAATGGAAAGTAAATTTGTAAGGAATTCTTTTTTTAAATAACTGTTTGTCCAGTAACATTTTACTTGTGCTTAAGGTAAACGTAACTTTATTTTTTAGATAAGACACTAAGTTCGAATAATTTCATTTTATAAGGTTTCTCAAAATACAAGAAACTTCGTATTTATACGAAGTTTCTTATAATTTGAGAAAAGGGGTTCATTAAAGATAGATCGAAATATGTTGTGCAGGTTATATTAAACATTCTAATGGAACATCAGTCTCTGAGACTGTCGAAGGAAAGGCTTAATCTAGGGACTTCCGGATGCATATTCCTAGAACAGAAGTTCCGGCAAATTGTTTAAGTTTGGCGATAAATATCGAATAAATATCGAATATGCCAAGCGTGTCTCAATGAAACACTTGTGCAAGGTAAAATACACTTGTCTGTCTTGTATGTCTCAGAACAACCTTTAGGGGGTTAGATCCCGAACCGTCGCCAACTGTCCATTGCGTAGCACTAGTGCAACGTAAAACCCATATTCTGTGTAGATGCCCCAAACTTCTGTGCAATAGATTGGAATTTTGCCGGCCTGGTGTTCGGTCGGTAGGGGGGCTGCCTTCAGAATCTCCAGATCTCGAGTTCGAATCTCGGTACGGGCAAGGGTATGTGTGATGTCCTATGGCTACAAAATAATTTGTGAACTTGCTTCTGTGAATTTCTGTAAAAATATGGATCAGTCGAGACAAAAATCATTGTAACTATGGGTCTCAAAGCTGTCAAATAAATGTCCTAAATGTTGACATTTCATTTACACCAGTTTAAATTTAGAAGATAAAAAAAAAATCTCAGTGATTGTGAATGAAATTTTTCTTATTTTACTGATAGTTTCAACGTTCAAAGTGAGTGAGAAAACGTTTTTTATGTGACATTTGTGCCACAAATTTGCGTACAATCGGTAACAAAAGTGTCCGAACACTAGCAAAAATTCCTATATAAAAAAGTACACTTAATACTGTTTTGTTAAATAAATCCTTGTCGAATCCTGTTCTTAGTCAGTCTAAAAAAAGGATTCGACAAGTATTTGTTTAACAAAACAGTATTAAGTGTACTTTTTTTAGATAGGAATTTTTGCTATTGTTCGGACACTTCTGTTACCGACTGTAACTTGCATCTATACCTAAAGTGATCCAAAAAAACATGCTATCAAATTCTAATCCTTAACAGAGATGATGGTTCCCCTTTTCGATATCCCATCTTTCGAAACTGGAGGTATTAATTTCACATGTGAAAACCTCCTATACGATAAGCGCATTCAAGTGGAGTTAAACATGAACTGTTTTTAAAACAAAATATCAAAAGTACGAAAAACAAACACATTAACAACATCAATGTTTTTATACTTCTGTGGAGCAGTAATCGAAAAATAGAATCAAAGCAATGGACTTAGTTGACTGTTTGGTTGAGTTTTACGTCGCACTAGTTTTGCGCGACGTTCAATTAGCGACGGTCTGGGACTCATCCCTAGAGTTGGTCCGAAGACATTCCATCGCAATTTTGAACCTACAGTCGGCAGCAAAACTATCCGAGCATACGCAATAATCCCTGTCTAAAAAAGGTATACTTAATACTGCTTTGTCAAAGAGATCCTTGTAACAATCCTTGTAATCCTTGCGTCCTATAAACATGATTCGACAAGGATTTATTTAACTAAAAGTTATTAAGTGTTCTTTTTTGACAACGGAATTATTGGTTAGTGCTCGGATACTTTTGCTGCCGACTGTAACACGCACGTAATTCTATTACCATTATTATTGTGGGCACCACAAGATTTTCTTCTATGCAATTTTACACAAGTTCAAACGTTACAAATTATTTGTTAAATTATTATTTATAAAAATTATTTTCCGTTATTAATGCAGACATATTTATCCCGCAGAATAATAACTTCAAATGCCGAAAGAAAGTCAATTTTATGCCAGCATCCGAAAAAATGTTTTTCTTTTTCGTTCAAAAAGAAAAAAATGGATAAATTTGTTTTAAGTTATGACAGATCTTTGGTATAGTTATTCGTTTTAAAAGGCGTTGACGAGTTATTTCGAAAGATACCTTGAGATGGGATCCCGGGGGGTGGAAAGTACACATGCACAATTTTTTTCCCTACTTTACTACTATTATGATCAATAAATCATATTAATTTTACAATCCCACGTTAAAAGTATCTTTCACAATTTATACATCTCTGCGATTTTTTGTCCTATACTGCCAAGTTAAAAATATAGAAAAAAGTGGGATCACAGCGCCACAGTTTAGCAATTAACCCCCAAATCTAATCAGCGTTAGTTTAGGTCAAGGTTCAGTTAAATATCAAGTTTGGCTAAATTTTGTTCCTTAGTTCGTGAGATACTGCATCCACAAAATTTTTGATTCATACATACAAACATTTTTAAAAACAATCAAAATCATTCAGGACAACTCAAATCTTGTAAATCCATTGAAAACCAGATTTTGAAAATTTTCACGAATGCAATACTTCCTTATTGATTATATAGAAGAAAGTGAAATAAGTTGATTGGGTTTTAATGTGGCACTAGTACCGCTCTATGGATAATTAAAATGAAACAGGATCCATTCTTTTTCATAAAAATCAAGGTGACCAGATTTTCTCGAATTCAAAAGCTTTCATTTTCTTAAGCTTAAATAAAATTTCTTATTATTATTTTAATCATATTTTTTATTTGTATAGTCTACATTTACTTAGAATTAAAACCATTTTTTTAATAATATTGATGATTCTTTTTTATAAAAGTACCCTATTTTAATCACTATAACTATAGAGGATACATACAAATGAAACACTTTCGGTTGCGAAGCCGTTTGCAAGCGCAAATGTATGACTACAGTCGGCAGCAAAAATATCCGAACACTAGCAAAAATTCCTATGTAGAAAAAGCACACTTAACACTGCTTTGTTAAATAAATCCTTTTCGAATCATGTTCTGAGACTGACTAAGCACAGGATTCAATAAGGATTTATTTAGCAAAAGTGCATTAAGTGTGCCTTTTTTACATAGGAATTTTTGCTAGTACTCAGATACTTCTGCTGCCGACTGTATTTGCAAAAAAAAAAAAAAAAAAAAAATGCAAAATATACGTCATCGAAATTGCAAGTTTTCCGTTTGTATGTAACCCTAGAAAAAGAATAACTTCCGAAACCAGACGCTAATGGTGGATGGTGCACGTAAAATCTATCCTGACTGTAATGCCCTCCAAGTTCCAATCAAAATTATACCTTCGTCGGTCACCGAGGCGGGAGAGTCATCCCTTCCGTGGAGGATCAAAATTCTAATGGCATGTCTCCGGACTACCTCTAGGGGTGAGTCCCAGACCGTCGCCAATTGCCCATTGCGCTGCAGTAGTGCGACGTGAAACTGAACCAACCGAAACCAGATGATTCAGTCAAATAATATATCCAGTCATTCCTAGGACCGTGGTTGATCAAAATTGTGATGACATGTCTCCGGACAGTTGCCAATTACTTATTGCCCAGAACTAGTGTGACGTGAAACCAAACCAACCATCGTCCCTATGATGCGATACTCCAATGTGCAGCGATTTCGTCGCTTTTGGCGTCAGACTCCGCGCTTGGCACCATTCCGGAAAATCGAGTAATGACACTAAATAGCAAACCGCACTACGATAAAACTAATGCAACCATCTCTTCCAGAGATCGCTGAACTAAAGTTTTTTTTATAAAGATTTTCTTTAATAATTAATGAAATAACTGTAAGTTTGGGTATAATTTTAATCGGACGAACTTATTTTAATTATGATTATTTTCTAATGATCTTCCTAAAATATTTTGTTAACATTTTAGAAAAACTTAAAGAATGTAAGTTGTTTAAAAAATTGTGTTGATTTCTTAAATAGTAACAATCTAATATTTATTATTACTAATATAATTAAAATGTATTGAATAGTAATCCGTTGTAGCTGGGGCTGGATTACTATCACTTTAAACAAAAACCTTGATAATAGGAATAGTGAACGATTTTAGATTCGGTAAAAAAATAAAAATAATAATAGCTATAAAATAACTTTAAAATTTTCTTTATAAATGATTACCTTTCTACTACTCTTGATGTTTGAACTAGATAAACATTAATTTCCTTTTTGTTTAATTGAAAGAGTCCTTTATTGTATATTAACATATCAGTTTAGTTTTCTATGTATTTGTAATTTTAACATCAAGACTCCCTACATAAATATAGGGAGACCTATATACATATTGCTATTATTATCATTTAGCATTGAAAAAAAAAAGTTTTGTTGTCATTTGGATCTATATCTTTTATGTTGTTAGGTATTTATTATTAATCCAAAGTAAAATTGTGTAAAGGTTGTCTGTTCTATCAACCATATGCTAAACATGATATCACAGCTTTAAATTTTAATTTATTAAAGAGTATAATAGTAGTAGACGACCTGACAAATGTTGCCTGCCGTGCAAAATTTAATTGGCAGAAAAATTGGCACGCACGAACACTGTGTAAAGGTATTGGAAGCATTTGCTCCAGTTGTTCTTCAGCTCAGTGATTCACTGCTACGATATGGATATTCGTTATAGCCATTACAATGTTTATCCAAAACGGTTATTGCCAGTAAATGCAATTAACAATTGTTGATGTCATTAACTTATTTAAGAAAAAATGAATATTTTCGGTAACAGTTGTTTGAATTATTGGTAACAATTGAATAAATAAGTCAAGCAATGTGTACCAAGTGGCGCTGTCTA
The DNA here is from genome assembly GCA_963930645.1 of Salticus scenicus. NCBI lineage: Eukaryota > Metazoa > Arthropoda > Arachnida > Araneae > Salticidae > Salticus > Salticus scenicus. The sequence continues at coordinate 226,548,800 of OZ005660.1, forward strand.
CCACTAGAACTGTTGCCAAGTTTCCGAGCCACGAGGTAGGCATTTATTTTAGGCGGGTATGGTGAGGCAAACCGAAGCAATTTCTTTTCTCAGGGCACTGATTATACACTCTATACAAAAAAAGAAAAAAAAAAGAAAAAACGACGCACGAAGATGTGGGGACAAAAAATAATACTCCTTCGTGCGTCACTTTATTGTTAATGAGCAAATTTTCTGAGAATCTAATTTCAAATGCGGGGGGAGGGGAAAGGGAGATAGCGCTAATAATCATTATTTTAGAAATTTTATTATTCTTTTCAGCGTTCTTTTCAAAAGTAAAGAACGTTAAATTTAGTTTTATTAAATTTTCTTAGGGTTAATTTTGTATGAAAAAATTGATGTTTGAAGTTTAATATGTTTATTTCTTTCTTGGCTTTTTCCACTTCATAAGCATATTTCTTTCTTTGACTTTTCCACATATGATTTGAAATTATTTTCAAATCTTTTAAGTGACCTAATGCATTACATGCGTAAATGTTTAGCAGTTTGCATACAGCATGACCGAAAGAGCAACTAATTTGTATACAACATTCATTCAATGGCCTTAAAAACATAATGAATTTGTATGTATCAATATCAAGTTACTTCTTTTTTTGTTTTCTTTATTCATTTTTTATAGTTCTTCATGTGATACTTGGTTTCATATAATGCAATGTTTGAAAATGTTTTCAATATACAGGGTGAAATTGACATAATCTGCCAAACGAAAGGAGGTGATAGAACAGACCATAGGGAGCATAAAACACAATAGAAACTTTGTTCTATCTCTAACTGTTTCCGAGTTATGGTAGATAGAAGAAAAATCTGTTTTCTTTCCATCCCGTCTGAAAAAACCCACATTTGTGAGCTTTCTGAAAAACTTACACGCAAAATAACCCCATATTTGGAAAGGGCAGAAAACATCCTATCGGGTGTGACACCATCTACATCAGGATATCTTAATTTGACGATGAGCTACAAGCGCTAAAACACTGGCGAAGTTTAAAATGTAGTTGCCGCCAAATTCTTTAACCGGCAATTCTGCAAACACCGTTCAAGCTACAATCGGTAAAATCTACCAAAAACTTCTCCATTCCACAAGCTTTAGAATGAATCCACAATAAACTATATCGGTGTTCCAGTTCAAAAGAAATTTCACCTTTTGTTTGCAATACATCACTGAAAATGGCGTTCGTCGAAATTCGGAAAACGAAACGATTGTGAGTAAATGGAACGTATGCAAATTCGTGACTATCTGCATATGGCCTCATAGTGATATGCAGACGTATTCCAACCTTCTTGCGCGCGCATCCCATTCGCGAGTACAAACGGCGAGTCAATCTGTAACAGCTCATTAGATTGTCAGCTTCTTTTACGTTTCATGCTGCTTCTTGTTTTAGCATTTTCTGGACTTTTCCTGAGCTCGGCCGATTCTTTTCACGCTGCTGTCACATCTACTTAGTCTCTCTTAGTTTATACTTAGTATATTTTCCTACATTGGCATGAATTAACCAAGTTGGTTCTTATTCCGTTGCACTTTTTTTCTTCTACCTTTGTAAATTAATATTTTATCCCTTTTTGTTTACCCTTCTAACTTTTATTTTCAACTGAAGTCATCACAGGGATCAAATTGTCATACTTTCGAACCTGTAAACAGATATGCCTAGTTTTACAAATGAAGAATACGCAGATATGCATTTTGTGTATGGATTTTGCGATGGTAACTCTCGGAGAGCCGAAGAAGAGTACCGTCTACGTTAGAGGTCAAGACTCATGGTCGCCACTCGCCACGTGGCGACTTAATTTGAAAAGTGGCGATAAAAAAAAATTCGTATGGTCGCCATTTTTCCCGCGAATTCGCGAAAATATTTCTTCCGTTTTTAAAAAAATCGCGGATATCGATCGTTTAAGAAAAAAAAAAAAAAGAAAGAAAGAAAGAAATCCCATTAACGATCAGCGATTGTTAATGGGATTTCGATGATAATCGCGCCTTCCGATTTCCAATCTTTCTCCATCTACAACATAAATGTCAAAATTCATTTAAAACTTGCTTTATGAGATTCTAGAGGCTAGAAAGAAATAGAATTGTTAAATATTTCTTGTTTGTGTAATTATTTTTTGCCTCTCCCCCCTTTTCTTATTTCCAACTAGCGATCGCCGATCAAATGTTCTGCAGTTGTTTCTCAGTCTTTCTTCATCCATAATGTAAATGGCAATATTCATTTTAAACTTGCTTTAATAGAATTTAGAAGTTGAATTGAGAGTGTAATATTTCCTATTCATGTAATTACTTTTTTACCCCCCCCCCCTTTCCTCATTTCTAGATAGTGATAACTGATCAATTCTAGAAACAAAAAAGCGATAGAAGTGCTCACTATTTCTCACATATGTAATTATTTTTAGACTTAACTTGATGAATTTATTTATTCTTTCTCAATTATATAGTTATATTTCATAATCCATACCAAATGTGTAAACAGGGGGGGGGATGAAAAATAGACTTTAAGGAACGAAAATTTTTTCTAAATCAATTTAAGAAAATGTTGATTTCATACATGTTTAATTAAATACTTATAATACTGATAATTAAATACTTATTAATGTATGATTAATGTACATACGTAAAAATTTCATTCTTTATATGTTTGAAAAATTAGTTTTTCTGATGATATGAAATTTTTATAAGGTTTCATGTGGATATAAAAGTAACTGCAGTTATATTAAATAAATTTTTTGTGTTAATGAAATAATCTTGAAAATGTTTAATGTAGATGAAAGCTATACAGTCAACTCCCTCTAATCCGCAAAAGTTTTGTCCAAAGGTTGTGCGGATTATAGGAATTTGCAGATTAGAGGTCATTGTATTTGTTTACATTTTTCTTTTGCAGATACAAAGTCAGTTATTCTTATTAATTCTTAAGTAGACATCAAAATGGAAAGACGACTTCTAATAACATTTAGAATAAAATATTTCTTCAGTATCAATAAAACTAATCAATCATATTCATATTTGATGGTAAATAATTTATCCATATTCAAATAATATGTACCAATAAACAAACTTATTTAAAAAAGAGAAAAAAAAATTTTTTTTGAAGTGCAGAAATAATATTCATCACTCATTATTTTTAATTTAGTTAAATACTGATGTGATATATAGCGATTTGTTTTAAATTTTTATGTACTTTCCTGACATTCTTTGGCTTGACATAGCACTAGTCTGTATGAATTGCAGGAAAATAAATACAAAAGTGTTACTGTTTTTTCCTCTCCCCAATAGTGTTTCAAAGCAAGGATTAAGCTAAAAGTTTGATTTATGTTTGAACGTAGCTTTTGGTTTCGTTTCGCCAGCCCCCCCCCCGACTAGTAGTTGGCTCTTTGCCAAATGAGAGGTGTTTTTTCTCTCTTTGAGAATGTTACTTTTTTTCTAGTTTAGTTTCTCGGCCTGTCTTAAACAGGAAGTATAATTTTTTCTCTTGAACATGAAAGTTATGATTTAAATATTATGATCTTGGCTCCTTTATGGAGAAACAATGTTATCCTGAAATATTACTGAATTAAGTTATAATTGTGAATTCTTCAAAGTATACTGCAAATAGTTTTTTATTGTGTGTTTAATTTCTAATAAAGAATTTATGCTCTCCCAACTGACTTTATGACTGAAATTGAACATTATATATTTCTGCATATTTTCATGGTACGAATTTTTTCATGGCGCAGTATAATATAATAATATTTTTTCATGGTGAACGAAACTCGGGATAAATGAAATCCCTTAAAAGTGAAATTACCCTTAGATATTAATTTATCTGGATTTGGATTTGAAAGCTTGGATAATTTATTGTGAAAACGAAACTGAAAAATAATAATGACTGGAATTCCGGATTCGTTATTGGATAGCTGCCTGGATATGGAACCAGGTAAGCAAAATTTAACTACTATTTATAACATTGATTAAATGAAATTAGAAATTTTAATTATTTTAATTATTTTGTTTGATTATTTGCTCGCTATGAATATTGAAAAGTTAAAAGCTAAGCGTTCTACGGAACGCTCAAATGTAACTAAATTAATAAATAAATTAGAGAATTTATTATTGGACGATCTAGAAAATACAAAATCAGACGAAATCATCGAAATCCAGGAAATGATAGGTGAAAGAGAAATTGCATTAAAAAATTTAAATAATGAAATTGAAAATTTAATAGTAGATATTAAAGAGTATGAAAAAGATATCGCGACCAGCGATAAATACGGCGAGCAAATAATTTCTGCCAAATGCAAAATAAAGCTAAGATTAAAAAGATTATGTAATAATAAAGATGAAAGTAGTTCAAACTGTTCTGTCAGTGAAACCCAAACAAAAACTGGTTCGGCAGTGAGATTGCCGAAAATTTCCTTACCAAAATTTGGTGGACAAATAGAAAAATGGAACGAATTTTTCGATTGTTTCGAAAATTCAATCCATTTAAATGAAAATCTTACAAAGATTGAAAAATTCACTTACTTGAAAACGCTTTTAACTGACAAAGCGTACAATGTTATTGAAGGGTTTTCACTTACGGAACAAAATTATGATAATTGCATAGAAATATTGAAAACACGTTTTGGGCAAAAGGATATTATCATTAATGCTCACATGAATAAATTGATAAACTTAGATGGCGAAACCTGTTTTGATGTTGAGAATCTGAGAAACAAGAAAATGAGAGCAGCAGCTTGTTTCATATCTTCTTATTCTCCTGTTTGATTTTTAATGTGTGTTTTATTGATCAATAATTTTAATAGTATATTTGAACACTCTTGAAAAGGTTTAAACAAGACTGCATGGAGGATTCTATTTCTACAAATCCTAATCCTATTTTAAGAAGGTTTTCCTATAGTTAGCAGTTATGACAGAGCCAGCCACTGATGAGCTTAATTCTTCCTCTCAAGCTATCGAAAAATCTCTTAGTTTTGAGGTAGAGCCAAGATCTCATCGGTGGTTTGACGGTTTTCTGCGTTGCTTAAAACCTATCTGGGTGTCTGCAGGAAAGCAAAATCTCCATGAACTTAAAGAAAGTAATTGGGAACAGTCATTTGAAGATATCAAAGACCTTCAGTTTATTGGAAGTGGAGCTCAAGGAGCAGTTTTCTCAGGTTATTTAAATGGAGAATGGGTAGCCGTCAAAAAAGTTCGTGAGAAAACGGACACAGACATAAAGCATCTCAAAAAATTATCACATCCAAATATTGTTGCCTTTAAAGGAGTATGTGTCCATCCACCCTGTTTTGCCATCATAATGGAATATTGCCCATATGGAACTTTGCACAGTCTTCTTCATCAAGGTACACGAGTGCCACCAAAGAAAGTAACTGAGTGGGCAAAGCAGGTTGCAAGTGGCATGCATTATCTACATTCCCATAAAATAATACACAGAGATTTAAAGTCTGAAAACATTCTCATTGGCCACAACGATGTTCTTAAAATATCTGATTTTGGGACCAGTAAGCAGTGGAATGATAAAAGCATGAAGATGTCTTTTGCTGGTACTGTTGCCTGGATGGCACCTGAAGTGATTCGAAATGAACTCTGTACTGAAAAAGTTGATATTTGGTCATTTGGAGTTGTTATGTGGGAGTTATTGACTTGTGAAACACCTTATCAAGGAGTTGATTCATCTGCTATCATCTGGGGTGTTGGGAGCAACAGTTTGCATCTACCTATTCCGTCCACGTGTCCTGATGGTTTTGCACTGCTTCTTAAGCAGTGTTGGAATATCAAACCAAAAAATCGTCCTTCCTTTCGTCATATTATGATGCATATAGATATTGCTGCTGTCGAAATCCTTAGCACACCAGATGATCAGTATTTTCAAACTCAGGTTACGTGGAAGCAAGAAATAGGAACGTATATGCAGAACATCAAAAGTGATGGCTACGGCTTGCATACAGAAGAGAGTTTAATCCGGAAACGGCAGGAAGAACTGCAACATGCTCAAGACATTCGTATGCACTACGAAGAGAAGCTTGAGAAAGCAAATCATTTGTACATTGAGCTTTTAAATGCATTTGAAAGTCTGGAACAAAATAAACTACAAGCATATAAGGGAAGATATGAAATTCAATTTTTGTGGAAGGAAAATAAAAATGAATTAAAATCGAATATAGAAATAGCCAAAAATAGACTTTGGGGTTTGAGAACAAAACTGTCTAAAAATGAATGGCTTAAAAATGAATATGAAAAAATTCTTGAGGAACAAAAGAAAATGGGTATAATAGAGGAGTGTAAAATAAACAAAAATGAAACTGGTGTATATTATATGCCCCACAGACCGGTGATAAGAACAGATAAGTCCACTACAAAGGTCAGAATAGTGTTTGATGCTTCTTCCAAAGAAAAGGAAGCAAAATCTTTAAATGAATGTTTATTTGCAGGCCCCAATTTAAATCCTAATATTTTGGATATTATTTTAAAATTCCGCCTTCATAAAATTGCCTTTGTTTGTGACATTGAAAAAGCTTTTCTGCAAATACAGGTTGCAGAAAATGATAGAAACTTTTTGAGATTTCTATGGTTTGAGGATATAAATAGTAAAAATCCTCTATTAAAGGTTTTCCGCATGACTCGTGTAACTTTTGGTGTTACAACATCACCCTTTTTGCTCTCAGCTACCATTAAACATCACATAAAGGGCTATAAAAGCTTGTTTGAGAAAGTAGTTGATATGCTCGATACTTCCTTATATGTTGATGATCTCTTTCATGGCGCTAATTCTGTAAATGAAGCATTTATTTTATCGTCTGGTGCTGTGAAAATACTTAAAGATGCCAATATGACATTAAGGAAATTTAAAAGTAACTCTTACGAATTAAGCAAATTGTGGGAAAAATATGGAATAAACGTTGATGAAGAAATAAATGAGGGAAATATCTCTAAAGTATTGGGAATAATGTGGTCAACTAATAATGACACGTTAAGAATAGACATTCAATCTCTGTTAGAAGGGTTTGATAATGAAATTATCACTAAGAGAATTGTTTTACAAACTGTAGCAAAGGTGTATGACCCTGTAGGGTTTATTTCCCCTTTTATAATAAGAGTTAAATTTCTAATGCAAGAACTATGGGAGCAGGGTGTTGATTGGGATTCTGCTTTACCTGATGCTTTAACACAAAAATTTAAGAAATGGCATCGTGAAATACAGGATTTAGAAAATTTTGAAGTGCCTAGAAAATATTTTACGAATTTTGAAAAATTAACTCCTGAAACTATTCAAATTTGTGTTTTCTGCGATGCCAGTTTGAAGGGATATGGTACAGTAGCTTATTTTCGTGATCCTTGTTCCCGTGAAACTTCATTTATTATGTCAAAGACAAGAGTAGCTCCTCTCAAAAAACTTACTTTGCCTCGACTTGAATTGATGGGAGCCTTAACAGCTGCTCGATTAGCTCATTATCTTGGGCAGCTATTTTCAGTTCCCGTCAAAAACATACTATGCTTCTGTGATTCCCAAATTACCCTTTATTGGGTCAAAGGAAGTGCTAGTAACTGGAAGCCCTTTGTAGAGAACAGAGTGCGTGAAATTCAACGATTAGTAGCCCCATCTCAGTGGAGATTTTGTCCAGGGGTTAAAAATCCCGCTGATGTGCTATCTCGTGGTTGCACAGCAACTGAATTGTTGAAGAATGAAGAATGGTTAAAGGGACCAATTTGGTTGAAAGAAGAGCACTTACCGACACCACTACCGGAAAATGAAGTCAAAATACCTGAAGAAGAGATTTTGAGAGAACAACGGAAAACTACTGTTTGCTCTTTAACTCATGGCAATAATGAATTTGAATTATTATATAAGTTTTCATCTTGGTCTAAATTAAGACGTGTTACAGCCTGGTGTCTTAGATTTATAAAAAATACTAAATGTCGATCTGCGCGAAATCTGGCTTTTTAACTATACAAGAACTTGATGAGGCAACTAAAATTATTGTGAAGTTGGTTCAAAGACATGAATTTGGAGAGGAAATAAAGACTTTAAAATCTGGAAAAAACCTGAATGCTAGTAACAAACTCCTTTCTTTAAATCCTTTTCTAGACAAAAATGAAATTCTTCGTGTTGGTGGAAGATTAAGACACGCAAACCTACCTGAGAGTCAAAAACACCAAATGATACTTCCTAAAACGCACCACATTACAGACTTAATTATAAAGTACTTTCATGAAAAACATCTTCACAGTGGAACTCAGTTAACAATTTCAGTCCTGCGACAACAATATTGGATAATTAATGCAAGAGACGCCGTGAAAAGGAATCTGCGGAACTGTATGAAGTGTTTTAGAACCACATCGAACTTAGCCTCTCAACTGATGGGTGATCTTCCAGCTGCTCGTGTAGTGCCATCGCGAGTGTTTTCGAAAGTCGGGGTTGATCTTGCAGGCCCCTTTCTCATCAAACCTCGTAAGGGCCGAGGTGTTAGATCTTATAAAAGTTATATTTGTTTATATATCTGTTTTTCCACAAAAGCAATTCATTTGGAAATACTCAGTGATCTCACCTCTGAAACATTCCTCGCATCCTTGAAGAGGTTTGTTGCTCGACGAGGAAAACCTGAAGAATTGTTTTCAGACAGAGGAACGAACTTTGTAGGTGCCGACAACGAAATGAAAAAAAATGATGTCCTTGATCTCTTCTGACGAAAAGATCCACAGATATTTGTCCGAAGAAACAATCAAATGGAATTTCAATCCCCCATCGGCCCCCCATTTTGGAGGACTTTGGGAGGCTGGAATAAAACAGATGAAGGGTCATTTAAAAAGAACTATTGGCGAACAAATATTAACTTATGAACAGTTCCTTACTTTAATTACTCAAATTGAATCGTGCTTGAACTCCAGACCTCTTGTTGCGCTCTCGAATGATCCAAGTGACTTAAATGCTCTAACTCCAGGACATTTTATCATAGGCACTGCCTTGACTTCAATACCAGAACCTGACTATTCTTCAGTTAACCTAACCCCGCTAGAAAGATGGAAACTTCTACAAAAAATTTTTCAAAGTTTCTGGAACAGATGGTCTTCAGATTACCTATCAGACTTGCAAAGGCGATCAAAATGGTTAATAAATAAACCAAATTTCAAGAAAGACGACTTGGTTTTAATAAAAGATGATAATCAGCCCCCTTTGAAGTGGAAACTAGGACGCATAATCAAATTATTTCCTGGAGCAGATGGCAAGATTCGTGTTGTTCTACTGAAAACTATTTATGGAGAGTTGAAGCGTCCGATCGCCAAACTATCACCTCTACCATTTTGAACTTTGAAATTTTTATTTTATTTTTATTTTATTTTATTTTATTTATTTTTTTTTTTTATGTTCCTGTTTTTAATCCATTTATGTTAATCATCTAGTACAATGTTTCATATGTATATTAATCTCTTTTTTTTTTCTTATCTATTTGCAGTTGAAGACCAAGAAAATGAAAACCTGTAACAACACTAATGTTGTTATTGTACTTGTAGAATATTTTTATGAACCTTCGTTCATGGGGGCGGAGCATGTTTGAACGTAGCTTTTGGTTTCGTTTCGCCAGCCCCCCCCCCCCCCCGACTAGTAGTTGGCTCTTTGCCAAATGAGAGGTGTTTTTTCTCTCTTTGAGAATGTTACTTTTTTTCTAGTTTAGTTTCTCGGCCTGTCTTAAACAGGAAGTATAATTTTTTCTCTTGAACATGAAAGTTATGATTTAAATATTATGATCTTGGCTCCTTTATGGAGAAACAATGTTATCCTGAAATATTACTGAATTAAGTTATAATTGTGAATTCTTCAAAGTATACTGCAAATAGTTTTTTATTGTGTGTTTAATTTCTAATAAAGAATTTATGCTCTCCCAACTGACTTTATGACTGAAATTGAACATTATATATTTCTGCATATTTTCATGGTACGAATTTTTTCATGGCGCAGTATAATATAATAATATTTTTTCATTTAAAAAAAGTAAAAATGTGAGAAATGTTGCAAATTCTTTTAAAATATGAGATGTAAATTTCTTTGTTTACATTAAAATATCAATTGCGGATTAGAGAGATTTGCAGATTATAGGTCTGCGGATTAGAGGGAGTTGATTGTATATATAACTGTTTAGGTAGTTAGTTTATTGAAAGTGATGCTAATAATGTCCTAGCAATCCACCAACCAATCATGTTTACAGAAAATTTTCAGCAGATTTCTAATTTTAGCAATCAAATGTCAGTTAATATAATTAAACCTCTGATAATAGGCTAGTACATATTCTTTGCCTCCCCACCCTCTCCTCAGACTCAAAGTAATTTCGTTTTCCTCTAATTCTAATCTTAATTATTTTTCTTTTGCAGATGGAAGTGCCAGACTAGGTGAAATTTATTAAATGAATCAAATTTTTGTATTTCTTTTGCAATGGGACATAAAATAAATATTCTTGTAAAACACAAATTGTGTATGAGAAATAACATTGTTAGATCATATCATCATTATAGCCAGCTGTTTTCCATAACAAAATTAATGTTTATCTACGAAAGTCTATATATTTTCCCTCATTACTAAAAGTTTGAAATCTTCTTTCTAAGTACTATAGTTATTAATAGCATTTAAAAAAAAGCTGGATTACATGCTATTATAACTACATACTTATAGAACTCACTCTTAAAACATTAACAAGAATAAAATCATAAGCATTCAGTGAAAGTTCAAATGAGGTCATACCTTTCCTCAAAAACTGAATCACTTTTCAATGATTCGATTTCTCAATCTATCTTGCCTTCATCTTACCTCCTTTCATTTCAGATATTGAAAAATGTAAACTATAGAAGTACGTAAGTTTAAAAAAAAAAAAAAAATATTTTTTTTCAAATAATACCATTTTTTTTTTTTTTTTAATAGGTAGAAATACACACATATATATTTTTTTATTATTAAAATAATACAATAAAGAGCACTATTTCTTAATTTAATTTTACGACCACATCATTTGTGTTTTTATGCTTTTACACACACACACATATATATCATATATATATTATTTGTATATGTATGAATCCGATGTATAACGATGACGACGACTCATGAGTGACCACTTCTAAAAATTTTAAGTCTTGACCTTTAGTCTACGTTATCCACATCGTCGTGTGCTCAACCGTGCTGTATTTGCCGCAATTCATCGAAGGCTTAGGGAGAGTGGGACGTTCGTTAGGGTGTACGAAAGGGCCATGGTCGCCGCTCCGCCACCGCTGAGGAGTCCGTACTCGACCAAGTGGAGGAAAATCCAAATCTGAGTTCACGCATACTTGCGAGAGAAGGTGGACTCTCCCAAAGTAAAGTGATAAATGTTTGGCGCAAAAACCAGTATCATCCATCCACTTCACACGGGTACAAGAATTACGCCGCTCAGATTTCCAAAAGCGGGTAACATTCTGCCGATGGCTTTTGGAGCGAGATATTGAGGAGCACCTTTTCCTTAGAACGATACTGTGGACAGATGAGTCACATTTCACTCGGTATGGCATGTTAAATTTACATAACTGGCATCATTACGCTCAATAAAATCGATTTGTAACACGAAACTCATCGTTTCCGACGCGATTCAGCTTAAATGTTTGGCTTGGAGTGGTTGGCGATCGCTTGATAGGTCCACTTGTGTTCCAAGGTCATCTGACAAGTAATACATATTTGGATTTTCTGGAATATCATATTCCAGGATTACTTGATGTCATTCCTGTACACCAACGAGCGGAAATCATTTTCCAACACGATGGGGCCCCCTGCACATTCTTCCAATGCCGTTCGGGACTTCTCGACTCATGAGTATTCGCGATGGATTGGTCGTAATGGACCAATTCCTTGGCCACCTAGATCGCCAGATCTCACTCCATTGGACTTCTATATTTGAGGTTTCCTGAAGCAAGAAGTTTACCGCACAGAAGTTGCCAGTTTGCAAGATTTAAGCAGCCGGTTCGATCTATCGACAACTCGATTTTAAACTTTGCCAATGTTTTAGCGCTTGTAGCTCGCCGTCAAATTAAGGTATCTTGATGTAAATTGTGTCATCTGATAGGTTTTTTTCTTCTCTTTCCAAATATGTGCTTATTTTGCGTGTAAGTCTTTCAGGAAGTTCACAAACGTGGGCTTTTTCAGACGGGATGAAAAAAAAAACAGATTTTTCTTTTATCTACCATAACTCGGAAACGGTTAGAGATAGGACAGGGTTTCTATTGCGTTTTATGCTCCCCATGGGCTGTTCTATCACCTCCTTTCGTTTGACTGATTATGTCGAACTCACCCTGTATATTTTGTATTCCAGTCCTGTTGTACTAAATTAAATTCTGCCTGTGACAGAATTATGTTTTATACATTTTTTTTTTTCAGTCCTTATACAGAATATGAAATATGCCCTAATAGTTTTTTATGCTCTTATTCAGAAAGGAAATAAAGCAATTAAACATATATATACTTGTATTCTATCCTGATTTTATACTGTAAAATGATATTTCATTTAAAATTGCAATTATAGCTATTGATGAAAAATCATAAGTGTGCATGCGATTAAGTGGGGCAGCGTTGTAAAAAGTATTTCTTTAAATGAGGAAATTTAACATTACTTTCTTGGTTGCTTCTAAAAATTTTTATTTTTATAAGTGGGGTATTCAATTAGGTTACGCCCACTTCGCTGGTCACTAAATTTAAATGAATTTTCAAAAGAATTGGATCAGTATTTATTTTTTATAACATATTTTGGTCTTTGTGACACAATTAAAAATTCCTTTTAAGGTCGAAAAGTCAAAATATCTTATTACATATTAAATAAAATATTTCTTCCGTTTTGCATTTGTTATACAACAGTGCTGTGTGAATGATTCTCTAGAATGTATCAATAATTGTTTACAAATTTAATAGGTTATGTACGGGAAATAGATACGCCGTAATTTAAAAATTGTAGTTCTTAGAACTTTAAAAGTGATAATTTAAAAAAAGTTATTCATTTAAATTGAATGGGAGAATAAATCAAGAAATTAAAGATAAATTGTATATTCATATATACACACACACAGTAATACATTATATTAATATATACATTAATAACATTAATACATTATATACATTTACACAAAAAAATATATACAAATAGAACAATATTTTGCAAAAAAAAAAAAAAAAAATATGTTCTAATTATTGTTAATTTAATAGATTCCTAAAAAGGGGCCTCTGTTGTGATAAAAGTTTCTTTTATTATATTTTTAAAATTTGTTGCTCTAAAATTAATTTGTAGTTCTTCGGCCCAAGAATTTTTTGCACTATATGCATATTGTTCATTTTTAACACAATCGTGACAGTCTTCATTTATACATTCAATAATCAGTCCTCATTGGCAATATAGTCGTATTAAATAATGGTGCTCATACGGATAATAAGAGTTTTTTAACACGATGTTGTTTTCGACATTGCACATCTTGTTGTCCCAGTATAATAATTTTTTATCATGATTGATTGTGAACATATCACAAGAAGGCAAGATATAATATGTTAAATTTTTAATGTCTTCCACGGGAAGATATGTTTCTAGGAAATCATCCTTGAAGATTCAAATTGTGTCTTTCCATTTTAATTCTTCTGATGATACACTTTCAATCGATTTACGCATGTTGCCAATATATGGAATATTCCAATATGTATCGTCGGGATAACACGGCTGATAATTTCTGTAATATCTCATGCATATCGCCATTTCTTTATTGTTGATATATACATATAATGGTTCGTTATTTTGCCGTATACACCAACCTTTTATAACAAATTCTGTAAGTTTTATAAAATTACTTTTTAATGGAGTCCATGCAGAAGGATTTGATGTTAAATCCTCCATTTCGGGCATTTTGACAAGCGTATTTATCTTATCAGAAAATGCAAAATATTTTTTGAATATGTTGAATTTCACATCGAATAGAAGGTTTAAAAATAGAAAACTCATGATTTTTTTTTTTTTTTTTTTAATACAAACCAGCAAGACAAAATGAAATACTAAATTGTTTCGGCTTATTCTCCTTTTTATATTAGCAAAAAGCAAGGGAAAAAAACAAAAAACCAAAAATTAATCTATTGTATAATTTAACCTCAATCTAAAACCTATTTTTTGTACGCAAAATAAATGTTTATTTTAAACGTGATCTGACATCGTATAATTACAAAACTGGTTAAATTTTTGATCTTTTAAAAATTCGAACTGTTTTGTCATGAGAAATAAAGTAAGCAATTTTTTTTTCCTTGAAACATATTAAATAGTAAATAAGAACAATTTGATTTTTACCAATATAGAAAGTTGAAGAAAATAGAAGTTCTTTAGACTAGTTAAAAAATTTTTCGATTTTAATATTTTTTTTTTTAGTCCTACATTTTTTAACTTTAAAAAATTATTTTTTAATGATTATCATAATAATGTAAGATTTCATTTAACGATATTGACAAAATATAAAAGATTAACTAAATAAACGTTTTTGTAAAAAAACAAACAATCAAAAAAGATATAAACAGTTTATTTAAATAAAATATACACACATTAATAATGAGCTTTTTCTTACAATTTTTTTTTCAAATAGATTTAACTCTAAAAATCAATTTATAGACATAGCAATTAAAATAACAGTTTTTGTTTTAAAAAATTGTTATAGCAAAATTTGTTTTTCATTATAATTATCTCTATATAGTTTTTGCAATATGTTATAAATACAACTTTTATTCTTTACATCTTCAAAATCAGGCGCTGCATGAAATTTTATATGAGCTTTTATATTTTGATTTTTCTTATTATCAAAATGAATAAATTAGCGAAATTTCAATTTTCAAATTTTGAAAAAGGAAATTTCGCTATTTAATTATCCGCTAAACTCAAATTATATTTATTTCTATATCAGAGTCCACCAAGCTATTTTACAAAAATAGCATTTGAATCTTAACATTTAATTAAATAGCGAAATTTCAATTTTCAAATTTTGAAAAAGGAAATTTCGCTATTTAATTATCCGCTAAAATTCAAATTATACTTTTTTCTATATCAGAGTCCACCAAGCTATTTTACAAAAATAGCATTTGAATTTTAACATCTAATTAAATAGCGAAATTTCAATTTTCAAATTTTGAAAAAGGAAATTTCGCTATTTACTTTCCGCTAAAATTCAAATTATATTTTTTTTTCTATATCAAAGTCCGCCAAGCTATTTTACAAAAATAGCATTTGAATTTTAACATTTAATTAAATAGCGAAATTTCAATTTTCAAATTTTGAAAAATGAAATTTCGTTATTTAATTATCCGCTAAAATTCAAATTATATTTTTTTCTATATCAGAGTTCACCAAGCTATTTTACAAAAATAGCATTTTAATTTTAACATTTAATTAAATAGCGAAATTTCAATTTTTAAATTTTGAAAAATTTAATTTCGCTATTTCATTATCCGCTAAAATTAAAATTATATTTTTTTCTATATCAGAGTCCACCAAGCTATTTTACGAAAATAGCATTTGAATTTTAACATTTAATTAAATAGCGAAATTTCAATTTTCAAATTTTGAAAAATGAAATTTCGCTATTTAATTATCCACTAAAATTCAAATTATATTTTTTTTCTATGTCAGAGTCCACCAAGCTATTTTACAAAAATAGCATTTGAGCTTTTTTATTGAGGAGCTCCTAAAATACTACATTTTTGAGTTGCATCATTTTACTAAATTCTACTTTTTCAGAATTTAGTTTAGTATTAGAGAAGGGTGATTTTTTTGTTGGACTGTACATTGAAAAAGCTTGAGTGTTGAACGACGTTTCATCATTTATGAGAGATAGGGAAAAAGTAGTCAAACAATAATTATATGAGTATAAAGTATTAAGGAATTAGATTTCTACTTCTTTATAGACTCTAGAATCTAATAAAGTAAATTAAAGAAGAATATTCACAATGGTGTTGAGATTTCTAGATGGAGAAAGATTGGGAAACAAAAAAGTTCCGTACAGAATTCGATCGTTGCTCGCTGGCTGAAGTTTACAAGAAATTCGGGCGGATGGAATAGCATGAATAAGAAATATTGAAAGGCTTTATTTCTTTGCATGTTCTGGAATCTCATAAAGCAAGTTGTAAGACAATAGTGACATTCATATTATGGATGGATAAAGCTTATAAATGGAAACCTGTCATAGAACATTTGATCGACAATTGTTTATGTGTTTTATTTTTATAACGGCACGACGTATTTTTTTTTTTTTTTTTTTTTTTAGGTGGAAGAAAATAATTAAAAATTGGAAGCTGGAATAAATTAAAAATCGAAAAACTTCCGTCAAGCTTAAAAAAAGTGACACACAGCCCCATCTTTTTTGGAAATGCAAAACAAATAGTCTAAAATTAAAGTTCTTAACCCGATTTTTCGAAATTATTTGACAAACGAGAGAAATACGCATTTAAACGTAAAAACGGGGGGGGGGGGGGATACGGCTGGAAAATGGTTTTCCTCCGTGAAAAACGGGAGTTGGTAAGTCTGCAATGACTTCTAGAAAATATTTCAAAATTTACCAACATCCACCATTACAGATCCATAGAAGACAACAATGGGGGGAAAATGTTTACAAATTTACCGACTTCCACCGATGCAAATAAATAATGTGCTCGATTGGGGGAAATCGGTAAAAAATTAGGGGCTTTCGCTGATGGAAATCAATATTGGCTGTGCTACCTGGGATACTTCACACACAGACACTATGTGTAGATATAACATAAAGCATGTTTCCGAGATAATTCTTTCAAGTACATTCCATACACTTAGCTTTCTTCTGTGCGTGAATGCGTAAATGATTTTTGAGATATCTATTTTGAGAAAACCGACAGAGCAAATTTCGCACACTTATAGCTTTTTTCTTCTGTGAATACATAATATCTACATAGATTTTCCGTTTGATCGAAAAAAATCTTAAGAACACACTTCGCTTTTTTCTTGTTTGAGTTCGTACATGTTTCTCCATGAGTCTCCATCATGAAAAACTTTGAAGAACAGCATTTTAAATGATATACATACGGTTAGACTCGGTTTTCTTTATGTGCGAATGCATAGATGTATATTTGGATGCCTCACATTTGGATGCCAAAAACTTGAGAATAAATTTCACACAAATGTTGCTTTTTGCCTGTGTGAGTAAATGAACGTTTATTTAGATTATTTTTTGAGAGAATCCATATTTCACACACGTATGGCTTCTCATCTGTGTCAATGCGGACATGCATATCAAAAACTACTTTATCAGAAACACTTAGAACGGATTTCCCACAGTTCTGGTTTTTCACCAATGTGAATTAGGAAATGTTTGTTCAGAGTCTGCCTGCCTTGCAGACAGCTCCTGATTAACCAAAAGGCTCAGGAAGCATAAGCCTCACTCAAAAATTTAACAGGGCGCCCCAAAATGACTAAAAACAGGGTCTTGAATTTTCTATTTTTGGTACTCACGCTAAGATATAATTTTTTCTGAAAAGTTAACAAAAGCAAAGTAAAATATCCACTATTTTGGAAAAAATTCTATTATTTATGCTCAGAAATTTGAATGTTCTTAATTAATAAGTAATACGATTTTAAAGTTGTGGGTAGAAAAAAACCACCCACATATATGAATGAACATATATCTATATTATATATATATGTAAACGTAAACACACAAAACTTTATCTATAGCATTTTTATATTACAAAATGTAATAGGAAAAACAAGATTTCAAGAAATCAAATGAAGCCCTGAAATGATACTGAGCTTCCCCTAGCTTCAAAGCTTAATCGGGCCCTACTTACAGAAAACTTTTCATGACATATATCACATTCATACTATATTTTTCTTGTATGAATGCGTAAATATGCATGCAAATTGCCTTTGAAAGAAAACTTTCAAGAACAAATTTCACGCATATGGCTTTTCATCACTATGGATGCAATATAATTTCTCCATTTGGGACAATTTTTTAGAACACATTACATAGATATATGGCTTTTTACTTGTGTGAGTCCGTGAATGCACTCATCTCTGGGAAATATTTTAAACTTATAACACACAAAAAGGTTTTCTTTTGTGTGAAATTGTAGATGTCACTTTCAGTGGCGTCGCCAGAAAAAAATTCATGGGGGGACACAACTGGAAAAAAAATTCTCTTTTTTTGGTACAACTATAGTATTTCCCCTCAGCTGAATTGGCGCCGATTTGAACGATAACGATGTCGTTCTGGATTGTTTGCGATATAATATGCCAGCATGCTATTTATTTTGGATTTATGATTTATAATTTAGCTTACGATTTTACCATTTATGCTATATGATTTTTAGATTTATGATTTAGAAATAATCGACAACGAAAAATCGCCAAATCTAGCTGAGGGGAAATACTATAGTTGTTCCTTTTATTTAATAAAATTCTGATAGCTTAGTTTTAAACTTAAAGAAAAACGCTTACTAGAATTTTCCAGGCGGGGAAGGAGGGGGGGGTCAAGTGTCCCCCCCCCTTGCCCCATTGAGCCGACGCCCATGGTCACTTTATAGAAAAACCTCTAGAAAATATTTTACACACATACGGTTTTTCTATGTGTGAATGCGTAAATGTGCATTCATAGCGCTCCTTACAGAAAACTTTGTAGAACACATTTCACATACATAGGGATTTTCTTCTAATGTGAATGTATAAATTTGTATTTAGGTTACTTTTCTGAGAGAATTCTTTAGAACACATTTCACATTCATACGGCATTTCGACTGTATGAGTGCGTGAGTGTCTATTTAGATTACCTTTAGCACAGAATTTTTTAGAACATATTTCACACACATATGGCTTTTCTTCAGTGTGAATGCGTAAATGTGTATTTAGATTACTTTTATCAGAGAATTCTTTAGAACATATTTCTCACACAAATGGAATTTCGCCTGTATGAGCGCGTAAATGTGTATTTAGTGTACTTTTATGAGATAATTCTTTAGAACATATTTCGCACACATATGGCTTTTCTCCTGTGTGAATGTCTATTTAGACTACTTTTGTCAGAGAATTTTATAGAACATATTTCACACAGATATGGCTTTTCTTCTGTGTGAATGCGTAAATGTGTATTCAGATTACCTTTCTGAGAGAATTTTTTAGAACACATTTTACATGCATATGACAGCATTTCTCCTGTATGAGTGCGTGAATGCGTAATTAGACTACTTTTGTCAGAGAATTTTTTAGAACATATTTCACACACATACGGCTTTTCTCCTGTGTGAATGCGTAAATGTCTATCTAGATTATCTTTGACACAGAATTATTTAGTACATATTTTACACACATATGGCATTTTGCCTGTATGAGTGCGTGAATCTCTATTTAATTAACTTTTAGCATTCTTTAGAACAAGAGAATTTTTTGGAACATATCTTACAATATATAGCTTTTCTTTTTGTGAATACGTAAATGTGTATTTTAAGCACTCTTGTCAGAAAATTCTTTAGAACATTTTTAACACACATATAACTTTTCTTAAATGTGAATGCGTAAATGTATAGTTAGATGATATTTCCGAGAGAATCCTTTAGAATATACTCTACACACATATGATTTTCTTCCATGTAATTGCGTAAATGTTTATTTAGTTTACTTTTGTTAGAGAATACTTTACAGAATAGTCTACATACATGGCTTTTCGACTTTGCCTGTGCATGAATGCATATTTTTTGCACTCTTGCCTTCTATATAGATATCCCTTTCTAGAAAAAAATTTAGAACAGACTAAAAGCCATATTACACGAGTAAATTATTTTCAGGCGATTAGCAGCGATATAATGTAAATGTACGTGAGAAAAACGCGCGCGGTGTCTTATGGGTATTAAATCACGTGCTTTCCTTCGACCAATCAACTTTCAGCAGTTTAATCTAGGCTGAAAACGTTCAGGTTCAGTAACCAGCTTCGCAAGTTAACGGTGAATAACAAATATTCAACTCAGGTTTTGAGTCTCAAGCCTACAGTTTTTGCACCTGGGGTTGAACTAGTAGTTGAAGATTATCGGTGAACACGGATTAATAGATAATTCTTTCTACTCCGTGTCGGTGAATTAGCCGGCTAAACTGGTAATCCGTGGCCACAAAACACATAAAGAAGGAGGTCGTGTGAAAAAGTTATCTTTCATCGAACTCATCCTTGTATATAGTGGAGATTGGTTAACCTTAATATTTTTTATTTATTTATTGAAAAATCGCAATTTCTGCAGAAGAGGAAATTATAGGAATTAATATGACAACCCGTTTGTTTACCTCTGTTATTAATTTATCTTGAGAGGATTATAGATACTTAGCTACACATTCAGTTAAAGGTAACACAAATTATTTGTGCCATATTTCATAAATAATTTAATTATTGAAAATATGAATGAACATCTACCCATAAATGCGAAAGAAAAGTCGTATGTGTGTAAAGAATGCTTTAAAAGATTTTCTAATAAAAGTGTTCTCATGAGACATCTGCACATTCATTCAGGAGAAAAACCTTATGTGTGTAAAGAATGTTCAAAAAGATTTTCTGAAAAGAATAAATTAAAAATACATTTTCGCACCCATACAGGAGAAAAACCTTATGTGTGTGAAGAATGTTCTAAAGGATTTTCTGTTAAAGGTAATCTCACGGCACATCTCCGCGTTCATACAGGAGAAAAACCTTATGTGTGTAAATTATGTTCAAAAAGATTTTCTTTAAAGGATAAATTAAAAATACATTTTCGCATCCATACAGGAGAAAAACCTTATGTGTGTGAAGAATGTTCTAAGGGATTTTCTTCTAGGAGCCTTTTAATGGGACATCTTCGCGTTCATACAGGAGAAAAACCATATATATGTGAAGTATGTTTTAAAGAATTTTCTTCTAAGAGAAATCTAATGCCACATCTTCGAATTCATACAGGAGAAAAACCATATGTGTGTGAAGAATGTTTTAAAGGATTTTCTCGTAAGAGCTATTTAATGGCACATCTTATCGTTCATACAGGAGAAAAACTATATGTGTGTGAAGAATGTTCTAAAAGATTTTCTTGTAAGAGCCATTTAGTGACACATCTTCGCATTCATACAGGAGAAAAACCATATGTGTGTAAAGAATGTTCTAAAAGATTTTCTTACAGTAGCAGTTTAAGAAAACATCTTTGCGTTCATAACAGAGAAAAAACGTATGTGTGTGAAAAATGTTCTAAAAAATTTTCTCACAAGAGTTATTTAACGGCACATCTTCGTGTTCATACAGGAGAAAAACCATATGTGTGTAAAGAATGTTCTAAAAGATTTTCTTACAGTAGCAGTTTAAGAAAACATCTTTGCGATCATAACAGAGAAAAAACGTATGCGTGTGAAGAATGTTCTAAAAAATTTTCTCACAAGAGATATTTAACGGCACATCTTCGTGTTCATACAGGAGAAAAACCATACGTGTGTGAAGAATGCTTTAAAGGATTTTCCCGTAAGAGCTATTTAATTGCACATATTCCCGTTCATGCCGAAAAAAAACCATATGTGTGTGAAGAATGTTCTAAAGGATTTTCAAGAATAGCTCTACTAAAGAGGCATCTTCGAATTCACACAGGAGAAAAGTCATAGTATGTGTGTAAAAGAAATATATGCATTCCTTTAAAAAAGTTATCTACGACCTTATACCCTACGCAAAACATATAAAAGGAAATATTGTTCTAGGACAGCTGTTCCCAAACTGTGGATCACGAGCTGATTTTTGGTGTTTCGCAGAAAAGTTTGAATGCGTATTTAACTTCTCTGAACAACCTCTCTAACAAATTACTTTCACAAGTAATTTGTTATGTGAATACATTTGAAAATTTCAGAGAACTATACGTTTCAAAACAGTATAAATAATGAAAACTAAACATATGTGTCCGTGGACGATGTGTGTAAAGAAGCATCATTGGCATTTTACTCTGGGAAATAATGTAAGGATTCAATAAGGAATGTTCAGTGATATGCGTGAAAAATTAGATTTTTACTGGAGGTAAATAAAAAGATTTCCAAAGCGGAAAAAAAAAATCTGTTTGCATTCTTTGTAAACAGAATTTAATTTAGTGCGGCATGGCCTATTTTTATCTATTCTTCCATATATATGAAGGCATGCAGTAAATGTATTTCATACGAGCAACTGGTTAGAATGTGGCACCTATTCGACTGCATCTGTGATGGCATGTCTCCGGATCACCTCTAGGGGTGTGTCCCAGACCATCGCCAATTGCCCATTTGCGCAGCACTAGTGCGACGTAAAGCCCAACCATCCATCCTGTGCGTTATTCGATACGTGTCTGAGGGAAGCTGACCAGTATTATATGAAGTGATAAAATGCACATTTTAAGATTGTGAGCGAAAGAAAGAATGATTATGTTTTTAAAAGTTTTTTTTTTTTTAATATATATACATATGATTCTATGAAAAAAAAATAATAATAATAATTCTATGTTTTTTATTTGAAAAAAAAAAAAATGAATTTGTGTTCCATGGGGCCCCAGAAGTTCAAGTTCATCTGATGGTTCATTTTGATGAATGAAATTTTTAAAATCGATATGTTCAGCGAAATTGCTTTTTTATTCGAAATAGTTTGTTTGAGATTTCTTAGCATCCTGCATGTATATAATATGATTGGGTTTGATAATTATTGTAGAACGATTTAATATGCTTTGTTAATCTAAATTATTTATTTATTTATTCTAAGTCATATTTGCCTCTAAGGACATATATAGTGGCATTTACAAAAATTGCAGTAATAAATAGAAGCTATATTTATTTCTTAAAATGAATGGGCATATTATTATGCAGAAATCTTAGAAATGAAAACTATGAGCATAAATAAAAACATCCTTATCCCATCCCTCATACAATTTAAAGCAACCCTTACCAAAAAACAAATTTTAATTCTATACATATTGTGGATAAACTACACTTTAAGAACTGAAGTAATAATTAATTATGAAGGATAATCTTAAAGTATATGAGAGGGTTTATTTATTATGCATATTTTAATTTCACCATGGCCACCAAATAACATGTTGAAGTGGTTAATTTTTTAATTATTTTTTAAACTTTTCTTCATATCTTCATTTAGAAAATAAATAAGTAAATAGATAAAAAAAATAAAATTATCTAAGTGTGGAAGGTTTTTTTTTAAGATTGCAAATGTATAATTACAGAAATGATAAAACAGGGTTATTGAAAGGTTGAAAACAACGCATATAATGATACGTATTCTGAAATTTTAGTGAATTTCTTTTTCTAAATTAGATTTACTTTTTAAGTTGTAAATCTAAGAATATGTATCATTTGTTGATTCTTTTACTTTAAGAATTTTATATCTTCAATCAAAATTTTCTCACTAAACTTATATATTTCATAAATCTCTAATATTATAATAACCTGTTTAAATATTATAATAAACTGTTTAAACATGTTTAAATTATTAAATCTAAGTGTATGTACTATTTTACTGAAACTATTTTTTGGTTAACATTTGAAGTCCCCAATCAAAATAATTTGAAGACAAAATTCTAGAAATTAATTAAAAAATAATAATTTAAGACAAAATTCTAAAAATTAATTGTAAACAAATAATTTTAAAACAAAATTCTAAAAATTAATTTTAAACAAATAATTTTCAAATAAAACTTCACGTTACCTTAATTGTAGAGTTATTTTGTAATTAGGCCGGTAGAGGGTAGCACTAAACAGAGCTAATTTCTACGGTATTTACATGACGTCTTAATAAGGCGTGGCTATTAGTATGTGCCATGCTATAACTAGCCGCTCATCACCTTGACATAGGTTAATGCCTCTCAACTTTTGGTATCAACCGTTCAACAGGTGGCGCTGCTGCACAGTGATTTCGGTAAATTAAGGGAAGGCTATATCTCAGATTCTATTGCGTATCATCAAACAAAACTTGATATGCGAGAAGGTCGCTATAAGACATGCTGATTCAATTTAGTTGCTTGTCGGCCAATAGATGGCGCTACTATACTGCAAATTTCCTCGATAATGGGATGGCTATATCTCAATTTCTGTGGCATGTAACTGTACGAAACCTGATATATGAGATATGCATTACAAAAATACATTTTTTTAGATTCTATTTATAGACAATAAAACTGTCTTTCTTTGGATATTTAGTGTTAATTTTCTCTAAGATAAAAAGCGTTTGCATTCAGCCAGTTAGATAATTTTAATAAATAGTTTTAATGAATTATTTGCACTTAGTGAATTAATATAGAAAAATATCGAAAAGAGTCTATTGGTGGCCACAACATACTAGTTTTCTAAATAGCGGCTACTTCAAAAGAAGAAAGAAATCGGATTCAATTGTTACCATTTACTCGCACTGTTTAATTTTGCTGGGCTGCTATTAAAGAAAGTTATTTTAAAAGTAGTGGCATTAGTACAGTAACTTGTACTAGATGATAACGTATTACTTCTTGTTTGCAGAACTTGTGCCTACTTTGTTCGACTCACGAACGGTCGTGGCTTTTATTTTTTATTTTTTTCGACTTGATACATTTATTGCTAGTTTTTTTTTTTTTTTTTTTTTTCCATTTTAAACTATTTAATTGGCAATCTTACATGAACAAGATACAAATTTTAATTTTTTGCAATTATTTATTTTTTTTAAGTTATGCTGTAGCACACATATATACAGTTTAAGCATTTAAAAAAAAATCGACTCTTATATACATGAGGCCACAAAACGCGACATTATCAAAAAAATAATAATAAATGTCTATCGTATTAGTCTGATCAATTAATTTTTATTCCTGAGCAATTTTCGACGACATTGCAGAATGTAATAATTACATTCAATAGAATAAATAGTTTCGCTTAATTTTGGGTAGACCTTTACACTGTCGAAAAGTGATATATAGAGTAAATTTATGTGTAATTTAAACCCTTGTGTAATTTAGAGCTATATGATATGAAAAAGACATATATTAATTTGCCAGTTATAGCCCAATATATCCAAACGCTTTTGAGTAGCTCTCTAAACAAATGATCGGTGATTTTCATACTATATTCTTCACAATACGTTATTTCATTTATATAAAGAAAAAAAAAAGTATTCTCATTTAATTTTATTTTTTG
The DNA here is from genome assembly GCA_963930645.1 of Salticus scenicus. Classification (NCBI taxonomy): domain Eukaryota; kingdom Metazoa; phylum Arthropoda; class Arachnida; order Araneae; family Salticidae; genus Salticus; species Salticus scenicus. The sequence goes on from OZ005660.1 coordinate 226,573,973, forward strand.
CAAAATATAGACGTTAAATTGTAACTACTAGAAATTTCACCCATAATGTATTTGATGTATGCATAATGTATTTGAAATTTGAATTATCTTCGATGTCCCTGTACACGAACCATTTGTTCGACCACGATGAAATGTTTACTGAATATCCTTATATAATACAGATTTAGGAAAAAAAAAAAAAAAATTGATTTCCTGCAACTTCGGTTCGGTTCGGTTCGGTTCGATGAGTACTGAGATTTATTGCTTGCCTCTAGGGCCGCTTATATCTCGAAAAATCCACACCACAAGGGTTTACAAGTTTTATTACAAGAAACAGACAAATACAATATTTTTGAAGACATAAGGCATCACACACATCCATGCCCGCACCAGGATTCGAACCTGGGACCATTAGATTCGGAAGGCAGCATCCTACCGACCGAACCACCTGGCCGGCTATTTCCTGCAACTACTTTTTCTTGAGATATACTGCTAATAGACACACAGACCAACCAAAAAAATAAATAAAATAAAAACTTATTTTTGGATTTTTTCCCCTTAAAACGTGTAAATGTAACGAAAACTTTTTTTTTTTTTCGAAAATTTCTATATTCTCTACCATATGCAGGTAAGAGAAAGGTTAAAAATTCAGTATTATTGATCATTAGTATAAAGCTAAATTTATTTCATTATTTTATGTTGCATATTCCCGATTTTGTTTATTTTACAGTTATTATTTTATTTGTGAGTGTATGCGTGTATGTCTAATATCATAATAATTTGAAATTAATGTAAAAATGTTTTATTTACGTATACTAATAAAAGCAGATTTATTATTTGAAAATATTTCAAACCTGAAATTTTTCTTATAACTTGAAAAATTCATATATGTATATTAAAAAATAAATAAATAAAAAATCTTAATATAAAGTAAAAATTATGGGTACTTTTTTTCCCCCTTAAAAGAACAAATTTTTATTTGTATTTGTATTTTTTAAATAGAAACATTTCTAAATCTAAGTAACACGTATTTTAAAAAACAACGGTTCACAAAATACCCATAACGTGTAAAAAGCAAGCAATCAAAGAATGGCCACTCTGAATTGCAGCAGAAACACCGAACGAATTATTCATTCGCTATAAGCAGGAAATAAATCGTTGCAAATAATCGAAAAACAGAATGAGCTAGTAAAGTATTGCCGTTAAAAACCACTCGAAATAAAATAATCGAGATAATCATTCATGCACGCGCATAAAGGTTATAAAATCATTCGAAAGAAAATAATCCATAAAATCATTCGTGCACGCGCATAAAGGATATGATGGCAATCGAGAGAAAAAATAATCGGAATCAAATTAACGAATGAAATTATCGGAATGGTTAACGAATGATTTTTAGATAGTCCAGTTAATCGAATGATTACAAATAATCGAGTTACTCGATTATTTCACTCGAATGACGGCACATCTCTACCGATTAGTGGTTGCCTCTGTCAGGTTTGTGCCAGACATTGATCCAGTTTTGCATTGTTGTTTAGATTTACAAATGTTTTAAGCTGTGTTACATATTGACCAATGATTATTAGGTTCATGCCATTGGAAGTGTAGTGTATATTAATGACAAAAAACTGAACTCCATGGCTGCACTCATTAAATGACTTAAGAACGTTGATGTTAGGAGCAGTTTAGTTTTGATTATTTCAGACCCACACAACCAAACGTATCCGAGGATGTCCCAAAATAATCCTACAGATCCTGTAAGTGTCAGGTCCTGTCATCCAGAGGATACAATATGTAGCACGAATTACCCACCGGAATCTGGAATACAGCGTCTGACAGGCGTTATCAGAGCACATGAATAGAACTCCTAATTCTAGAGTTGAATTTGTCAACTAAAAGACAAAATTATGCATATGGAATTATATTAATTTATTCGCAATACCACTTTGTAATATTATGTTTTCTAGGAACCATTTTTAATTATGATTTAAGATTCCCCTTCCTTGATTACAAATATTACCATATTAATTATATTCCTTTTCATAAAATTAGTTTTGCAATTAAATACTTAATTTTTTGTACATGTAATATGTGATGTATGTACAGGGTGATTAGAAAAAAACTACCCCGATATATGAAACCATAGCTGCCATACCGTTCCGAAAAATTCATTAAAAATTTGGTGGATGGTATTTTGAGGTATGCGCTCAAGAACTGTATAAAAAACAACAGTTAAACTCTAACAGTTACGGTTACAGTGACAAAATTTCAAAAATTTCAAATGGCAACACTAATTTTTTTTTTTATTGGAATGGGATCTCCATAGCAAAAAAACATAAATAGAGTTGGGCTGGGATTGCGGTGCCTCGTTCTTAAGTCTGATCTTAAATCTTACGAACTTTCGTACATGGGCGTGGTTAAGAACGATCTTAACTTGGTATTGCGGTGCCTCAAGCGTAAATCCTCCGCGTGTCCTCCTAAGAGAAAGCCAGCCAGCCAATGGGAGACGTAGAGCGAGCCAAGTTGGGATTGCGCGCGCATCCAGTTACGATTCGACTTAAGATAGCTCTGAGGTCGTCGTAAGATAGTGATGCACTGCAATACGACTTGCGTTTTGTTTACATCTTAAGACAGAGTTTGCGCGTAAGATAGTTTGAGCGAGGCACCGCAATCCCAGCCTTAGAACGGTACCTCTAGCATGAAAATCACCAACGCTAGGCATACTAAGAAAAAAAGAGAAAACAGTTGTGATGTGCCTACCAGAGCACTACTTTCATTTTCTTAATGACGTCACATTTCACACTGAGTCTGGCTCTCACTAAAATCGACTGATTCCGTTTCGAAACGAGAAAATTAGACCACTAATTTCATGTAGGCCTACTGAATATGGGTTTTAATTTCGTTGTTAGTTGTAAGACACCGTCATGAGTGACGTCATCACACTAAGTGAAAAAATACAGTCGGCTGCAAAATTATTCGAGCACTAGCCAATAATTCCTATGTTTAAAAAGTACACTTAAGACTGTTTTGCTAAGTAAATCCTTGTCGAATCATGTTCTTAGACTGATTAAGAGCATGACTCGACAAGGATTTATTTAACAAAGCTGTATTAAGTGTACTTTTTTTTGGCAAGGATTATTGCTAGTGCTCGAATAATTTTGCAGCCGAATGTAATGCATTGTGAAATGCGTGATGTGTATCTTGCATTCTTGCTCTGTGAACAATATGCCGCTTACTGGGAAACATCATTATCATCATCAAAATCGATTTTAATTGCCATTTTACAATGCCTTGTTTTTCACGTACTGTAATACAGTCATGACGGCGTCTTACGACTTACAATGAAATTAAAGCCTTTATTCAGTAGCCTTACACGATACCTTGATCTCTTCTTTTCGTTTCGAGGCAGAATTAGTACACTTTTGTGAGAGCCAAAGACACAGTGTGAAATGCGACATCATTAAGGAAATGAAAGTCGTAGTCTGGTAGGCACATCAAAGCTCAAAAAGTTCTCGTATCTTAAATAACGCTTTGCTTATGAAAATTGTGTAAATTTTTGCTTTAATTTTATGATTAAATGTTATGTTCATCAATAATAGAAATTACGCATCGAAAATAGTTATTGCGTAAAAAATCGTTTTTTACAATAAATAAATAGATAAGTAAACAAACAATTATAGGAAATCACATCTCACAAAGAGATATTTAAAACCACGTGTGATAAATTAGTTAAAAATAACACTTTAAGCACGTAAATATTTTCATTAAAAACTATACTTTAATTAAAATCATTATAAAAATTTTACAAATATATTTAGTGGAAGCTTTTCGCCCAACTTGTCTGGGCATCATCCGGACGGATTAAAAAAAGAAGTTTGTCAAATGCAGCAAGACACATTCATTATATAATATAAAGTCACAGAAAGAAATTAAATACAGTAAAGAAATTAACTGTAACTGTACTGTGACTTTATATTATATAATTAATGTGTCGTGCTGCATTTGTCAAATTTCTTTTTTTAATCCGTCCTGATGATGCCCAGACAAGCTGGGAGAAAAGCTTCCACTAAATACTATATTTGTAAAATTTTTATAATGATTTTAATTAACTCTATAATTCCCACGGCCTGGAAATTCTGAGGTCCTCAGGATCCCAGAAACATAGCCGAATCTTGCGGTCACTACTTTCCCCTCTTTTTATTGTTCACTCTGCAGACCATGTCGTTTTAGGAGGTCCCTCAATGTCTGGAGTACGAAGATAGTCTTTTTTCCTTTCATCAGAATCTGACATAAAATTACACCCTTCAGTTAGCGTATAAATAGCAGATAAGAAGAGAAATCGTAAACATATGCCTAGTTTGGTATTTTATTATTTAAATCTCTTTTAGAGAATAAATATTTGAATTTAAGGTTTAAATTTCAGAATTATTATATCAGACATTTGCGGTATAAATTTAGATTTTTTTCCCCAAAGTAAAGCGAATATGGCCAATGTAAACTGCTCGGAAGTATATAAAATTTACAATTATTTTTAAAATGGAAGTGGTACATGAAAATTTATTAACAAAGAAAAGGAATTCATCTAAATCAATTAATTAACTCAAGCGAAAATTAACGGGGCCAATGTAATAAGCTTTTTTTATTTTATTTTTTTCCCTTACAATAATAAATATTTGAGATTCTTTTTTTTTTCCTTTTTATAATGTCAAGAGAAACTTACTACATATTATTTGAGAAAAATGCTAATAAGGCTAATTGTCTGCATTAGATACCTAGGTCAGGGTGGAGTTCCTTCCGTGGGGGGGTCGTTCTAAGGGTCCTATCGCATATTAATGCGTGTTTCGTGGAAAAATGCGAAAAATTCCGAACTATCTCGATCTGGGATTGAACCTCTCGGCCACTGGTTGAGCTTTGGGTATCTGTGAAAGAAACTTCAGGGACTACTTCGTAAATTAACTTTCTGTATGCTCTCCCTTAAAATGTTTATTATCAAATTTTAAAATTACATTGAATGGATAATTAAAAAGTTCACCCTTCTTACTATTAAGGAAATTACAGTTATATAGCTATAGCCACAATTTCGTCAATATAATTTTACTTAACTTTAAAATATAATGATTTTATTACCTACAAACTTTGAATAAACACCATAAAATGCAATAAACTCGCAACAAATTTTTCGGGTCGAAAAAACACACGACCCTTATGCCTGCAATTAGCGAATTCTTTGTTGTATCAGTCTATGATATATATATTATATATATATATATATATATATATATATATATATGTATATATATTTCTCCATAATATGAAATGATTTTATAGAGAAAAATAATTTCACCAAGAATAAAGGCGCAATTTAAAACAATTCATACAGATACAATTTGAAAAGAAAAAAAGAAAGAAGAATAAATAGAGAAAGAAATATACATTTTTTTTTAATCCCCTTTTCCCAATACTTTCTAACATTTTGCAACAGGTTTTTTTTTTTTTTTTTTATTATTATTTATTATTATTATTATTATTATTATTTTAAATAACGTTTGTATAGAAATGTCTTTCATAATTTTAAATATTTCTAAAGAAAAAAAAAATCACTTGAGGAAAAAAATTTAAAATATTGATACATGATGTAAAAATTTAACAGAAAGATTGAGTTTTCAAGCTTAATTTCTTACTGTTAAAAGTTTTGGCGTGCCCTGAATATGAATATGTGTATTATCTGATGCAATTACTTAGAAATAATAAAGGGAATTGTATAGGAATGATAATTTCCCTTTCTTGCTTATAAACAAAGATTAATTTTTTTTTTCAGTTCAAATAATGAAATTTTAAATATGTATGGTTAAATTTAAGTTTTCAATATGTAATTTGATTGTTTGAAGTTTAATTCAAAATTTTCTACTAATAATTAACACACATGCTTTATAAATGTGATGTTTTAATAATTACTATTTTGAATTATTTTATATTGTAAATAAATGGATTATTTTTTATATTCATATTCGTAGATGTTTTTGCTAACTTATTTATTTATTTTTATTTTTTCATGGCTAAGATTTTTTTTATAGTATTAAAGTTATCACATTTTTATCATCACGGTCTGTTACTGATATAAAAGAAATTATATCATATCATACTGTAACCAAAAGCAGTATTTGCATGAGCAAATTTTGCAAATCTCACATTCCCATGAGCCCTGCACAATGCGTCCTAATTTTGTCTTTATATTCTTTTTCTAAAAGCCATTTTGCATAAAATAAACATCAAATGTTTTCTCTCCCAAATGTCTCAGAATGAAAGTTGTTGTCTTCGAATGCAAACACAAAGAAGCAATGACAATTTTCAAGCAAGGAGAAATGAAACTTGTTTCTCTTTTTTTTTTGTTCGGGAATGTCAGCTGTTAATGCAATCCATCAGTGACCTATTCCCACGCCTCCAAGACTGCCATTGCCCTTTGTGACATATTGTATTAACTCTATGTACTGTACTACTAACTCCATGTGTTGTATGTAATCACAAACTCCATGTACCTAACTTTTGGATTTGGCAACATCAGTTTAATGTAATGGTGGATCGCTGAAAGTTGCTGATGCTTGGCAGCTAATATGTTGTTCAATTTAACATGTCTTTATTTATGGAATAACTTAATAAATATTTAATCTGGAAAGCTGTTGTGCTTCGTTTAAAATGATAAGAAGACAAAACATGGTGTCAGGATAATAATCGCGTCGATGTCTTAAGATTAAAGAAAACTTAGTGCTGGTCAACGTGGAACTGTTGTGTTCATCGTTCGTTTTATCGTTGTGAAATTGTAATTGATCTATGCTGACATAGAAAATGGAAGCCTTTAAACCGCCTGGTGAGATGAACTTTACAATTGGTAATGTTGCGGAAAACTGGACAAAATGGTACCAGAAATTCACGAATCTTTTGATCGCGTCAGAAAAGACCGGCAAGGAAGATACAACCAAAATAGCCATTCTCCTAAATCTTTTAGGTGATGAAGGAGTTGCTATTTTTAACACTTTTCGATTTGAAGATGAAGCTGATAGCCAGAAATTTGAGGCTGTAATTAAGAAATTGAGGAACATTGTGTCCCGCGTAAAAATGTGGTTTTCGAACGTTTTAAATTTTTTACTTCTTCACAGTTAGAGGGTCAGACTGTTGATGTTTACTTGACTCATCTTAAAACGTTAGCTTCCTCTTGTGAGTTTGGTGATCAGGAAGATTCGCTAATTAAAGATAGAATCGTCCTTGGCCTGCAGGATAAGAGTCTACAGGAAAGATTACTAAGAGAACCAACACTTTCTCTCCAAAAAGCGGCAGAATTCGTTAGAGCATCTGAAATAAGCAAAGAACAAATTAAAACCATAACAGATCCCTGGACCAAATCTGACGTTGATGCCGTCAAAATTCGAAGAAATACCAAATACAATGGGAATCAACTGTCTCAGCCTTCTAAAAGTGGTGTGTTTAATTGTAGTAAATGTGGCAGATCCCATAAGAAACGAGAATGTCCAGCTTTCAATAAGCTTTGTAATGTATGTAAAGGCAGGCATCATTTTGCTGCTATGTGCAGTAGTGCAAAGAAACCTCAAAAATTTGCTAACTATTCTAAAACACGAAAAGTTGATGAGATTCACCTTCGAATTCCAGATTGTGTAAGAGAAATGTCCAATTTATTCATTGATACAGTAACAAGTAATGAAAATTCCAGTGAGACTGTTTGGTGTAAAAATATTACTATTAATAATAAACTGATTAACTTTAAATTGGACACTGGAGCAGAAGCAAATATTTTACCATTATGTGTTTTCAAAACTTTAAAACTATGTGAAAATTGTAAGCTAAATAATACAAAGGTTATCTTAATTTCTTATGGTAATCATAAGCTAAAGCCAGAAGGCGAGGTAAGTTTACTATGTTCAACGGAAAAGTATCAAGTTAAATTGAATTTCATTATTGTAGATATTAATTCAAAACCTATTCTAGGGTTAAATGCATACAAATTGTTAAACCTAATACAAAGAATTGATAATATTGAAATTAAATGTAAAGATGATATTTTAGCTAAATACAATGAATTATTTAATGGTCTTGGCAGGTTTCCAGGTGACCCTTATCATATTGAATTAAAAGAAAATGCTATTCCTGTTATTGACCCCCCTAGAAGAGTTCCTCAAGCTATAATTAATGAGTTAAAAGATACTTTAAATGAGTTAGAATCAAGGGGCATTATTTCACAAGTAAACAAACCTACTGACTGGGTAAATAGTCTAATTGTAATTGAAAAACCCAATGGGAAATTGAGAATTTGTTTAGATCCTAGAAATTTAAATAAAGCTATTAAAAGAGAACACCATATGATCCCTTCAAGTGAGGAAATTATTAGTAGATTAAAAGGCAATAAATACTTTACTGTATTAGATCTGAAAGAAGGGTTTTGGCAAATTGCTTTAGATGAGAAGAGTTCTGAATTATGCACATTCAACTCTCCATTTGGTAGATATAAATTTAATGTACTGCCTTTTGGAGTTTCATCTGCTCCTGAGGTATTTCAAAAGAGAAGTCAGAAATTATTTAGTGATATTCCAGGTGTAGAAATATATTTTGATGATTTCATAGTATCAGGGAAAACAAAAGCTGAACATGATAGCAATTTAATTGCTGTGTTAGAGAGAGCTAAAGCAAACGGTGTTAGGTTCAATCCTGATAAACTTCAATTTTGTGTTCAAGAAGTGAAATATATGGGTTTAGTAATTTCTGCGAATGGTGTCAAAGCAGATAAATCTCATGTTAGAGCAATTAATGAATTAGAACAACCTCAAAATAAGAAAGATATAAGGCGATTTCTAGGCATGGTAAATTTTTTGTCAAAGTTTATACCAAATGTTTCAAAAGTAACAGCTCCTTTGAGGGAATTACTTAAAAACAATGTTGATTTTCACTGGTCATATGAACAGCAAGAGGCAGTTGACAATATTAAAAATTTGATAAGCTCAGCCCCAGTTCTCAAAGTTTTTGATAGCTCGAAAGAAATAACCATACTATTGGTTTCACAATCAATTTTTAAAGAATAAAGCAGGCTGGAGTCTTGAAATGGAACATAGAATAATTTCAATATTTTCTTTTAATCAAACTGCACACATTTCCATAAACAGATATTGTTGAACACAAACATTACTATTTACAAACTATTATACAACAATTATATACAGAGGGCCCGGAAATTAAAGTAATATTATATTCGAATAATATTCGCACCATAGCGACATATTGATCAAAAACAGAACATTCTTTCGTAGCGATAAACAGAAGCATTCCGGTAGCACTCGCTTCAACTGGAGAGGAGTTGAGTTGTACTGCTGAGTTCTGCAGTTATTGCTGGCCTTGGGGAAGGAACTATTACAGCTGCTCTAGTTTCCCAACATCCTCCCCACTTGAGCGTTCTGCAAAAATGCTCAACAGAAATATGACACTGAAAAATACTAATAGAAAGGTTAACAAATGACAATATATATATGAATTACATTAAACATCTAATAATAAAAAAAGGAAAAATACCAAAAAAAAATATTTAGAGTTCACTTTTTAAAGAAAAAAAAATGTTTTTATAGTTTTTGAGCAGTCTTATGTTAAAATTACACATAAAGTCTTTTTACTGGCCTCACTACCCTGCCAAAACGTTTCTTAAGTAGCTCTCCATCATTAGGCTTCTCACTACTGTTATTTGTTTTTGGTGCAGGATTTGGCACATGCTGTTCAAGTCTTTATGTGATTTCAAGAGGATAGAGTCTCTGGATTGGTCGTAGTAAAACTCCTTTCGATGTTCTAAGCTTAACCAGCCTAATAATTCCATCTTTACTAGGAAAGAGTTCGATGACCTTTGCCAAGAACCAACATAAGCGTTTCTTATCGTCGCTGCCAATCAAGACTATATCACCCACTTGAACTGTGTCGTGACTTTTGGGGATCGACGAACGTAGAAAACCAAGATATTCTCTTCTGAATCTTTGCTTTAAAGATTCTCTTACTCTCTGAATATATCTGTATCTTTCAACAACGTCAGTTTTCTCAATTTGATCCAAGTCAGGTACATCACTTGTTCGTAATTCTTGAAGGAAGAGTGAAGGCGTTAATACATTTAGTTCTTGATCTTCAGATATGTACGTTAACGGTCTAGTGTTCATTATAGATTCGCATTCACATACAAGCGTACGTAGTTCTTCTTGTGTCAGAGAGGCTCTACCTAAGTTTTTTCGAAGCAAATCTTTGAGAATTCTTATAAGTCTTTCCCAGAACCCTCCCCACCATGGGGCTGATGGTGGGTTAAATTTCCATCTAATTTCCTTTACTTCAAACGTTCGTTGAATCTCAGTCCAATCCAAACTCTTCAATGCATTATTTAATCCAGTGAAGTTTGTACCGTTGTCGGAGTATAACACAGAAATCCGTCCTCTTCTCGCTATAAATCTTCGTAAAGCCTGAATGAAAGCATTCGTACTAAGTGATGGAATCAATTCTAAATGTACAGCCCTAAACACCGCACAAGAAAATAGTACGATCCAAACTTTTTCTTTGGACTTGGTGAGCAGAGGGCCTGCTAAATCAACTCCTGAGACTTGGAAAACTGCTGTTAATTTCGTTCGATCTTCTGGAAGAGGAGGAAATGGTACTTCTAGATGTTTAACCTTTTGCTTCTTACAGATATTACACTCATGTATGACACTTCGAATAATTCTTTTTCCCTTTAAAATCCAAAATCGTTCTCTCAAAATAACAAGTAGAGCAGACGCTCCAGCATGCTTGTTGACAATGTGCTCTTGCTCGATAAGTCTTTTCACTACTGGATGTTTGGAAGGAAGAACCAAAGGAAAAATAAAATCAGAATTTTCATTTTCGTTTGTAAGTCTTGATTTCAGTTTTAGTATTCCCTCATCACCTTTACAAGTTTGGAAATTTACGAGAGATCTTTTGCCTTCTTTATCTGTAGAGCATTCAGTCTGTACACAACGAAAAAGTGTCTTTTGAGCATTTTCAATTTCTTCAGATGTAATATTTGGATATTTTCTTAAGTCTTTAGATTTCGGTTGAAAACGTAATATCCAAGCTATGATTTTAACAATCTTGGAAAATTTTGAAACTCTGTTCGCTAATCGAGATACAACGGATTCAAACTCAATATTATTAGCAGAAACTACAGTTCTTCTTTTTTCTTGAGCAATCTCTTCTTCATTGATATTTATGACTGACTTAGGCCATTGCTCTCTTGGATTCTTCAGCCAGACTGGTCCCAGCCACCACTGAGATTTTAACAACTGTTTAGCTCCACATCCTCTGGATGCAAGATCAGCAGGGTTCAATCCCACATAACACATACGTCCATATTATGTTCATATTTCATCTATCGCGTCCGAGTTACGTCTATAGACGACTTCTGAACATAGATCTCCAGCTCCAGTATGTTCACAATATGTGAAATTCCGAACGTAGACGTATCTACGAAAAACGTACAAAATATGGACGTCAGTTTAGGCACATAAATTGAATGAAAATTGAACTAATCCAGTTTACGTAAATACTTGAGCTAAAACTGCACCTGTATGCCGCCATTTTATTAATGTGGATGTTGTAATCAAATATAAGAAAGTTTTATCTTCTACAAAATTTTGCGATTGAAATTAAATTAACTATTTCTTTTTTTATCTCATTTATTGTTCAGACTGCTGCTCTCTCAACTTTCTCTAGCTGCTTCTGTCTATTATTTACGTTTGTATCGCTTTTTCGTCTGTATTTGTGTTGCGTGGTTGTTTCTGTAATTCTTTCTAATAATCTGAAAAGTTTTAATTTCATTGAAGTCTATCTATGAAAAACTAATTAAATATATATATATACTTCGTGACAAAATAACTTACTTTTGCTGTATTAATATCTTTTTTTCTGTATTTGTGAAAATGTTAGTCCTTGAAATAATAAGTAAAAATTTTTAAATAAACACTATAATATTAAGCCTTTATTCTTAGATTAAAATAAAAAGTAGATTATTTTCAAATGTATTAAATACTAATAAAAACATGTTTACTTCTGATTTGATCGTTATTATGTTTTTGTTTTTCCTTTATTAATAAGTTATAAACTGTATTTACACATATATCTGTTTGACAAATGCTTGTTTTTCTTTTATTTTTTCGCCCGCTGAGTAATTGTAATAAGTGTTGGAAAGATAAAAATGCATCAAACATCTTGTAATTTAACTTTTTTAAAAGTTGTCAGTTGAGAAAATTATATTGTTTTTATATAGTTTAACAGTTAACTAAAAAATCCTATTTACATTCCCATATGCATTGTAAATTTTAGCTGTGGTTTAAATACGAGTTTCTTTATTTTTGAACTTATTACAGAACTTGTAATATGTATAATTATAAAAATTCTAAGTTTAGACCTTTTTTTTATTGCTGTTATTTTAGAATTATTTTAACAGGGCTGAAACAATCCTGCAATAATACTCAGGATTTTTTAAATAGTATCACTATTCCCCCTGCAATTGTATCTAGCCATCTTTTTCTTTCCATTATCATCAGTATTCTTTATCATTTTAAAAACAAACTCAACATTTTCTTTCAGTTTAAATTAACTAACATTTCTCTTAAAAATCAGCAAATACATTATAAATGAAAAAGGTTTATCTAAATAAAATATTTTATGGCAAATGCATATCATATTGCGTTTGTTTTTCTGTTTTTTTTTTTTTTTTTTTTTTTTTTTCACTTTTATAAAAGTCTCAAATGTTTCTAACTTTTCTTTGTAGTTTGTCGCTTTCTTCTTTTTGCTCTATATATAGCAATATCACTTTATACACAAATACAGATCCGACTAGCTAGATATTTGAAACTTTCAGAAAACGATGACAATGCATTTTTTTAAAATACTTTTACTTAGTCAACTGTTTTGGGTCCCCGCTGCGTTCGATAACGTTTATATGATTCAACATAAAGTTTATTTAACTATCTTCCCGGCTAGCTAGACATTTGAAACTTTTAGAATAGCTCAAAACACGATAACAATGCATTTTTTAAATACTCTTGGCTAATTATTGTTTCGGGTCCCCGCTGCCTTCAGTATCGTTCGTGTGATTCAACAGCAAATTTAAAATTATGGTATATAAAAAGTTTTTATCTTGCAATTATTTAAGATGAGTCTATCCTGCTAATTGATTTTGTATTAAGTGCAGTCGAACCTTATTAATATGAATCTCAAGGGGATAAAAAATTTGTTCGTGCTATTAGTAACTCAGAAACTAATTTTCCTTTTCACAGGGATTGTGGAAACAGTTCATGTTAAAAGTAATTCACATTAATGAGGTTCGACTGTAATAAGTACAATACTTTGGATAAATACCATAAAATGCAAGAAAACAAACTCGCAAGTTTCTAGCATTTTATGGTGTTTATCCAAAGTTTTGATCTTATTATTTCAAAACACTAGTTCTGTGGTATTATTTATTAATGAGGTTCAAATGTATTTCAAAATTGTATTGACAAATTTTGAAGTGTCGCCACTTGGAAACAAAATGGCAGGAGCAAGTTGCTCACTAAATTAATTCAAGATGTTTGTAAAATAAGAAGTTTACTGATTGACTTTGATTCAAATAAATTCAATATTTCAAAACTTAATGTTAGAGTTGAACTGAATAGTGATTTTTGCCAAATAACGAATACCAAATATTTGGTATTCGGCCGAATACTTAAATTTCAGAGTAAATTATTTTTTATACCCAGAATAGCTTAATTATTTTAAACATTTATTGCATGTAAAAAGAAATAATAAGGACATTAAAAAGTATCAACATAAAATCTAAGTATTTAGCATTAAAAGATAAATTTTATAGTCAAAATAGAAATAAAATGTATATTTTAAATCATTGATTTTTTTTTTTTTTTTTTAATCATGTAAAATTTTGAATTTCATTAAAATAATTAGATTAAAAAGAGCCAAATACATTTTTTAAGAACAAATAAACTTTTCCTTTTTTTGAATTTTCAAAAAATAATCTTATTTTGCGTGTAGGCTGTATACGCATAAAACATTATAATGAGTAAACATCAGGAAAGAAGACTTCAATAATATACATATATATAATAAGAAAGCACCACAGAACTGGTGTTTTAAAGTAATAAGTACAAAACTTTGAATAAACACCATAAAATGCAATAAACTCGCAACAATTATTTCGGGTTGAATGAAAACACTACCCTACGTCAGGAGAACAAAGTAATCAAAGTTGCATATATGTACACACAAAGTAAATGTAGTTTTATATGCTGTCACAATTTCCCCTTCATTAAACTATAATAAGTGACTATTTTGAAATATACAGACATGTTACTTTTCAGCCTTTTTAAGCTTGAAAATTTTATTATTCTTGGGATCAATGCAAATCCGCATTAAAACATTTTGGACATGTGTAGGGGTAGGGGGGGGGGGTCAGCCTGAATTTGTGCAATATATTAGCAATTTCTATGTGATTGGCTTTCAAGAAATGTTAAATTCGAACTTGGCGAAAATGAAAAAGAAATAGCACTTTAACTGCATTTTCCTAATGAACCTGAACTACATTATTTTGTTAATCAATTGCCCCAGCAAGCAATGCTTCTATAGAGTAAACTTATTTTCAAGTATATGTAATAATTTTGTCTGTTTTTTAAGCACTTACAACTATTTTAATTATAATTAATATGATATTTAATGTCAGATTTATTGTTCTGATTTTGTTTATTATTGTGTGTACATGTATGCAATCAGGTATAACATTATTTTTATTATTGAAAAATTTATACTCTGTTAGTTGCATGATACCACTTTTGAGAGGGAAGGGGGGGGGGGTCGTGAAAAGTTCAGCCTTTTTTTCAGTAAGCTTGTATCATGTCTGAATATATTACATTTTAATGCAGACTATTTTTTATTTAGATTAGAAATTTTATTAGACTGGCATTTTTTACTTATTTAATATCATAATATTGATGAATAATAATTAAAGAAAAAAAAAAAAAAGGAAAACAGTTTAATTTTATATGATAAATATTTTTACCAATTTCAATATTCTAATTTAATTTAAAATTTAACTCGACCTCGACTATTCGGTTGTCGAATATGAAGATATTCGCTCGAACCGAATATTCGGTGCAACTCTAGTTATTGTCATAACAAATTTTCAACTAGCAGCCTGACTTTAAGTGGCCTTTACCTGAAAATAAAATGACAGAGCGAGTTGCTCACTTTATTAATCCAAAATAAATTCACTGTCCAACTTTTGTGCAAAACAGTTCAGTATTTCCAAATTTGTTGTGATGAAAAATTTTCAGGTAGAAGTCTTAAAGTACACCTAATACCTTTGTTAAATAAATCCTTGTCGAGTCATGTTCATAGTGACTGAGAAAATGACTCGGCAAGGATTCGTTTAACAAAGCAGTATTAAGTGTACTTTTTTACATATGAATTATTGCTAGCGCTTTAAAAATTTTGCTGCCGATTGTAAGTTCACTGTCCAACTTTGGTTCGAATTGATTCAGTGTTTCAAAAATTATCTAGATAATAAATTTTCAAGTGGTAGCCTGATTTCAAGTGGCCCCGCTACAGTCAGCAGCAAAATTATTGAAGCACACATCCACATTTTTTATTTATATTCTTTAGTTTGATCGCTAATTTTTATCATCAACTTACTTTTTTATAAGCAGCATAAGACTAAGATCATGACTCGACAAATATTTACGTAACAAAACAGTATTAAGTGCTTATCTTTTAAATAGGAATTATTGCTAGTGCTTCAATAATTTTGCTGCCGACTATATGGATTGGAATTTATAAATAAACATATATATATTGTTGGATAATTTCTGTGAAATTGTAACTCTCTCACTACGATATACTGAAAAAGAGTTTATTCATTTAACTGTTGATTTCTTTACAAAACACTTTCAAGAAATTATTGTGGCTGTTAAATGGCAGTCTTTTATACTTGAAAATGCAATAACTGGTCATGAATAATTTATTAAAACTTTGGTTGGTAATAAGAAGTAAGAATAATTTGCTTGGCTTTTACTGGAATAAAATAAATTAATGCACTATATAAGGATGAATGCAAGAATAAGCTTAAATTCATGCATTTATCTTCATTCTATAAAAAATGAGATATGCAATATTTTTAAACAGAGTGTTAAAACTCTTGGTATAAATTAAAAAGTAAGATAAAGGCAACAATACAAGACTTTATACAAAACCTATTCATGCAGTGATGTACTATTATTTATTTTCTGATTTTGAATAAGTACATGTTTATTAAAAAATGAAAAATCTGGAGTGACTCTGCTGTACTTTTAAAACATTATGTAATTAACGGTTGTGTAGATAAAATAAGAAATGTCGTTAAATAATAAAAAAAAAAATAATAGGGTGTTCAAGTAATTATATACACTATACAAAAGGTACTATACACTATACAAAGTACTATATACAAAAAGGTATAGTTCTATTTAATTTCAAGATACTTTATAAAACAATGAAGATTTTTCCTGCCAGGTTAATTCAAACAAATTTGATTAAAATATTTTATTTGGATTTACTTATGAAGTTCAAGAAATTATTTTACAGCTTTAAGCTTGCTTTTTTCATATATCAAGAGAGAATTAATGTCTCAAAAAAAAAAAAAAAAAAAAAAAAAAATATTTTATTTTAAATATTTATGCATGAAAGATTAATATAGGGACTCTGAAAAGAATTTGAATACAGTGTGGTTTAAAGCATATTTTAATATATTTCCATACTGTACAATACAATGAAAGTAACATTATTTAGATGCAAAAAAACGTATTGCTTATGATTGGTTTGCAGAGCGCAAAAAAATTTTCAGGTACATTGTGGAATGAAAATAGAAGGTTAAATGATGATTTTTTTTTTTTTTTTTTTCAGTAAAATGTAATTGTTTATTCATTCACATAGATTAAATTAATGTACAGAAAACTCTTAATTGGAATATGAATTAATACATATAAACTAGCAAGCGTTTCGCATTTTCCCATGAAAAAGCTGTGGAACATATTAAATGTAGAAAATTAAAAAAGTGCCTCATGTACTTTGTTAAAAGAATATTACAAAGCGTAAATTTTTTAAAAAACATTTTTAAAGGAAAAGCCTCATTAATTTTTACAAAAATAACCTGGCCTGTGTTCAAACCAGAGCTTTAAAAAAAAAAAAAAAAAAAAAAAAAAAAAGCTAATGCTCTACCATCTGTTTTGTTAACTTCATTATTAAAAATTAAGTAATGAATAATTTCATATGTAACTTATGTCGATTTTTGCTGAACAAGAGTAAAAAGTGAGCAGGCCAGTATTAAAGCTTGGGGCACAAGCACAACTTCATCTAGTTATTTTTCATTCTTGTAAAAATTTGTTTGGCCTTTATTTAATTATTGTGTAAAGTATATAAACAAAGTTATGACTCAAGGGATCACAGACCGTCAAGGTCACCCAAAGCCCCTGTTATTCTATGGGTAAAATTGTTTATAGAATTGCACATTACCTAATTATTATTTCTAAATTCCATTTTCACATTCTAAAAATACACAACCATTAAATTAGTACTCCCTTTCTAAAAATTTACTTTTTTAAAATTTGAATTTTGAGTTCAAAAATGCGTTTCACTAAATACATTTTCCTCATTTTTTAGCCGTAAAATAAAACTTTAAAATTTTAAAAAATCAATTTTGGGGAACGAGTACTGATTTAACAGTTGTGGATTTTCTGAATGTGAAAACAAAATTTAAAAATTTCAATTTGGTAAAAAATAATTCTATAAACAAATTTCGCCATAACTTGCATGGGATTTGGTGACTAGAGATGGGAAAATCACAAAAGGAGTGAACAACTTTAAACTTTTCTATACCATCATAATGTGATTATATTTTTTAAAAAAAGATCACTTGTAATTCTGCATCTATTCACATAAAGAAAATATGAAATCTATTTCATAGGAGTATGAAGGCAAGTCAAATATTGAATGAGGACATCACTTAGTGGAATAATAGTTCATTGGGCCAAAGGACCTAAGTTTGAAAGCTAGATTCCATAAAAAACTGATTTACATACATGGGTGCTGGCAATGAATGAAATTTAAAAATATAAAATATTTTGTGTGAAAAAATAAATCACAGGGGAAGTTTTTTTTTCTCTTTGTGCCGTACTCCAGATAACTTTAAAAATATTTTAAAGCTTTTTAATTATTGAATTATATATATAAAATAATCTACAGTTTTAAAATAATTTTTTGAACTCTTTCTGTTGATTTCACAAAAAACCCTTTATGTAGATTTGATTTTGCTTAGACGGACATATAACACTAGTATTAAGTTAAAAAAAAAAAAAAAAAAAAAAAAAAAAAAAAAAAAAACATTGCACTCACTAAGGATTTCATTCTGCCAGCGTCTATGTTTGCATAAATCTAAAAATAACATGGGTAATTTTTGGATGTAATGTGAATGAAAATGGACATGTTTATATTATGTTCACATATGTCCATTTTACGTTATTTTGTTCAGCTAAAAGATGTATTTATTACGTAAAAGGTGGGGACATTTCAACATAATATCTACAAAATCTGATGAAATATAGACTGAATCTGGCTGTAATATGGACATGTCTATATTATGTTCACTATAGATCTATTTTACGTTATTTTTTTCAGCTAAAAGACGTACTTATGACGTAACAGGTGAGGACATTTCTACTTAATATCTACAAAATCTGATGAAATATAGACTGAATCTGGCTGTAATATGGACATGTCTATACATCCAGATTACGTATTTTGACTTAATCTGGACGAATTTGTGTTGTCTGGGATTCACCGGAAACATGGAACCAATTCTCAGCATCAGTAAGTTTCCTGATTTCATTTATGCGATTATTTACAAAAACTGACCACTGTTCTTGCCGCTTAATCCAACTGAGTACTGTAGATGAATCAGTCCAAAAATAGGATTCTATTTTTTCCATTTTCAGAGCATCTTTAACTGATTTGAACAATCTTGCTCCTATTGTAGCTCCCATGAGCTCTAAACGTGGAATTGTTATCTTTTTCAGTGGAGTTATTCGAGATTTAGCTTGCAATAAGTGAATGTTCACTACACCATTAGTGGACTCAGATCTTAGAAAAACGCATGCGGCATAGGCATCTTTGCTCGCATCTACAAATGTATGCAAACTTAGAAGTGACGATTCAGTCACACCAGTCCATCTAGGTATTTTTATGTCTTTTAAAAAATGCAAATTTTTGACCCAACCAAGAAACTTGTTTTTAATTTCATCACTAACTTCCGCATCCCAATGTTCTTTAGTTTTCCATATGGCTTGAAGCAAAATTTTGGGTTGTATTAAAGCTGGGGCAATATAACCTGTCGGATCGAAAATTTTACTAATAAATGACAAAATTTTTCGTTTTGTTAGTTTTTCTGTCTTATCAAATTTTAATACTTCATAATCTATTTCTAAGGTATCAGAGTATTTGTCCCATATTAAGCCTAACACTTGTGTTTTAGAATCTTGAGAAGGGATTTCAGGACAAGCTGTACTTTCCCAGCCCCTAAGATCAAATTTCCCTTCTTTCATAATATCTGTGGCATACTTCACAAAGTTATCTAACTCTGAAATGTTATGTACACTGGCCACACAATTATCCACGTAAAAACTGTCACGCAATCTTTCCAGCAATTTTTCAGAATACTTTATTTTCAACGATTCAGCTGACAAATGGTGATGAATAACTGCCATGAGTAAAAAAGGGCTGCTGGTTACCCCAAAAACACAACGGGTATGACGGAAAACCTTTATATCATCTTTGTCATCATACCAGAGGAATCTTAAGAAATCTCGATCTTTTTCGTGCAGAGCTATCTGTAAAAATGCTCTTTTAATGTAAGAAATAACCCCAATTTTGTATCAGCGAAATCTTGTTAAAATCGAAGGAATGGTTTCAATAAAGTTAATACCAGTCTCTAAGCAATCATTTAGGGATGGATAACCAGGCTTCTTAGCTGAGGCGTCAAAAACGGGCCTAATTTTCATAGAGGTCATTGATGATGTTTCCTTAATTACTGGACGATGGGGAAGGTAATAAAAATTAGCAAGTGCCAATTCTTCAACGGGAACTTCTTCAATAATTCTATCATCAATCCACTCTTTAAAAACTTCATGGTATTTTTTACGATATCTAGTTTTTTCTAACTTTTTAACAGTAGATTCTAATCTTTGTACTGCAACTTCGTAATTGCTCGGTAAGCAAGCATGATCCTTTTTCCACGGTAAATGGACCTCATATCTTCCATCTTGCTTTTGTTTGACTGTTTCTTTAAAATGTATTATAACAGCCTTTTCAATATCTTCCCTATTACTTTGTTCTATAGGATCTCTAATGCCAAGGAGTTCTAAATCCCATAATTTCGAAACCGATATGTCTTCTTGTGAAAGCATACTAATGACAGACATATTTATATCTCTACAACTACTGGACTGAGGGACTTTTCCCATAAAAGTCCACCCTAATTTCGATTCCATGGCGACTAAGCCTGACTTAAGTTGTTCTCGTCTACCAGTAAATAATTTACCCACGACGTCTGCTCCCAAAAGGACTTCGATAGGCCCAGAATTTTCAATGTCAGTTAAATTGATTCCTTTATTTTTTAACTCACGTATCCAATTTCCTTGAGTTATCGCAGAAATATCATTACAAATAACATTTTGATCTAGAGCATCTAAGCTACAAATATAATCATTATGAAGATTACTCAAATAAATTTTGTAACATATGTGTTTATTTATATCTGTTTTCTCTCCAACGAATAATGAATGACAAAATTCTTCTTCTCTTACAAAATCGAAATTTAATTCTTCTGCAGTGGATTTCAATATATATGACTTTTGAGACCCTGTATCTAGGACAACTCTCGCTTTGCGCTTCGTATTTTTTCCATGCAGCATTACAACTAAAGTTTGTAAAAATACATTATTAGTGGCATGCGATTTTGATTTAGTTTCTTTTTGTGTAAACAGTGTGTCAACACACTTTTCTTTTATTTCATCGTGATTCGAAAGTGACCTAGAACCTTCATTATTTTTATTAGATTCCAACGTGGGACACATAAATTTTAAATGTTTCTTACTACAAATCTGACACCTAATGTTTGATTTGCATGAATTGGCTACGTGGCCCTTAACTAAACAGATTCGACATAATCCCTTATTTTTAATAACTGAAAGTTTCTCGCTTAAAGGGATATAAAATGCTTTCTTACAAAATCGCATTTCATGATCTTTTGAACAAAACGAACATAAATTACTTTTTGAATCATGTGTAATTAGTTCCATTGCGGATGGATAATTATCTTTTACATTTTTATATGTTGTTAAACCTTTATGTTCGCGCTCAGGAAGCGTATTACAAAGATCGGTTCTGCTCAATTTAATCTTTTCTTCGGACTGTACTTCATTTCTTAAAAACAGAAGTATGGCATCAAGACTCGATATTTTATTTTCAGTTTCTAGAATTTTTCTCTGTCATTCAAATAAACGTAATATATTTATGGGTAATGAACTTTCAACTAAGGGATATAAAATTATGCCACACATTTCACTAGTAACACCCAAAGTGCCTAGCGCTCGTAACTGAGTAGATAATTTATTATATAAACCGCTCAAAGAACCATTTTTCTTATTATTAGAATTAAGAACGAGTTTTAATAACTCCCTAACATAAAAATCGATCAAAAGGTCTTCTCGACCATACCTTTCTTTTAAGCTCTGTATAGCCAAATCATAATTTTCTTCAGTTACGGGATATGACTGAACAATTTCTCTTGCTTCTGATTTAATTTTAGTTGACTGAATCAAATAGTTAAATTTATCTGCTTTACTTAAATTTTTATTCTCATGAATATTCTTAAATTGATTCCAAAATGTGAGCCAATCTTTTAAATCTCCCCCGAACGTGTAAAGTTCAACTTCAGGGAGACGCTGACATAATGTTTTACCCAATTTGTTAATCTCTAATTGATTATCATAATCAACAATATTACTTTCTTTTACATTTAATTTTTTGTGATTTTCTAAAAAGCGTTGAGCTCTTACTTGAATTCTCAGTGATTTTTCCCTATATTCTTCTACAGAATCAAATTCAGTTTCAAATTCTTGTTCTTTTAAAGTATCTAAATATGTATTATGTGTCAGTTCTAATGTATTAGATTTTTGTTTAAATAAAACTAAACTGATCTCTACTTCTTCGAACGAAGAATTTTCGTCTGCTAGTATATTTTCTAGCTTATTATAGGCCCTCGTAAAGGAAGCTCTGTGTGCAGTTTTATTTCTTTTGATTATTTCCATTTTTACTATCAAATAATATAATACAATATTCACTCAATATTTATTTTACTAAATTATTTTAGTGAAATATATGGGTTTAGTAATTTCTGCGAATGGTGTCAAAGCAGATAAATCTCATGTTAGAGCAATTAATGAATTAGAACAACCTCAAAATAAGAAAGATATAAGGCGATTTCTAGGCATGGTAAACTTTTTGTCAAAGTTTATACCAAATGTTTCAAAAGTAACAGCTCCTTTGAGGGAATTACTTAAAAACAATGTTGATTTTCACTGGTCATATGAACAGCAAGAGGCATTTGACAATATTAAAAATTTGATAAGCTCAGCCCCAGTTCTCAAAGTTTTTGATAGCTCGAAAGAAATAACCATACAGTGTGATAGTTCAAAAGATGGGATAGGTGTATGTTTATTACAAGAAGGCCACCCTGTATCTTTTGCTTCAAGAAGCCTGACAGATACAGAAAAGAACTATGCGCAGATTGAAAAAGAATTGTTGGCCATAGTTTTTGCATTTCAAAAATACCACAATTTTGTGTATGGTCATAAAGTGGTAGTGCAGAGTGATCATAAACCATTAACTGCAATCGTAGAAAAGCCAATTAGTAAGATCTCTAATCGTCTTCAGAAAATGCTTCTTAAATTGTTAAAATATAACTTTAAGGTTACCTACTTACCAGGTAAAGATATGTATCTTGCAGATACATTATCACGAGCATATATTAAAGATAAAGTCAAAGATGACCCAGAAATGCTACAAACTGTACATTCAATTACTAAATATCTTCCCATGAGTATTCGAAGGGTAGAACAGTTTAGAAAAGCATTTGGGGAGGATGAAGAGCTTAAAGAAATTATGAATTATTGTAAAGAGGGATGGCCAAATAAAAAGAAAATTCCTGGTAATTTAATAAAATATTATAAATTAAAAAACGATTTGTTTCTTATTGAAGGTATGTTATTTTTAAATGATGAAATTGTTGTTCCCAGTGCATTAATTCCTGAAATGTTGTCTTTAATTCATGAATCCCATCTGGGCATAGAAAAGTGTAAAAGTAGAGCTCGTGAAATCATGTACTGGCCTGGTCTCTCGCGAGACATTGAAAATGTAGTGCAGAAATGTGAGATATGCATGAAATTTCGTAAAACACTTCCTAATGTACCATTGCTTCCCATAGTATTCCTAATAGTCCATTTCAGAAAATAGGGGTAGATATAATGTTTTTTAATGGGTTCAATTATGCAGTTATTATTGATTATTTTTCAAAATGGATTGAAGTAGAAAAAGTTAACAGGAAAGATGTGGGTGATATTATTGTAGTTCTGGAAAATGTAATTTCTAGATTTAGAAGACCAGAGACAATTGTGTGTGACAATAATCCATTTAATAGTTTTCAATTTAAAAGTTTTGCTAAACAGTGGGATATAGAATTAGCATTCACTAGTCCTTATCATTCTCAAAGTTATGGTATGACAGAAAAGGCAGTGGGCATCATCAAAACTTTATTTAAAAAAGCAAACGAGGAAAACAAGAAACCTGTGGTAGCCCTTCTTGAATATAGGAATAGTCCCATTACAGGTTTAGGTTTATCACCAGCACAATTGCTATTTAACCGCAGGTTAAGAACTAAAGTACCAGTTACGAGAAAATTGCTAAATGCTAAAATAGCAAAAGATATTGTTCCTAAACTTAAACAGCAACAGAACAGACAAAAGTTTTATTATGATAGAAATGCTAAAGAACTTAAACCACTAAAACCTGGAGATAAAGTAATTGTACAAAATATTAAAAGTAAAACTTGGGTACCTGCCATAATTCTGTCAAAGTCTAACAATCCTAGGTTTTATAAAATCAAAACAGGTTCAGGCAGTATTTATTACAGAAACAGAAAATATTTAATTCTGTCAACAGTAGATAAACCTGTTAATGAAAGTGTAGATTATGATTTTGATGTTGATAACCATACTGAAGATCTTCATAACCATAATCAGGACTATTGTACAAATGACTGTTCATCAAATAGCAATACTAATCAAACTCCAATGAATATTGTTAATGGTAATTATAAAACAAAATCTGGACGCATAATTAAGCGTCCTGCTTATTTAAATGAATATACTGAATAAAAGGGATTATGTGACATATTGTATTAACTCCATGTACTGTACTACTAACTCCATGTGTTGTATGTAATCACAAACTCCATGTACCTAACTTTTGGATTTGGCAACATCAGTTTAATGTAATGGTAGATCGCTGAAAGTTGCTGGTGCTTGGCAGCTAATATGTTGTTCAATTTAACATGTCTTTATTTATGGAATAACTTAATAAATATTTAATCTGGAAAGCTGTTGTGCTTCGTTTAAAATGATAAGAAAACAAAACACCCTTATCAGTATGGGGGATGAATTCTCTTGAGCTAGCCTCGGCTACAACGTAGGGCGACCAGATTTTTTTATGCAAAATGAGGACAAATTATGAAATGTTCTCATTTTCATGAGAAAAATGAGGACAGTCTTTTTTAAAAATGACGACATTTCTGAGGGCATAAAATTTCATAAAAAAGTAGAGCAGAATTAGCTTATATTAGCACTTGCAGCCATTAATCGTCACTATGATAAATTTATACTATTTATGATTTTTCACGATAAACATTATAAAAAAAATAATTATATAAGCATTTATAAATTTATCATAAATTCGTACACATTATACTTCTCTTCCTATAATATAATGGCATGTTATACTGTTAATATTAATTTCTGATATGTGGTTGACACGAAAGTACCAAACTATTTTATATCTGCTTCTATTAATACTTTTATAAACTGTTTTAATACAAATGTTACTGTTGTATAGACTAAATTTTTACTATAAACAAAATCATAACTACTTCAAATGGAAATGATCCAATAAATAACATTTTAAATGAAAAGGCAATCTGAAGAATGTCAAAAACTGGCTAGGCTAAGAATAAGAATTGAATTACAAACTAAGTTATTATAATGATCTTCGAGTAGCATTATTTACTCGCTTGAAAGAAAAAAGAATGGTGGGTTTTGAGTTGGATTCGATGGGTTCACCCTTAGAAGTGGTCCGGAGACATGCCACCACAATTTTGATCCTCCACGAGGGATATAATAGTGGTGAAGTTGGTTTAAAAATGAATGTAATGAATCAAGAAATCATGATTTTTGTACGTTGTGTTGCGTTGTAGAATCAGAAATGCAAATGGACTTTATCGGTTTTTTTGGGTTCGAGGTTAAATCATACCCAACATGTGACTTCTGATTCTATATTTCCCTATAAATTTCCCTCTAGGATGAAAATATTTCCCTATAGAATGTAAACATTTCCCCATAAAACACAAATGTAAACATAATTCTAAATTTTTCCCTGTAGTAGTCACGTGTCAAGGGTTTATTACTTAACGCAGATAAAGTCCATTGATAAGGTCAGCAGCATCTCTAATGTTGAAATTTTAAGTAAAGAAAGAAATTACTGAAAACTGAGGACAAATGAGAACAAACGCCCGAAAATGCAGACAAATGAGGATGTGAGAACTTCTGAAAGCAACTGAGGACAGCACTTCAAAAATGAGGACAACTGGTCACCCCACTATAACGGAATTCAAGTAGC
This sequence comes from Salticus scenicus, assembly GCA_963930645.1. Lineage (NCBI taxonomy): Eukaryota > Metazoa > Arthropoda > Arachnida > Araneae > Salticidae > Salticus > Salticus scenicus. The sequence continues at coordinate 226,600,019 of OZ005660.1, forward strand.
TCGGATGATTTCGGCTATTACGGGATCCAAAAGGTTTAGGAAAGTAAAGAAAAATTACTTTTTTGAAACGATTTATTGCCTGTATTAATCAGAATGAAGTTCACTTTAGCATATTGACCCTATGAGTTGAAATGAAACATCCCACATGTGAAATAGCATAAACGTAAGACTTGCACAAAAACTAAAATATTTTTATTTCAAGATATTATGTCGGTTTGTTTGAATTAAACTGTCAAAAAAATCCCTGAATTTGAAGAAAAAATATTACTTTTAACATTTGTTTTATGCATATATCGGTGTTGAAAGTAAGCTTTAAACACATTTCTTAATTACACTAGTGGTAAAAATAAATATTTTACCTATAGGAAGAATTCTGTATACTTTTATTAAAGTATAAGCATATTCATACAGAATTACTAAATCTTACATTTTTAGTGCTATTAAATACTTTTCAGAAATTCTATTTGAATAGTTGCAAAATGCATTCATATTCATGATATGTGTTATAAACACACAAAGTGTTCATTAGAAAGTAAAATTTTACTAATTATGGACAATCGCGAATCCCACATCAGTTTGAAATCACTTCAACTGTGCAAAGAAAGTATTAATCACTCTTCCTGCTCATAGCAGTCACAGCCTCCAACCCTTGGACACTTCTGTGTATGCACCAGGGGCGCCGACTTTAAAAAAATGCAGTGGGTGCTCTGCTCAAGGATGTAGCTTGAAGGGGGGGGGGGGAGTGGAGTCCCTCCTTCAATGTTTTAAAAAATATTGTGGCACATGAGTTTTTTTTTTTTTTATGCGCCTTAAATTTCATTTTAAAGTGAATTAGCGTTACGTACCAAAAATGCTAAGATTTATGTATCACTATCCCCCTTTGGTGACCAGCTGATTCGCCAACTAGCAAAAAATGTTGAATTAAAAAGTCTGATTTTGGAAATTCCCGCTCGGTTGGACCTTCAACGCCCTTTTTCCTTTTCAGACAATTATAACAGCCTGTTTGCGTACCGTACAAACTACCTTTGAAAATTCTGATCGTATTTAACGACCCTTAAAAAATATGGCCATAGCATAAATTCTCAATCGGTGGCGCCTATGGAAATTTTCCCTGTTTCAGACACTTGCAATAAATAGCATGTTCGCTTATCCTGCAAACGACCCTTGAAAATTCTAATTTTAGCGTGTTCCCGCTCTGTGGCACCCTTCTTCCTTTTCAGACACATACAATTGTCTCGAAAGTATAAAGAGGGTCTTTCTAAGTGATCCTAGCGAGTATTTACTCGAGTTTCGGAGTAAACAATGGAAAACTCCAAATGAGTGCGAGCTGGGATCGAAACGGCACTTCACCGTGAATTTTAAAAAGCCCAGTTGCTTTGTGCCACTGGTGAACGCTGCATCTTTGCATACTTGACAAAACACTTTACCTTAATTTCATTGTAAGAAATCCAAGGAAATGTATTTTTCCATTTGAAATGTCTTTCCAGAGGATACAATTTTTTTAGAATTGTTTCAGGTTGAATATTTGACTTATTTGGCTTTGAAACAGAATTATTTTTATTCTGCGATTTATAATAATTTTATTAGAAAAAAAATAAAAAATATATCTACCTCTTTAAAGCATATAAGAGTAAATTAGCATATTTAGGATGTTAAACACAGTTAAATAATCTACTGATTGTGTGACTGATTCTAGGCTATGAAAGAAAAACCAAAAATTGGTGTTCTCCAAATTAATCCGTTTAGTCTGACATTTCCAACATCCATAGCCAACTAGAAAAAGTCAATTCAATAAGAACTCTCTCATTAACTACATTGAAAAACCACCTATTTCTTGAAAGTTCGCTGGTGTTATGATTTCTTTAACCTAACTAAATAAATGATTTGAAGGAGAAAGCTAAAATATTTAATATGTTAAAATTAATATTATTATTTAAATATTGATTTTAAAATTATTATTATAACATTTAAAGAGTTAAAATTGAGATAATTATTCTTAAGCTTCTAAGTGCAATTTTTATATCAGCATCTTAAGATTTTAATTTTAACAGATTTGAAAGAAAACATAAATTAAACATTGGAAAAACAAAATTTTAAATATTATAATTCAAAATATTTTTGTTAAAGTTTAATGCACAAAGGAATTTTAACCATATATATATGTATGTGTATATTCCTTTAAAACTAGATGGTAGTTTGGTAATATTAATAATTTAGTTATCTCCAATTTTTACATCTATAATACCGCATCAAAACAAAATTTAGGCTCACAATTTAACTCCCTGCCGGCTCATTTTATTCCAGGTTTGAAAAAAAAAAAAAAAAAAAAAGCCCAAAATTTTAATGTTTATTTTCATATAGATTTTTTAAATATAAAAATATTAAATCCTTAAAAAAAAAAAAAAAAAAAAAAAAAATCATATTTATATAAATAAAATAAAAATAAATAAGTGCAAGTAAAAAGTGCCTTTAAAGGTGGCTTTCTGCATTTCACTGTCCGGGTTTATGCTACTAATGGATTTGTACCAGATTTTTTGTTTGTTTGTTTTTCTCTCTATCTCTTTTATTAATGCATTTATTTTCAGAATTTTACATTAATTTACTTTTATTTTTATTAATTATTTTATTTATTTTTTCGGAAGTTCGGTGTAAAAGGGTCTTTTTTTTTTCCTTACAGCGGTTGTACTTTCACTATTACTAATTAAATAAATTATTTTGAGATTCAAGCTAAGTATAATATATCAACACCACAAACTAAGATCCAAAGAAAATAATATAAAAGTTACATATCTTAAATCACAATATTATATTTATATTAACCCGTTAGTAGTCGCTATAAACAGCGCCACCTATTACAGATTGAGCACTTTTTATAACACGGAAGGATGGGCGGCAAATCGACCAACTAGCGACTACTAACGGGTTAATGTAGGTAAAGAAGCAAATCATTTGTTTCGAAAATAAAAGTAACTATGTCAAAAATCGTTTAAAATTTATTTTCGTCCATAGAAGAAAACCATCTCATGATTGTAGTTAAAGTATTTTGATTTTAAATATAATTTTAAGAAAAAGAAGAGTGCTTTGAAATGTTAGAATGAAATGCAAAAGCTTTAATTTAAATTCATATAACTTGTTAAGTTGTACCACAATCGCTGGTGTTTACAACATAAAGAAAACTTTCAGAAAAAAGTTCACTAGAGATTATATAGAAAAACATTTATTTGTTTGTATAAAAGTTTTTTCAGAATTCTACACGTAAAACAATTTTATGACAGTAATTAAATAATGCATAATAAATAGAATATTATAAATAGAAACTTGAACTTATACTTTCCAATATCCTATATTTTCAAATAAAAACCTCTGTTGTAGCAATTCACAGTAAAACTATCAAATCAATTCCAAATTTGCAGAATATTTCTCTTTAAATGAAAATTAATACTGTGATCCTTTGATGAATAATTATGGAGGATAAAAGTAAAATTCAATTGCGTCATAAAAAAAGGGAGAAAATTGGAAAAAATAATAATAATAATATTGTTTCATTATTTTTATACTCCTCTAGATCCCTCCAGGAAATCTAAATCAACAGTATTTACTAATTATGATAACTATACAAAATTTAATTGGACTCGATAGAAAAAAAAAAAGTCATGTAAAAAATACTTTTCTCCTTCTCTCTCGGTCCCTCAGGAATATTTACCCCCCCCCCCCCCCTCCATTATATTTTTTTCTTTAGTAAGTAACAATTGTACCAAGTTTTTTTGTTGTTTTAAATTGGTCAAAAATATCTTTTTAAACATCGTTTTCATGTTTTCTTTTCATTTGCACCCCTCCCTATCTCCCTAAAGCACATTCAACATTCTTTAAAGCTTATAATACGTTTCACAAGTAGCGTTTCGAGAAAATGTCTTTTTTTTTTTTTTTTTTTTTTTTATCAAACTGACCTTTCCAAAGTTACTGGAAAATGATGGCTGTTTTTCTTTTTCTTTTAAAACTAACACTTCCTTAGCTCTGATGTCTATATACTTATATGACACAAATACACACACAATTAATCTTTTGTGTGTGAAAAATCATATTTGTCTGTGAGAAATTTCTGGCACCATCCTTGTTGACAGTTGACATGATGTTGCAGAGGGGAGTAAAGATTTAAAAACTGTCCCCTCCCCCAATTTCGGAAAAGAAAATAGGAGGACGGCACCATCAGAAGGCTATAATCGACTGTTGAAGCAAATTGTAAAATTCATTACATTTTGAAAGAATACAATAAAATAAAGGTGAGGTGAGGTGATGTATCTTCATTCGAGTTAAATTATTTCCTCCCGGATTCAGAAAAAGTTTTCGTTCTCTTTATCTTCGATTTGAACAAATGCGTCAAGTGGTCTGGTCGCATTTGCAGAACAGATGTATGCTCTTTCAGAAAATTCCACTAATTCTTGAAAGTTGTTTCTTCCTGGGAGGTCTACCGTCTACTGAATGATTTTTAAAGCCGTTCTTTCTTATCGCTAGGAACCTCTTTTTCACTAAATTATTTCTAGACAGCATGTCTCCCAGTCGCTTCGTTCTGCAAATTTCTCATACATCTTCCTCATTTTTTTACTTCATCTTAAAAAGTTAGTAGTGAGAGGAAACAATATACTTCTACATTTATTAAATTTTTCACTATATTTTGCTTTGTAACATGTTTCGCTTTCATAAGTAATTATTTATTATTATTTATGAAAATTATAATTATTTAATACTCCCTTCCTTATTTTTGATCATTATATTAATGAAATATTATTTTTATTAACATTTATGTATTTTTTCAGTAGCTAAGTTCATTATGACCTTCAAAGTATTTTTGTATTATTTTACAAGATTCATAATATAGCTTTTTTTTTTCCTATTTTTTTTACGAATGAAAAATTCTATATAAATTTTTTTATGGATTTCAATTATTATTTTTTTAATCATTACTGACTAATTAGATACAAAATGCAGCTAAGGTTATATTACACCGGAGAAAAGTAGAGAAAAAAGAAGAGATGCTTCTGTATCACTTTTTGTCCCCGAATTTCAAATTTATTTATTACTTTCTGGAAAAAGCATTATTCAGTTTTAGGAGAGCAAAGGAACAAAAAAAAAAAAAAAGTGTTGTCTTTTTCCTTTTGATTTCGCAAACGTTTGTAAAATTATACTGCCTGCAAAAAAATCGATATCCGACACCATTCTTGCTGATTCTTATATAAAATGACCCCATGAATCCGAATATGACTCCCATTTTGCCCAGTCACCCGCCGTTTTCTAGATACCCCACCCCCTCCCTAATTTCTTTCCCTGTTCAATAATTTTATGACCGTGAATTTTTTTATTTGAAGAATGAAAAATAATTAATTTAACATCTAAAAACAAAATAATAACATATATATATATATATATATATATACATATATATAAAGTTTAAAAAATAACATTAATAAGATTAAAAAAAAGAGATATGTAATGCATAATTTCAGAGGCAAATAACTCCCCCTCCCCCCCCCCCAAATTTTTCCCTTGTCTCAAATGTCCATGTTTTAGAATTTTCCAAATCTGTAGCCCCTCAGAAGATATTTAACGGTTAAAATAAGCCTCCCCCTCCTAAAAGTAAAATTTATAACCATAAAATCACCGAAAAATGATAAAAATAGAGGGCCATTCTTAAAAAATGGTGGGTGATAGGGAAAAATGAGCGTCATATTCGGATTCAGGATCAGGAGGTCATTTTGCATAAGAATATGCTGAAATGGTGTCAGAGGGAATTTTCATGCCGAGCAGTTTATCAATAAGTAATAAAAAAAAAAAAAAAAAAAGAAAAACTAATACTGCAAAGACTAAATATATCTGTTGACCGAGGAGTTGTAAAGAAAACGATGGTTTTTATGTCATTTTCTTCCCCTGTTTGCCCCCTCTCAGTTAAGTATAAACATCAAGTTTTCACAGTTGAAATAACAATTACGCAAATTTCAATTGCAATCAATAAAAAATGATATAAAACCATCCTCTTTAAGAAATTTTTCCGAACCATACTCTTAACATAAACTTTGTTATGGTGCCAAGCACCCACGGCAAGGTTTCTTGGGCACTTGAGCACCCAAAGCATCCAAGTAGTCGGCGCGCCTGCAGAGCCCGATCAAGCCAAAAATGGGTCCAGGCCCTGATACGCATTCGGTCCCCTACCTACACCTACTACTTTTTCAATGTTCTTTACCTTTACCACTCTTTGAAAAGTAAGCCGATTGTTTATCCTACTGTTTCACTCAAAAATGCATATTTGAGTAAAATTTTATCTTTGTAAAACGTTTCGTTTTGTTTTCAGAAGTAAAATTTTCATGAAGTTCTATGTTCAAGAGCATTTTTGTATATTTTTATTTATTTATTTTTTTTTTTTAGCTCGAAGTGAAATTTTGCCCCTCCCCTTAAATCAAGGGCCCCTGGGCCCCCACAGCCCAGTTGGCCAAGGCTTTAATCAGGTCCAGAGAGCATGGGTGCTCCGCACCCACAGCACTCACATAGTAGGCGCGTCTGCAGAGCCCAATCAAACCAATAGTGGGCTCAGGCCCTGATACGCATTCGGGCCCCTACACCTACCATTTTTTCAATGTTTTTTACCACTCTTTGAAAAGAAAGCCTATTGTTTTTCCGACTGTTTAACTCATATTTGAGTAAAATTTTATCTTTGTAAAACGTTTTGTTTTGTTTTCAGAAGTAACATTTTCATGAAGTTCTATGTTCAAGAGCATGTTTGTATATTTTTACTTATTTATTTATTTATTATTTATTAGCTCCAAGTGAAATTTTGCCCCTCCTTAAATCAAGGGCCACTGGGCCCCGACCAGTCGGCCAATGCTTTAAATCGGCCCTGGGCGGTGAGCGCGTGGGTGCTTGAGCACCCACAGCACCCACATAGTCGGCGCGCATGGTATGCACCCTTCAAATCTGCTCAAGACTGGATGACAAATAATCAGGGAACACGAATGACAATTCATGATATAGGCGGATTAATCGGTAAAGCTTTCCCAAGAGCATTTACTAATCTGTACATGAAAATGCAGGGCCATCATATAAGTCACCCGAGGACATTAGACCTTATCCTAAAAAAACGGCTACAAAAACAAGCAATAGAAAAAGCGGAAAACGTAAAATAAAAACTTTAATATTGACATATAGATACACCTGGTAAGAAAGAGCTTGATGAAGAATTTAAAATTAGGAATGAAAAACGCAATAGTTCCCAAGAAAAAAAGCCTACCAAAATAAAAAATGTAAAAAAGAAAAAAATGAATATTCAGATGCTTCAAGCACTGAAGAGGAAGAATTTTCATCAGATACTTCTGATCAGTTTGTTGATGAAGACTTATGCAATTCAATTTAAATTAATTCATGGGTAATTGTGGTGTTTTCTACTAAAAAACAATTCGACATTATATAGGTTACATGGAAAGGGACTGTCACGAAGGATGGCTTGTTCGTTTTGCTCGTCACATAGAAGAATAAAAGTTTAAGTGGCCTGAAATAGAAGATATTTCTATAGTTGAAGAAGGGCAAGTTACAAAAACACTGAATTCACCTAACTTTATACATCAGAATGATAGAGTTATTAGTTTTTCTTTTAAAGAAAGTTTAAATGTGCTAAATTTTTGTTAACCAAAAATGTGTTCTCTAAAAGCACTGCTAAAAATTTCTTTAAAACAAAATTGTTAGTGTATTCTTTTTACTTTTAATTTTAATTATATATTTACTTAAGTCTTAAAATAAAAAGTTGTGTAGAAAATATGTTGAATTAACTGAATATTTTTAGTTTAATTGACAGTGTATAATTCCTCCCTTATAAGCGTATCAATCCTCCCCAGTAATGGGGAGATTTTATACACTTGTCTCTATTTAAAATAATTGTGATATATCTTTTTCATTATTGTTTTTTAAATTCAGTATATTTTTAATGAGTAAATAAATGATTACTTTATAAGAAAACAGAAAACAACTGTTCATAAAAACTTTTTATGATCTAAAAAAATTTAAAAAGGAAAAGTGTATCATTCCTCCCTCACCGTCTGCCTAATGCTATTAAATCAATTTACTTTAATAAAATGCTCATCGTTTAAAATAATTCTATCTCAAAATATATTTAAATAATTTACTTGCAGCAGTCTTGTTAGCGGACGCCAAATGTCCACGATAAACTCATATAAGACATCAACTTCGTATCAAACACACATATAGTTTTTTTACAGGAGCTATATACAAAAGCTGGAAAAATATCACACAGCATCTGCTTTTTTTTTACAGATGCAATTCACCAGATTATGTTGAAAATAACTCTTAACACATATATAATTATCTATTTTTATAACGGTAGGATAACTCTAAAAGGATAACTCTAAACACTTGACGATGAGCATTTTGTGAAAGTAAATTGATTTAATGATTCTTATTATTTACTCATAAATTTTTCTTCATTTGTTGTAAAGTAATTAGTTACCTGAATTTCTAGTGCAAAATTTAGAAATACACATAGAAATTATATTTTTGACAGAGAAATTCGGGTAACAAATACTTTACAACAAATGAAGAAAAATTTATAATATTTCACAAGTGAATGACACCTCACAAGTATGACGAAGTTGGTGCACATTCAGATGACATACTTGCCAACATTACTAATTTTTAAATACACCAGCATTTTTAAAAAGAAATATGTCATATAAATTTTCGACGAATACATAAAATTAAATAAACTGAAAACATTTACAAATCTTTTTCAGTATGAAGTCTCCATTGAAACGATGACTTTGCACCAATGAGATGTGATTTACAAGAACATTTTACAACTGAAATGCTTTCCAACAATATAACTAGGTTGTTGTCTAACGACATCAGATATTTGAGAAAATTCTTAATTGCATATTTCAGAACTGAAAAGTTTCTCACCAGTATGACTAAGTCGGTGTCTATTAACTGAAGATTTCTGAGAAAATTCTTTATTGCATATTTCACAGCTGAAAAGCTTCTCACCAGTATGGACAAGTTGGTGAATATTGAGATGACATTTTCGAGAAAATACTTTATTGCATATTTCACAACTGAAAGGCTTCTCACCGGTATGGATGAGTTGGTGTATATTGAGGATAGATTTCAAAGAAAATGTCTTATTACATATTTCGCAACTGTAAGGCTTTTCGCCAGTATGACTAAGATAGTGTTCTTTCAGTGCAGATTTTCGTGAAAACTGTTTATTGCATTTTTCACAACTGAAAGGCTTTTCCCCAGTATGATTAAGTTTGTGCGCATTCAGATAAAGTTTCTGAGAAAATGTTTTATTACATATTTCACAAGTGAATGACTTTTCCCCAGTATGACAAAGTTTGTGCGCATTCACATAAGATTTCGTAGAAAAAGTTTTATTACATATTTCACAACTGAAAGGCTTCTCACCAGAATGACAAAGCTGATGTGTCTTCAGATGTGATTTTTGAGAAAATTCTTTATTGCATATTTCACAACTGAAAGGCTTCTCTCCAGTATGGATAAGTTGGTGTGTATTGAGATGAGATTTTTGTGAAAATTGTTTATTGCATATTTCACAACTGAAAGGTTTTTCACCAGTATGAGTAAATTCATGTTTGTTAAGACTAGATTTTTGTGAAAATTGTTTATTGCATATTTCACAACTGAAATGCTTTATATCCATTTCAAAAACAAGATGTGTACCTAAATCAGATCTGTAAGAAAATTTCTTGTTTTATGAAGCATAAGTAAAAGTATGGATGAATTTGTGGTAATTTAAATGAGATTTTTGGGAAAATCCCAACTGAAACAGGTAAATACCTATTTAAATTTGATTTTTCATAAAAACATTTTCTTTTAGCCTCTCAAATGAAAATTTTTCATTATTATGAACTTAGACATGCAGTATTAAATTACGATAATATTCCTTATCCGCGATTGTAATGAAATGCTCGCCCTCTGGTGGGCTAAGGTGAATATACCATACCACTGATAGCTTTCACGCTCAAACAACGATAAAACAACAAGAAAGAACAATAAATTAATACACGTGGCTAAATTATTTACTAACAACTGCAGTTGAGAAAGCTCCATCTATCGATCATTACAAACGCGGATTGCATATTTTACAAATAAAGAAATCTGAAGTTAGTAAATATTGCCACGTGTAATAATTGCCACGTGTATTTATTATTATGCTTTCTTGTTGTTCTATCATTGTTTCAGCGTGAAAGCTATCAGTGGTATGATAATTTCACCTTAGCCCACCAGAGGGCGAGCATTCCATTACAATCGCGGATAGTATTTTTCATTTCAATTCATTGTTTCAATCATGAAGATAGAAGGGAGGAGGGAAAACGAGATAGGGGATTCGGCAGAAAAACGGACCAGAAAATTTTGCTAATTAACAGGTCGCTAGATGGCGCAAAGATTAGCCGTTATAGCAGATTAGCATTGAAAGCTTATGGAAATAATTGCTTTTTAATAAAATTTAAGTAATTTTAGGTACTTATTTTTAAAAAATTGGCTAGAAATTGTGATGCCATTAATGTGAGAATATAGAGAAATAAAGGGATTATTTGAACATTTTAATTTTAATTTTATAATTATTACTTTTTAAATCATTAATTCTAAGTGCAAAGATATATTACTTTTTCATGTAGAAATTATTAAAAAAATTATCATTTTTATTTTAATCAATTAATTTTGAAAAGTAAGATACATTAGTTGTTTAATAATGATTTAAAAAATAATAAGTAATAAATAAAATTTTCAAAATAGTTAAACTGATTTTTTTTTTTTTTTTTCTAATTTTCATTTTTATTTCATCTTTATATATATATAAAATTTTAGATGATTTAGATTAATTGTAGCTATTTAAAAATTTTAATTGGATGTAACATTTCTTTTTTTTTTAATTAATGAATCAAATAAATAAATAAAAATAGAATAGTAATTTAAAAAGCCTCTTTTTATCTTTTGATTAAAATAGTTTCGTTTTTCAAAAGCTAATGGTATAAATTTTTTAATTAAAATTGGAATGACTAGAAAAAATAATTTTAGTACGGAAATAATGTAAGTTTTGATTCTGATAAAATTTTTAAATAATTTTTACATCACATACAAAGCATATATTTCAGAAGTTTATTTTTCTTCGAAATAAAACATACTCCAAGTGTAGCAGTATGGGTCTGCTTTCGAAACTAGTCAGTGGGAAGTGCTTGGTACAATTCCAGGTCACGGTCGTCAAAATAAACGTTCGGAATTTTCCGTGGTTTACTTCAAAACTCGAGTAAATACAGCAGGGTTGGGGTTTAGGACGTCCGAAACTGATTTTGGACAGGACAGGTGGTTTTTACCGTCCAAAAGTGTCCTAAACTGTCCAAAAGTGTCTTAAACTGTCTAAATCCTAAAATTATGAGAAATTCCGTTTTATAATCCCTTCATTTCTTAGTACAATTATAAATAGTAATTAAAGGCATTGTTAGTTCAGAGAATTAAAACTATATAAGAACATTCTGAATACTTAAATAGTGGACTGTAATAAAAACTTGACACACTAGAGGTGAGTTAAACATCACTACTACATTTATTTAAAACTTTAAAAATGGGAGTAAAGAAAGCTGCCAGCCTCCCATGAGCGGAGTTACAAACAAACTGAGCTCCGTAACGAAGGAGCGAACTTTACAGAGTGCGCAGGCGCAACATACCGCCCGGCGTTGAAATGCAAATTTCAAAATGTTACACAAAATTACACATGAGACATAACCATAGAAACATATGTTGGAAATACAAACTGAATTATAGATTAATCACATTGAAAATAAAAAACAATAATTAACACAATTTTAACTTATACATGAAACAATCTATATATGCAAGGTAAGTAAATAAAACCAAAGGAAAACTTATATAGCAATATTAAGAAAATTCAGTATTATTTCTTTCTCAATTTTTAATAGATTTTTTTTTTTTTTTTAGAATATATTTATTTAATATATATATATATATTTTTTATAATATACCATTTTTCATATCTAAACAAGAATAAAACAAATGTCCATAATATAAACTGTCATTCTTTTCAATAGAATATAAGCAGCAAAATGAAATTAATATATTGTATAATCATTAATTGGCAAAATAGCTAATTTTGAAATAGCTCTTTTCAGTATTCCGTTTTTTGTTCGAATATCTACTACTCTCACAATATTATCCCTTCCAATATAGGTTTTAGTAATGCGGCCTAGTAACCATTTTAGAGGGGGCAAATTATCCTCTTTTATGACGACCATATCGCCTACCTTTACGTTTTGTTTTTCAAAGTACCACTTAGTCCTTTGCTGTAGATTATTTAAGTAATTGTTAGACCAAAATTTCCAAAATGTTTGAGTTAGTTTACAAGTTTGTTGCCACAAATTTAATTTATTGGTTTGAATGTTGGTCAGTGAGGGTTCGGGGATGGCCGTTAACGATCGACCGATAAGAAAATGACCAGGGGTCAAAATTTCCAAATCCTCTATGTCTGCCGAGAGAGGAGTTAATGGACGCGAATTCAACATGGATTCAATTTGAATCATGATGGTTTGAAAGGCTTCGTATGTCAGTTTAGCATCACCTATAATACGCTTGTAATAATACTTAAAAGATTTAATCCCGGCTTCCCATAAGCCACCAAAATTTGGTGCCCTGGGAGGAATAAATTTCCATTCTATTTTCTCATTTAAGGAGAAATTTGCCAAATTTTCATCTTGTTGGGTAATTAATTAAAAAAATTCCTTTAAGTCTTTATTAGCTCGAACAAGATTACTCCCATTGTCTGAAAAGATTTTAGCACATTTACCTCGTCTGCCGATAAAACGTTTCAAGGCAGCAATTAGTGACTCTGAAGTTAAGTCAGAGACGATTTCTAGGTGTATTGCCTTAGTTGTAAGGCAAACGAAAAGAGCAACATAAATTTTAATGGGAGCCCCTTTTCTTTGATGCTTATTTTTTATAAAAAATGGGCCACACAGATCTATACCCGTACTATTGAATGCGAAAACAGGATTTATCCTCTCTTTAGGCAGATCACCCATTTTTTGAGAGCATAACTTAGGGTTAGCTCTAAAACATTGGACACAATTATGGACAATTTTACGACATGCATTTCGACCATTTAAGGGCCAATATTCTTGCCCAATGTTATAAAGTAATGTCTGAGGACCTGAATGGTGAAGTTTTTCATGAAAATGTTTAATAATTATCTCACTGAACTTACCCTTTGGCAATATTATTGGATGTTTTTTCTTATAGTTCAAATCTGCGTTATGCAACCTACCTCCAATTCTTAATAAACCATCTGGATCTAAGAACGGTGCCAGGGGGCGAAGCCTGCTGCTAAGAGAAATACAGTTATTAATTTTTAGACTTGTTATATCATTCCTAAATTCTCCCTCCTGTAAGGTCTTTAGTATAAAATTTAGTGCACCCTTCTTTTCTTCTGGACCTAGGTATCCAGTTTTTCTTTCCCCTGGATGTCTTAGGTTGTTGATAAATCTGAAAATAAACGCTAAAACATGCACAATTTTAGTAAAACTCCCTAGCAGCATTGCCTCATCGGAATTTGCTTGGCCTGTCATCGAATGTATGATAAATTCATCCTGTATGTAATCCATTACATCTTTTGCAGCAGTTATAGAGAACGGTTTCCGATGAGCTGAATTAAATCGGAACTTTTCATCTTTAGTAGCACATATTTCGATAAAAATATGCCTTTCTGATCCCCCCTTTCCCACCTTCCCTTTTCGCCAACTGAAGGAAATGTACTGATTGGCTGCTGACCTAGACGTTACGTCATGTGTGTCTCCATATCCTCTCATATCGATGCGCGCGCAAGCATTGGTTTCACCGAACTGTGGCGTGCTTCTGCTTTTATTAGGAATAAAATAAAATAACCACGGATTAAATTTCGATTTTCAAACTAATTGTTAAAAGATTTATCACTGTTGAAACTGAATACCAGTAGCAATTTATGAGGTAAGTGAACACTTTGTATATTTCAAAATACTGTGTTTCTTATAAACTTATTAAACTGTGATAAATGTTGTTTATTTGTTGTATTACTTTACTCTTTAACCCTAAATAAAATGCCTATCCATTAATATGATATATATAACCGATAGCAAACTTTCTACTGCCAAACAGGAAGTGAATGCGTGTAAAAATTGTTTTGAGAGTAAATAAATTATACTTTTTCACTTATTTGAAGGTCGAGAATCATAAAATAATCTATATAGTATTTTATTTATTTATTTATTTATCGATATTTTCTGAACTAGGTAGTTAATGATGCTTTTATACAGTTAAATAAACATTTTTTTTCTTTTTTTGAACGTGCCCGATTTCTATTCACTTTAAATTTTATATTGATTTTGATTGATATTGAAATTGTTCAAATCATTTAAAGATAAGGCAAATCATTGGATGCGTAAACTAATTTAAAAATATTATTTCTATTGCATATTTAGCATTTGTAATATCTTCCAAAATTATACTTTCAAAATGTTTTTACTTTCCCGTATAATCGTTAAGTTTGAAATTATTGATATATTTTTAAACTGTTTTCATTAAAAACGTTAGGATCGTGTGTTCATTATAGTTTTTAAAGATTTAAATTTTGATTTTAAATATTTCAGAAATATTTATCTAGATTCTTATATATCAGAAATATATATTATTTATACTTTACCAGACAAATATAAAAATTATAATATATATATATATATCGAATATCTTGTACCTGAATAAAATATTTGCTTCCTAAATCTGTACAAAAGAAACTAATTAACGTAAGTTGACTCTGCTTAGAACCTCATTATGTATTTTTTGTCATAAATTTCTGCAAAAGGTATAAATAATGATTAAAAACAGTGAACTACTCTGATATCCAGAACAAGTTAGTGACTGAAATACCCCATCTACTAAGCTACTCATTATTAGCTTCAATAGGTACATTTACCTTATCCTAATTTGCTGCATAATATCATTGTTACCAATTCCGTGCTTCAGTTTCTGTGCATTTCCTTGCTGTTTTCTGTACATTAATCCTCATAATGCAAGTTTATGCGAAACATTGCATAATACCTCCATGTTATGAAAATCTTTTAATTTCGAATAATTTATGCAGTTTTCAAAATAGAATGTTTAATTTAAATAAGGCTACGGCAAATATCATAAATAATGTTTTATGTCCAACTTTTTCATAATGAGAATAATCTTCATAATACATATTTGTACAAAATTTTTAACTATTCAGCCATGTTAAGAAAAAATTAAGTTTAGAATAACTTTCGAAACTTTCAAAGTAGAATGTTGAAATTCAATGATATTTTGGCGAATATCATAAATAATATATTAAAAAGATGATCAGACATCTTTACAAGGAATATAATTCTCACGATGTATGTTTTTGCAAAATTTTGCCTTAAAATGTCCTTTGTGAAAGAATTGGCACTATTTTAATCATGGTTGAAATCTGGCCTGTTCAATCCAAATTGCTTTGAGGGCTTGCTTGGGAAATGCATTTATCTAGGGCAGGCTGCATGTATGTGTATGATTCCGAATAGCGAACTGGATTAAATAAAAATGTGTCAAAATCTAACACTGATACAATAGATATATATGTAATGCTGTACAATGTCAATTTTTTTATCTAGTAGTAATTTTAAATATTTTAATGAAACTGTAAGGTTGCAGCTCCAGCGGGATTCTATTAATTGCTACTGTCTATGTTGTTTTCAACACTAGAGTCGAAACGGATATCTTTTTATACTAACAAAATGCATCGGCCAGCTTATAGATTTTATAAATTCTTCTACGGGCTGCAAAACTACACGAAGCGGGAAACATACCCTGCGGACCCAGATTGAATTAAACCATTTTTTTTTTCTACAGTGGAAACTAATTGTTTTTATTTTAAAACACTCGCTGCTGTGCTGCAGTTTCTGCTACTGGGCGATGCATGCATTGGCTCGGTTAATGAAAAGTGGGTGTTAGCAATCCCCCCCCCCCTTTTTTTTGAGAAAATTAAATTTTTGTAATTTAATAACGAATTATCATATGCATTATTTTAATCGAATTTCATAATATTAAATGTAATTTTGTCTTTTAGCTGTTTTCACAAACATGGAAGAGCAAAACATTGATTTAATTAGATAATTTAACAGAACTTTATATATTAATAAACACAAACTTTGTTACTCTTGTACATTATTACAGAAAATATTAACAATCGGCAAAAATACTGAAAAATCTCCCCCCCCCCCCCTCTTCGTCTTTTTAAATTATTCATTTGAATCACTTTAAAGAAATTAATATTTTAGTTTTCTCTAAAGTGGCAATTTTTATTTACAAATATGAACAAGTACAATGTGACTGAAATTAAAAGATACATATTAATTAATAAACATTCCTGGTGAACAAAAACCTGGTTAAAAAAAAAAAAAAAAAAAAAAATCCAAACCCTGCTTTGTGATTTATTTAATGTTTTAGACATGATAAAAGAAAATTTAAGGTCTGAAGCACAGTGTCAAATTGTGTATTTGGGAAAGCAATAATTTATGGCCAAAGATGTACAATACCTAATAATTAAATTCTCACTAAAATTATGAAGTGGTTCTAAACAAACTTCTATGCATTTGTATTGAAGCGAAAAGTTAATTTATCATTTAGTATTAAATTTTCAGTTGAGAAAAATTTAGGTGTTTGTTAGAATAGAAATTTTTCCATTTATTCGGTATTGTATATGTCAGGTTTCTTATTTTATATTATTTCTTATAGATTTGAAATCATTCAACTAACTTGCCATGCCTAGGTAAGTTTTTTTTTATGTAAATATGAATTTTGCAAGCATGAATTTACATTTCGACTGTCAAATGAATAACTCTCTCTCTCTCCCTCCCTCCCCCCCCCCCAAAAAAAAAAAAAAAAAAAAAAAAAAGTCAATGAATAAACTGTAAGGTTCAACTTTTTTCTTTAAATCAATGTGATTTTTTTTTTTTTTTTTTTTTTTTTTTTTTTTCCCGGACAAAATTTTTTCAGGCTTTATTTGTTTGTCTTTATTTAAAAATTTTATCAGTTCTTTCTTATTCTAGTTGTTTTGAATTGTGCATTAATTTAAACATAAACTAATTTGGTGTTTTTTCATTGTTTTGAATTTATACATCTTCAGTCAATATTTATACAAATATGATAAATAAATGCCATCATTTTTCAATATTGACTGTGACACGGTTAATGAATTCATAATGTATGTAAATATCTGCTTTTCAATTAGTTGCAATTTTTCCTTGTGGTGTTATAATCAGTTTATAGAGTCAGAATATTGCTGTTTCTTGGAATATTCAGCATTCAGTTTAAATTTTTCACTTTAAAGTATATAAATTATTCAAATATTTCAGGATTTATTTTTGAGCTAAATATTTTTATGCAATCTTTTAAAATAAAAATTTGCTTGGTCTGTCACATTATACAGAAAATATTTTACTGGGGGTTCCTAAAATAATAATAAAGATGCATGTACTGTATTATTATTATAATGTGTAAATATACTGAATTATTGTAATTATGTACAAATATACTGTATTATAATTTTCAAACTGCTTTTGAAAAAATTTTTATCTTTTTCTTTTACCCCCTAAGAAAAAGTTATTTTGGGAATAATTTTAAAATATTGAAAATGATATTTTATTGGTAATTTTATTTGGCTAATGTTTTTACAACGTATGATACCTACTTCAGTACACTTTACTTTTAAATACTATGTTCCCTTCACAGCAGGGTTGTTTTGGAAAAACCTGGTTAAAACCGTCCCGGACAAAATACAGTTTTGTCCACTATTAATTATTTGCGAGTACTAAATTGAAAATTACCTTTATTCTTTCCATATATATAAAACAAATCTTTATCATTATGTGTATGTGAGAGCTCGTGAAATATGGTCACCTGGTCGCCATTGGCGACCAATATTTTTTTAACTAGTAATAATGTTTTCAACTTTAAGAACCTTTTTTTTTTTTTTTTAAATATATATTTTCGTGAAAGAATATGTCCCAGAATCGGGCTCCAATTCTACTTTCGCAGTTTTCATTCCTGCTTCTCTCACCACTTTTTGAGACACTGAGTTGAATTAGGGAATTTACACATCTCTGTGCACGTTTCGCAACTCGGCGTTAAATTATTGCACCGTTTTAGGGAATTGGTTTACACTGCTCCTGTTGGTCTGGTGCATAATTGTTGTAATGATTTATCACTGCCAATAGTGTATTTATTTAGTGAAAATAATAAAACCAGTTTTATGATGTTAAATTTAAACAGGTGTTTCCTGATGTAAAAAAAAAAAAAAAAAAAATCATTCAAGCCTAATAAATAATTGTTTTTTAGTTGGTATAATAATTGGTATATAGAATCTTAATTTCTATATTCAAGTAAATTTTGAAACGAAACAAAAGAAAAAGAAAGAAAGAAAGAAAATGTTGAATATTTTTTTTTATGGGCTACCAGAATTTTTTGTTGGCGATCATATTTTTTAATAAATTTCTAAACCCTGTGTATGTGGTTAAAATCAATTTAAATCTTTCAAAATAGACATGAATGATTAATATAGACATGCAAAGTTAACAATATTTAATAAATAAATATATCTATTTCTAAGGGTGGATTGGATGCAAAAGTGATAGTTAAAAGTTTCAGTTTTAATTCCCCCCCCCCCTCGCCTCCACTGCTTTCAACTACATTGTTATCTCCTCCCTCATAGTCGTAAACACCTTTAAAAATTTTTTTTATTAAGCATGATGAAATAAATGCTTCACATATCTTTCATGGAATTTTTTACTTTCTGAAAATACATAGGTAAGGAAAGTATTGTAATCATGACACAAATTTGACTTTCGATGTTGGTGTATCTACATGTTTTGAGGTTCCATGAGTTCATTTTGGCTATTTTACAATTATGTATGTCTGAGTAGACTGAACACAATATTGTCTAAAAGCTCCTTTTGTATCTGATAATAGGATCTAGGGGGGGGGGGGGTCATATAACCTTCGCCTTACTATAATCGTGCCCAGCTTTAGAATAATATTTAAAACAGGGTGAGAGAGAACAAGGAAAACTTGGAAAAGTCAGGAAATTTGAAATTACTGAAAAAAAGTCAGGAAAATATCAGCGACAATAGTAAATATTGCTCCAAAAACCTGGGAAAACGCTTTTTGACTTTGAGCGTTCAATTTATATCGCAATTTATGTTAATATGTTGTCATTTATATCACAAGCTATGTTGTTTTACACTGCGAGTTATTTGTTGTCAGAAACCAAATTTTGTAACTGGAATTTTCTAAAAATAGACCTGGAAAAATCGAGGAATTTTTTTAAAAATTGAGTGGGAACTGTGTTAAAATGTATACATCTATTTTTGTATAAAAAGTAAAGAGTTTATTCTTTTTAAATAGAAATCTAGGATATTGATATTAAAGAATGCTTCAAATTTTGTGTCATAATTTTGATAATATAACTTTTTTAACACATTTTTTTTTCTTTAATGCTAGATATCTTGTGAATAGATTGTGGAATTATATGGATTTTTAAAGGAGTGTTTTTTACGAAAAGAGTCATACACAGCACTGGTAAGTAAAAATTCAAGATTTAAAAGTAAATTTAAAAAAAAAAAAAAAAAAGTTTATACAAAACTTAATAAATTTCTATCTGTTTGAATAACTTTTGACTTTTGAGTTAAAATCAGATAAAATTTTAAATTCAAAGTGGGCAGAAAAATTACCTGATATTTGAAAATCAACCTTTTTTATACATCATTTAAAAAGTATCAATAATAAAATCTGTAAAGAATAAAGGATTTCTGCAATTTATTTCCTGTATTGCTTAATAACATACATTTCTTTCAAGTATACAGCCTAAAATTTAACTAAGTATATTTTATAAGTAATAAAATTTCATAAAAAAAATCAAACTCAGAAATTGAAAGAGCGCAGTAATTAGTTCTGTATAATACAATGAAAGTGTAAGGTGTGAATTAATACAAAATGTCAAAATTCAGAGGAAAATTTGGAGATAAACTTTATTATTATTATTTAGTTATTGAAGAGTGTGTCCTCTCAATTTCTGAACAATATGTTATATATAAAACAAAATAAGTTAATTTCAGTCTTAAATATCACAGTATACAAAACATTTTATTATTTATTTTATTTTGCAAAACCAGGATGTATGATATGCAATAACAAAATTCTGGGTTTTAAGGATAGAATTTTTCTAAATTAAAATTTTCCATTTAACAAATGAAAGTGAGAAATTGTTCAAAAATGTTTTCATTTTATGTAATTTTTGTTTTATGATAAAAAGTAATAAATTTAGCACTTTTGATAATATTTTATAAACAATATTTTATACGACATAAAAAAAAATATATTCATGTGTAAATAAAAATATTTCTTTTTAAGTTGGGGGGGGGGAGGAATATGTAAACAATATTTGTACTTAAGATGGTTGTTTATCAGTAGTTTAAGCTCTCATACTAAGTTAAAATTTGGATTTTTTGAGATAACACATTTAGTCAATCATTTTGCTTTTTTTTTTTTTTTTTTTTCCATAAAATTTTTCTTTCTCAATTTCAACATTTAAATAATTTTGATACTGAAATTCAGCAATCATGTGAAAAATTAAAAACCTGTGTTTAGTATATATATTAAATAGTAATGCCTTCTAAAAAAAAAAAGTATTATGTGAAGTTTTCTGCTACAAAAAGAACAGCACTACGAAGCATTTGATAAAGAAAACATCAGCAAGAAATTGTTAGCAGCTACAAGTTACATTAAAGGGCTCTTCCCACCTGATGTCAGAGGTCACATGATAGACGAAAAACAAATAGCAGACGAAGTCTTGTATATCTATAGCGATTGCTGAAATAATGTATTTTCTATTCTTATTTTTGATCAATCGTATTTAGTCTGCGTTATTTTTTTTAAACATCATAATTTTTAATCCATTTTATATCATTATTTATCATCTTTTGTTTGCTGTATACATTTACAATCATCATTTAGTTTCTATTTGTTATTGATGTTCAAACATGTTAAATACTCAGATTTTTGGAACTAAATCATAGACAGTTCAACATCGTACGGCGTAAACCCATTTAGACCAGTAACTAAGTTAATTAACTTTTATGCAATTAAATGAAAACATTTTAAAATTTCAAATTATAAACCATAAGCATTCTACAAGAACAAGCTATTATTTATTGCTAGATCATTTAAAGTAACAGTTACAGTAGAACATACAAAAATCGATTCTTACAGTTAAAAATAAATAATTATTAAATTTACAAATACAACTATTCTATTGTTTACGAATGCACAATATTTAATTGAATTCGATTCTTCGTTTTACTGTCACATGATTGAGCAGACGACACTGTGAAGAGTCCATTGAAGAAGAAATAAAAGCGAGAGTAGAGCTTCTAGAAGACGAGAAGAAACTGAATAACAGTGGTCAGTGGCAGAACAAAGGCACTATCAGACGAAGTGCAATATGCAAATCATTATCACATGCTACCTTTTAAACAGTTTTTCATGAGGGAGATGGTCGAAATATCACCGTTTGATACATTTTGCCACACAAATATTCATTTACGAACTTTTGACTGTTTATCATGAAAAACGGCAGTTTTTCTAGTGACGCAAGCGCAAAAACAAACGAACGCCACGACACTCAGCGGAAACGGAAAAACGAACGAAAACTGCGACACTTATATATACAGGAATTTTAAGATCAAAGAAACCGCTGAAAGCAGACACTTAATATCTCAGGAAATATGGGAGGTTATGTTCTGATATTTTCAAAATAGACTTTCACCTTCTGTCTGATCCTACTCTGAAATCGCTACATTTCTGCATGCAATATATTTCGAGATATGAATTGGCTCATTCAAGTTATAAATGGACGGACTATATGTGTAAGAATTTTTTCTCGAATATGGCTCGAGCGAATTTAGTTTAATTTATATATGATATTAATCGCTTTTATCTGATGTGCCTGACATCTCCCTTTTCCCTAGGAAAACTCTTGTTTTTTTTATAACTCAGTTTAAAAATCGAACTATTTTTTACTCCGAAAATACCGTGATGCGGCAGTTTCGCGGCCGAATTACTTCTCTTCCATCTGAAATACTGAATATCAAATAATCGTTTTGGCTCGATCTATCGGAAAGCGTCAAAAAAAAAAAAAAAAAAAATATATATATATATATATATATATATATATATATTTATTTTTCTTTTTTTAATATATATATTAAATGAGTTATTTATTTAGGTACTTGTATTTTATATGACATTTGTTTATCAAAAATATTCTTTGTATTTACATTGTTTTCATGCTGATACGTTGTTAACTTTCAAAATTGGTTCGATTTTAAAAGGTGATTGCAACAACAAAAAATTTTTCCTTTATTTTCATAAAAATGACAAATAATATGATAATCATATGCAAATATTTGTAATTTTTTTCAAAATTAGGTGATAAATGTTTTTAAACTACGGATTGAAAAAATTCTTAAAACAGAATTTGAAAATAATTAATTTGCTTATTAAGTTTCTAGTATATATAATATATAAATTACAAAATGTTAAGCTATAATAAAATTTTGAATAGATTAAGATTTTTTTAAAATTAAATTCATAACAAACTATACTACTTAAATATTTACCAGTATAAAATTTTCACTTTTTAAAGATTTTTCTATTATTATTTTATTTTTCTCTTTTAAATCAAATCTATACCTAAAAAATTATAATAAGAAATTTTTGTCATTTTTAAAATGTACTATATTATGCCTTTGTAATGTTGCATGTGTCCATCTTTTTTATCACTTTTTATAAAATTTTGAAATTTTATTTAGTTTGTTATTTTGTTCGAGTATGACCTATAAAACAACACTTTTTATACAGTATTATAACTCATTACCATGCTCCTTTAATTTTACGTTTTGATCATTAACCCCTAAAAAGTAATGATATCAATACAAAAAACCCTTAACGGGTTAAAAGTTTGTGACGCAGCACTGTACTTTATGGCTTTAAGAATTAGAAATACGGGTCTTAAAAATAATGATACCAAATTTTCAGTGACGCTTTGATATTAATTAAATTATACATAGATTTTCTTATTTGAATTTGCTTTTTCCTTTTATTTATATTTACAGTGTAAACGTTATTTTCAACATAAAATAATATATAGAATTTACTCATTGATACCTTTCCATTCACATCTCTTATACTATGAAAGCATGTGTTTTAAAAGAAATTATATGAAATTCCAGTAACGCAGTGGTGTTACATTAAGTGATTTGTTTTTAAATTTCTCTGCAATTATTTTGTTTTGCATATTAAAGTATATGTGCACATTGAAATATTGCTTTTAATTTTCAAATACGCTGTCAAATATATCACTTTCATTAAGCTTATATTATGTACTGAAATATATTTATTTCAATGAATTATTCTATCTTTTGCGTCACGCCATCCAAAACTGTAAGTAAAATTTATGGAAATGTTTACTTTGTGTCATTTCATCCAAATAAATTGAAAATGCATGCAAATAGATATCGTGATGCAAAGAAAAAAACTGTGAAATTTTTTTCAGTTTTGGATGGCGTGACGCAAAAGATAGAATAATTCATTGAAATAAATATATTTCAGTACATAATATAAGCTTAATGAAAGTGATATATTTTACAGCGTATTTGAAAATTAAAAGCAATATTTCAATGTGCACATATACTTTAATATGCAAAACAAAATAATTGCAGAGAAATTTAAAAACAAATCACTTAATGTAACACCACTGCGTTACTGGAATTTCATATAATTTCTTTTAAAACACATGCTTTCATAGTATAAGAGATGTGAATGGAAAGGTATCAATGAGTAAATGCTATATATTATTTTATGTTGAAAATAACGTTTACACTGTAAATATAAATAAAAGGAAAAAGCAAATTCAAATAAGAAAATCTAGGTATAATTTAATTAATATCAAAGCGTCACTGAAAATTTGGTATCATTATTTTTAAGACCCGTATTTCTAATTCTTATAGCCATAAAGTACAGTGCTGCGTCACAAACTTTTAACCCGTTAAGGGTTTTTTGTATTGATATCATATACGGTAATTTTCAGCATGAACTCTCCTATTGGAGAAACGCGATTCGAAAATATCTTCTGTCCTTATTCCTTTCAAACCTTGAAGTGAATAATTGCCAAATGTTGCGACCGTTGCTTACATTTGTGGATTTCGTTTATGCTTAAAAATAATTATATATACAGCTCAACAAAGTGGTTCTGTAGCTTTGAGAGGCAATATCTTACACTTTAGAATATACAGATTTTTGTGCTATAGCCGATTTAATATTATATAGATGCTCAACAGACAGAGGCAGGAAGACATGAAAGAAGAGAATAATAAGCAAAAGCTAAGTGCCTGGAACATGTTGTCCGCCATGCAGATGCAGATGGTCAGTTTTCCCAGAGCCTAGAAAACGAAAAAAAAAAGAGTGGGGGGACTATTAACTATCTTTATGCTCCTGCAGGAAAAACTAATATTGGTATTATTGCGTTTTAGGTTCTAAGGAATTGATTGTGATTAATTTCAAAAGTATAAAATTACTGAGGATCATCAGGTGCGCATAGTGATCACGGTTATATGCCGCCGCAAGCAGTTGAGTCACGGACAGCTGATATTTCACCAGTGTTTTTTTTTTTTTTAATTCTTGACTTTAAAATTAAAGTGATTTGTTAAGAAGGTCGAGCTTGGACAGACGAGCGGTCATGCGCTGTCAGATGCAATGGGAAGCTGGATCGATAATTTCCCTGACGGTATTTTTATTTATTATTTGATTATTTTTGTCTTTTGACTTATAAAATATAGGGATTCGTTAAGAGAAGCAAAGTTAAATTGGTGTGCACAGGTTTGTGCTCTGAAGTAGTGGAGACTGGGTGCGAGTTTTTCTCTGATCAGTTTCATTTTTCTTTCTGTTAAAATTAATTTACTTTAAAAAAATAATCAATGGATTTGTAAAAAGGCAGCGATTCGTTAAGAGGTACGAACTTTAACAGGCATGCACAGCGCTCATGGGCTTGCACTGTCGCGTGTCGAAAGCAGTGGGGATTCGGAGTAATATTTTCCCTAATCGGAAATGATTTTTTACAACTTTTTTCTTTACTGATAAGAATTAATGTGATAATATGCAATGAGTGATAATTAAAAAACATTAACACACCAGAAAGTTAAGATGGCTAGCCCAGTAGCCGAATTTTCTGTATTTGTCTGCAGCCCCCCCCCCCCCCCCCAAAAAAAAAAAAAAAAACTATCCAGGAATACCGGATCAAGTTTGGTATCACGAGAAGTATCAACAATTCATAAAATATGTAAAATTTGCATCGACAAAGAAAATTAAGAATATATAAGTACAGTAATCCAGAGATATAATGTAAGTTATATTTGTATTTTTAACCCTTAAGTTTCTTTTTGAGATGTTAAATTAATCTGTATAGCTTCAAAAAATCTGTAGCTCTCATTGCCATGCTGCATTGTTTTTGCTACTGGGCTCGCCAGTATGTTTAATATCATTCCAAATACACTATAATGATAATAATAATAATAATAAAAAACTTTTAGGAACCTCATTAGGAAAAAAAAAGAAGAAGTTATCTAAATAATTTTATAATTCAATCAGACCAGTACCTGCATACTGTTTTTCTTAATGATAATATGTTTAACATATTTTTAAAATGCATAATCGTCTGTTATCTTTATTGTTTAGATGTGTGTTCTGCAGAAATTCTAAATCAACAGCTGAAGTTGAAGTGCAAACTGCCGTAAAAGCTACAGTATGTCAAAGATTACAGTGGAGATTAAGATGATAAATTGTTCATATGTGTACCTGTATAATTTTGTAAATGTTGTAAAAATAAATACTATGCATACATTGATTTAATTTCTTTTTCTTTTCTTGCTTGTAGTTTTAGATTACTAGCAGTGATGTGTCAAGAGGGTTTGTGCTACAAGATACAATATCAAGCTTATGCTAATATCAAGCTTGCTAAATAACGTAACATTTAATATATTTTATTTATAGTGTCAAGAAAAACAGGTAAAAGAAGTGTAATACAGTAAACTCTGTTTTGACAAAAAACTATTATTTTATTAAAAGTTTTAATATGCGAGCAGCATCAATTCGGTTAATACACTCTATAATACAAAATTAATTTTAATATTATAGACTGTTAAGTTCTAGAAATATAGTAATTTTATTATAAGTTTAAAATATCTTAAAAAATAAGCTACAAGGGTGAAATGGTCTGAATAATTATATGCTTAATGCCTTTATTTTACAATTTAGAAACTATATGAAACAATTTCAGGTATTGAAAATAAATCCTAAAAAAATGTATTCATTGAAAACTGGAAAATTTAGGTCGACATGAACAGATCACTTCTTCTAATAACTTGGGAAATATAAATTTATCTGGTAAAAGCTGGAAATGAATGAATAAATAAATAAATATATATCTAAAAATTGTTAATTTAATTCTGCATTTTATTTTTTATATATATATTTTTTTTTTTCGGGGGGGGGGGGGGGGCATAAATAAAACTTGATATTTATTTAATTACACATTTAGCTTCTAAGTTTTACAGTTGTTCTGCGGCCAATGCTTGGTCTAAAATACACTGACATTGTGATTGGGAGAAAAAGGAAAAATCATTCAGGATGATTTACTAAAGAAAAAGCTGAAAAGTAAGTAATAAAATGAAATATGCTTAGATGATAACTACTGCTCCGCCAGAACTTAAGATCATTTTCATTGATAAATTTAGTGATATTAGGAGCAATTATGAAAATTCTCCAACAAGAAATATTCTTGTTGATAACCTACTAAGACTTTTCTGATGTGTTGGATGGTTTGGGATTCCAAATACAATTCTCGAGGACTAAGAAAAGTGGGTATAATGCAGAAGACATTTTATTTCTATTGGAAACTTCTGGGGGAAAATATGAAAAAAGAAAACACTTATAAAGATAAAATTTAAAACTTTTAAGTTTTATTTATTTATTTTTATTATTATTAGGTATAATTTAAAAGTGACTTTTATTAACTTTTTCGATTCTGTTAAATTGATTTCTTAAATTTCTGACAAATTTTCCTTTGGTTTTATAATGTGACTGTTAGTACAAAACATTATAAACTTTTATGCTACTAACAACATCAGTTTTAGGTTATCATCTAGGTAAATAATTTTTGTGCTTTTTATAAAATACCAATTATTAAATATACACTTATTTTCTTGCACTTAAAAAAAAAAAAAGGACATTAGGAGAGGGTATTGTAATTTTTTGGTTATTAGATGAAAATTTTTCATAGGACATAAATTCGTAATCTTTTAATTCCAAGACTCTGAAAATTTAATATGTGACATAGAAGAAAACCTAAAAATTATGTTACAAATTTAAGTGGACATCCTGTTTATACATAAGAAATAGTATGGAATTTGTAAAAATTTTGGACCTATTGTTTCTTAGAAGTTCTGAATAAGATTTGTTTTTAGAAAATGCCAGTCTCTCTTTGTTTATGTTACCAAAATTTTGTTCATGCTGTATCACACAAACAGATGATGTAGTTAAAAATAAGTTTTTATTTTGTTGCACTTTGACTCTCAACTTTTAACACGTATTATGATCTTGATGGATGTAAAGGGTTTTTACTTCCATTATCTACATGGTTTAAGTCCAAGGCATTTTTGAATTCAGAAAGTAGGGTTCATGAATTGAATTGAGTACTCACCAGGTTTTACATTGTAACAAAAATCAACTCAATTTTTTTTTTTTTTAAATAAGAAATAGAGAATTGAATTCTGTAAAAGTAAAGCTGTTTGGCTATCAGTTAATATTACAGTAAAACCTCCCTAAAATAACAGGATCACCTATCCTGCCGTAGAAAGTTAGCTCGATATAGGTGACATTTTAAAATGATTGATCAGAATTCAGAAAAATATAAATCTTAATGGTTTAATATATTCAATATTTTGTTTATCTGTTATCAGTTTATTAATATTAATTTGTTTTGAATAAAAAAGCTTTTTCGGAATAATTTTCCTTTTAATGTTTCTTTTACATGCAAGATCAAGTTGTTCAACTTAGCAGCATTTCTAAGGCAAAAAGAAATGTGTATTGAACTATGAACTTCCACTAAAAATAGTTTTCTGGTAGTAAATATAAGGCAGTAATTATTAGGTTTAATTTTCAGTAATAGCAGATAGGTTTAGCAGTTTTATTTTACCATCGATAGTCAAGATTACTTGTATTAATATAATTAGCGATATATAAGGGTATGACACTGAATTGGCTTTTCTAAACTTGAACTTCACGTCTAAATATGCATTTACAGAATTATGAATTCCGATTATGCATTTATTTTATCTACATGCACATATATATGAAAATCCTGCTATATTTTCTCCAAAAGAGAGGAATCAGCCAATTATTTGCGAGAGATTTGTCTAAGGTTCTCACAAATAAGAATTTGAACACCACTATTTTTTCTCAGCAATTTTAGACTTAACTAATCTTTGATAACCATCAATGTCAATTAAAAAATATTACATGAAAATTCTGGTATCCAAATTTCATTTTGTGGGAACCCTGGTTAATAAATACGCTTCATGTCTGGAATTTAACCTCATTTATATAGTAGACTATGGTCATTTCAGTCAAAGGAAAAAATAAAAACCAACTGCTCTTGCAAAATATGACCCTTAAGAAGGATATACAACTGTTCATAGACTTTAATAGAGTTAAAATTTTGCATTAAATCCTGTAAGGAAAAGCTAGTCCTTAAGGAAAGTGGATGTTTATTTTGGTTTCACTGTGTTCGGTAGTATAATACAATAAAACTATAAAAATTTGTTATTATAAATTGTTTTTACAAACTTATAATTTAAAAAAAAATTGGAACTTTTTTGTAGAAAAGTAGCAAAAATATACCAATTGTTTTCATTATAATTTAATTTATTAAATTTTTTAAATATTCCTTTTAACTTGAATAATTATAGTGTATCAAACTTTAATTTGTATATTCTCTTAAACTGTAAAAATGTTATTAGAAAACACCATAATTAAAAAAAAAAAAAAAAAAAAAAAAGCAATTGTTTTGGATTGAATTAATTACAGTACTCTTCATCAAGCAAGAAAAGTAGGCACGACAGCAGCATAAAAATGATCATTTACAAAAAGAAAAAATACGGCGATAAAACCTAATGTTTTTGTTTGATGAAGAGTTGTGTGCTATTAAATCAATCCAAAACAATTGTTGCATATTTTTATAATTTATAGTGTTTTTTAATTACTTTTCAACGGTAATTTTTCGGTGTATTTTACTGCAGTATAAATTAATAAATAATTGATCATATTTTCATCGGCGCTGCTTTTAAATTCCACGGATATACATTGGATATTGATGAGAATAAGCCATAAGTATACCAGAAAATCTTACCGTACCATCATCATTAAGTGCTCTGAAATTGCTCAGATTGTCATCGGGTACATTGGATATTGATGAGAATTAGCCATAAGTACATCAGAAAATCTTACCGTACCATCATCATTAAGTGCTCTGAAATTGCTCGGATTATCATCGGTTACATTGGATATTGATGAGAATTAGCCATAAGTACATCAGAAAATCTTACCGTACCATCATCATTAAGTGCTCTGAAATTGCTCGGATTATCATCGGTTAGTTATCCAAAATCAATGCCTTTCATCGGTATCTTATCGTATTCTAATAGGAAAGTCATCAGTATCCGATATCTTAAAGTCCTTCCCTCGATGAGACATTTTCGATGAGTTCCCGATGAGAACTCATCATATGACGATAACTATCCTTTCATCGGCCATTCCTCGGATCATCGGATGCCGATGAATGGCCAATGAAAGGCCAATTACTTTTTGCTACTAGGGTCCGAAGATACAATCCCCAAAATTTTTGTCACACACAGACAGACGGACAGAAAGACATTTTCTAAAAATGGTCAAATCGTGTTCTAGACCTCTCAAAATGTGTAAATTCATCGAAAACCGGCAGTCCAATATTTTCTTTTATTGGATACGAAAGAATAAATAAATAAATAACAATAATAATAATAATAATAAAAAGATAATTCGATGATTTAAAATAATTAATGTGATGATATGATATAGCCGATATCTGATTGTAATCATATCATAATGAATAAATTTTCATATAATAAACTATTTAACTGACAAACATAATTATGTTTAATATATTTTCTTTTGGCATTTTTTAAATAATTAAAAATGTAAAATATTTTAACAGATTAAGAAAGAAAGAAAAAAATTCCATATTTATAAATAATTTAATATAGCCTTAATTTATTCAATTTACAAAACACATCTTTAAGTTCTTAATCAAAGATATTTACTTCTAAAAGCGAATAGCATGTCTATATCTATAAGAAATAAAAACTGAACATTTTCCCCATAGAAAAAATTATTCTTAAAAATATTTAATATTGGGAGTACAAATTAATTCGGTCCGTTTTTTTTCGTTAAAAAAACATTTTATTTATTATCAAAATGAAAAAACATGTTATTCAAAGTCCATCGGTAGCCACAACTTTTGTCCACCTTTCTGGCAATTTTCGGATTCCATCTCTGAAAAATGAGTCCTCTCTGGACGCAAACCATGAATCGAGCCATTCTTGAATTTCTTCGAAAGAAGTGAAGCGGGGTCCAGCCAAATCGTGATGCATCCGTCGGAACAACCAATAATCAGAAGGAGCAAGGTCTGGCGAATACGGCGGGTGGGGTAGGACCTCCCATTTCAACGTTTCCAAGTAATTTTTAACGACAATTGAAAAATCGCTTTTCAACGTCGCGCGGTTTCAACTCGTATGGGACCCAATTTCCTTGCTTTTGAACCATTCCCATTTTTTTTTAAGCGCACGGAAATTGCTTGCTGAGTGACTCCCAACGATCCTGCAAGCTCTTGTTGCGTTTGGCACGGATCTTGATCGAGCAATTCCTCCAATTCGGCGTCTTCGAACTTTTTCGGCTGGCCCGGGCGCTCATTGTCTTCGACACTAAAATCACCATTTTTGAAGCGTCGAAACCACTCTCTACATGATTTATCAGATGGCGCAGATTCACCATAAACTTCCACAAGCGATCGATGCGCTTCAGCGGCACTTTTCTTCCAATTAAAAAAGAAAATCAAAACTTCCCGCAAATGTTGTTTCTTTAGCACAAAACTCGACATATTGAATGCTCAAAAAACCAATGTTGTTGTATAAAACTCGAAGCTTCGTTGACTGAATATGGTTGACAAAGGTCAAACCTTTCTAACAATGCCAAAAACATCTATCATTATTCAGTAAACAAATCAGCCAGAGCCATCTATTGAAAACGGACCGAATTAATTTGTACTCCCAATATATACAGGCAGCTTCAAAACCCATTGGCAAAAATTTAAGGGGTGGTAGAAAATATCTAAACAAGCCATTATCACCGTACAATGCATGGGCGGAGAGCAAGCGGTGACCGCTAGAGGGCGCTGCAATGGAAAGTATAAAGCGCTCGTTTTCTTACACATCGCCATTTTTACCGTGGATTTCAGCAAGCATGGCAATATACAGTAATCAGGAAAAGGCGGACATGCATATTGTGTATGGTCTTGCGGATAGGAATGCTCTGGGAGCCTCAAGAATGGAGCCTCAGGACACGCGCTGACCGAAAAATGTTCGAGCGATTGCTTCGGTGCTTGTGCGAAGCGGGATCCTTCGTCTCCGGCATGCATGATACAGGATGTGACAGGAGTGTGTGGACAGGACAATTGTAGACGCAATCGCTCGAACATTTTTCTGTCTGTTACGTACCTTCTCGGAAAATGCTGTATGTACAGTCTTGCGGCTCCCAGAGCATTCCCATTCGCCAAACCATAGATAAAATGCATGACCGCCTTTTTCTCATTACTGTATGTCGCCATGTCTCCTGAGATCCACAGTAAAAATGATGATGTGTAAGAAAACGCGCGTTTTACACTTTCCATTAAAGCGCCTTCTAGAGGTCGCCACTTGCTCTCCGCCCTTGCATTGCATGGTGAAAATGGCTTGTTTGGATGTTTTCTACCACCCCTTCATTGTTGCCCATGAGTTTTGAAATAGTTATATACATATATATATACATTTCCATAGAAATGTCCATATCTACTATATCTACTGTAGGACTGCAGCGCCCTCGAACGACTACTCGCGCAACTAGCTAAAACAAAGGATTCCACTAGTTTCGGAGCACTGCATAGGCAGCTAGTATTTAGTGGGCAGTGGCAGTGGATGGAAGCATGAAGTAGATTGTTGAATGAGGGGTCAGGACAATGTATTATTTCATTGAGATATGTTGGTGTATTGTTTGTATCGCTAAACAGAATTAAAATTATGATGTCGATTCTTTCAAATATCATTTTCACACGTGTGTCGCTAAATTAGTTTAAATTTACATTCATTCTTGCTAATATCAATTTTGCATATGCATCGCTAAATTGACTTAAATTTGCAACGAGTCTTACCAATATTGATTTTATATGTATATAGCTAAATCGATTTAACCCTCGCTTTCCCAAGATCAGGGCGTAATGTAGAAAAATTGCTTTCAGGTGCCGCTTGGCGAAATTCACCAGCACCGCGCCTTTTTGCATCATTTAGAATAGAGCTTCTCCAATACAGGCTCAGCCAGCATTTTGTTCCCACTCAGCGACTGTTGCCCAAGTGGTCCGAATTTCAAGTGTTATCCAATTACATAAAATGGGGTTGTGCAGCCGAAAATTGCTCAGATCATGCCAGAACTGTTTTTAGAATGTTTAGATTTCCAACAGATAAATTAAGGCAAAAAAAATGTGCCGTTAATTTTCTAAGAGAAAATTATATGCCTAGCTTTCAATCACAAATATGCAGTGTAATTCTATTTTTTCTTTTATTTTTTGTATGAATTGTTTATTGCTATTTCATTATCTAAATATTGTATTTTACAACACACACTACTTTTCAAAGTGTATAAATATTTAAAATTAATTAACTGAACAGTGGCAGTGATGTCTATTTTTTATTAGAGTTATAACAAAAATTCGCCAAATATTCCGCCAAACTTATCAAGTGCAAAAAAAAATTGTTCTCCTGTTTAAGGAAACTCGCCATTTTAGGTGATAAAGACGCCGTGTAATTCGTCTGCAAATAAGCGTCGCCAAGCTATATTTTAGCTGGGCAACAATGGTCAGCTGTAAGTTAGCTCGTATTATAGGAATCGTAGTTTAGAAGTTGCAACATTCCACTGGTTAAGTTTGCTATCTCTGGCGATTTAGCGCAATTCTCGAATTAGGCGGGCTTAACTAAATTTCAACTACAATATGGGGTCAAAATGACCCAATCTTGGGAAAGCGAAGGTTAAGCTTCACCGATTTCTGATCATTAGTTTCAGAAATAAATTAGCTTATGTACCATATCGAATACAATTGTAATTTATTGGAAATTAAATACTAATTGTGCTAGATTTTCAACATCGTGGGATGAAAGTCTTTTTGTTTTGAAATTATTTATCATTAGCATCTCTGTATAGTTACGACTTGTGATATTTAACTCGTTATTTATTATGTATTGATTTATTGAAATTGTTTCTTTCAGAAAAACCTCTAGAACAATACTTCCATACGGTTTTTCTTCTGTGTGAATGCACAAATTTGTATTTTGAAGTTCCTTTTGAGAGAATTTTTTAAAACAAATTTTGCACCCATATGGCTAATTTTTTTTTGTAAAATTACGAAACTGTCTATTTAGATGACTTTCATCAGAGAATTCTTCAGTAAAAATTTCACAAATGTACGGCGTTTCTGCTGCATGAGTGAGTAAATGTCTAATTAGATTGTTCTTTATAGAAAATTCTCTAGAACAGATTTCACACGCATATGGCTTTTCACCCATGAGAATGCGAGAATGCCTATTTCGATCAATCTTTCTAGAGAAAAGATTTAGAGCGCAATTCACACACGCATGATTTTTTTCGGATGTCAGTGAGTACATGCATTTAAATTTAGATGTGCCATTTTTGATCGTCTTTTAAAACATAATTCAGATTCGTGTCCCTCTTTATTTGCATGAGTATTTAAATTTGCATTCATATAATTCTTTACAAATTACTTAACTAAATATACATCACAAATAAATGGTCTTTTACTGAGTGTGTTTTTAAGATTAAAAAAAAAAAAATCTACAGATTTTTTTTTCATATTCCTCTTCTTTACAGTTTTTTCCTTTACACAGGATCAGCAATATTTATTTTTCATTTGTTTATGAAGTTAATTGTTCAAATACACATTACACAGAAAAATGTTTTTTTTTTTTTTAAATAACACTAAAAAGCATTTTTGATTTTTAACAAATCTTTGAAGTGAATTTGAAGCTAAAAGCTGCCTATATGGTAGATTTATAAAAAAAAATTCTTTACAAAACATACAAGCAAATAATTTTTCATCTGCAGGAATACTATCTATAAGGATACTGTATAAAAAGAAATTAGTTTTTACATAAAATTTACCAATCTGTGAACATAATAAAAAACTTAGAATTTTTATGAAATTATGAATGAAATGAATTAAGCATATTTTGAAAATTATTACTATTTTCACAGAAATAATGTGTATTCAAAAGCCATTGAAATAAGACAGATATAGAATAATAATCAATTGTAAAAATTTTCTTTTAGTAAGTTACTAGGCGCACTTTTCTAGAATCCTCCCGTCACTTTCAGGACGCTTTTTTTCATAAATCCAATAATTTATATTCTATTTCTTTTGCACGCACTTATAATGCATATGATTATTTGTTTTTGAGTATTATGTCATATTAGAAATGGTTGGTAAACTTTCCGCTTATTGTAAAAATATGGAAAACTGGGGAAAAAAATTGTATAATTAATTTCAGAAGTATACAATACATAGTACGTATTAAGCGACTGAATGTAACGTTACATTTTTGGCCAAAAATAACAGCGCCAATACCGCGAAATAGTCGTGCAGCAAGCTAGATCGGAGCAAACTAAGCTCCTATATACACTGGTTCTCATAATTATAAGGACACCCGTTTTCTATATTAACTAAACACTGAACACTATTATTTAAACAAATATATTTTTTATTAATTTGAATTTCATTAATAGACTATATTGGAAAAGTTTTATCGTTTTTCTATCTTCAAAAACTTTAAATACGGTCAAAAAGATGATTTTTCAGGTGTTATTAATTATAAGGACAGCTCGAATCTTTTTAATTTTTTTTCAGTTATTCTTTAAATTAATATTTTATGGGGTCTCTTTTTAAGGTGAAACACTCAGACATTCTCTCTGGTATATATATCTACATTTTTTTTTTTATTAAATATTCAGTCTCAATACAATTTCATACAGTATAGATGATATTCTGAATACATTTAAATTGGTTAAAATTGCTTTCCACTTGCATGCACTTTCTAATATGATAAGGTTTTTTTCAACTTTTAGGCCACGGGAAAGGCAATAATACAGAAGTTTCTTTCTTCAAACTATTTCCTATTGCTCTAGAAGTTGAACAGAAATGTAAGTTTTGTTGAAAAAAATATTATTACCCTCCCAAAATGTAACAAAAATCAGAGAATTCCATGTTTAAAATTTGCGGATATTCTCTTAATGTGCATAATAATAGAAAAAATTACTAAATTCATTCTACCTTCAGTAGAAATAGCTCCCCAGAGCACCATATATCCACCTTTAAAATGCCCGATTCATATCTGCCTTTAAAAAATCTGCTCTGCCTTTCGCTATCTTTAGATCGTGCCAGTAGCTGTTAAAACCATTTAGTTAATCAAGAATAAAATGTTTTTCATCCGAAAATTTAACATTTTACCATTTAATATTGTCTTCATTCAACTTTAACACAGACGTTCTTTATCCCGTTAAGTGCTTGTTGATTATTACAGGTTTTTTTTTAATTCATTTTAACATATTATTAATTATTTTAAACATGCATAAATGTGAACCCCAACCTTTCGTTTAAAAATACGAGCAAATTCAGCAGCAGTCATTATGAGTAGAACAGTAAGAGGAATTATGAGTAGTATTCGATCTCTGTAAAACAACTCTGATTTTGCATCAGATCTCAGTCCTATCGAACCAGCAGGTCAACGTTTGATCGCATTTCCTTCAGCAATTTTAGATCTTCGAATTTCATTAGAAATTCAGCGGATTGAAATTATCCTTCCACTTAAAAAACACATTTATCAAACTTCACTACATGAACGTTCTTTTTTTTCGAGGAATTATCAGTAATGTCCGTCCAAGAAAAATTGAAGGCTTTTATTTGAATTAATCTAGCCCAGTAGTTAACAAATTCGCATGTCAACTGTAATTTATCCGCTAGTAAGTTAAATAAAACGAAAAAAAATCTTGATTGTCCCTATAATTATAAACATCTAAAAACGTGGCGAAAAACATATTTTGCATTATTTTTTATTAATTTTGTATCATATTAAAAAAATTATAGCAATTTTGTTTTTTAGAATGCTAGATATATTAAGTGCACTTAGTATAATCTTGTTCACAATTATTTTTACATTAGTTATTTCCAAACATAAAGTGTCCTTATAAATATGAGAAGGAGTGTATGCGAGCTGGCGTATGAGGCATTTTGTTTCCATAGGGTTGCCACATGTACCCAGCACGTTCCATTGATCGGCGGTCATTACTTTTATAGTCTTGTTTAACTTTAGAGTACTCATTTTATTATATTCCATAGCTTTAGCTAAAAAAAAAAGTACGATATGAGATTTGTTTACGATAAACTGCTATAATCACTCAAGAAAAGAACATAAAATGTTCAGATTTCCATAAGGTAATTTGAGAAGAATAAAACATTACTTATATTTTCCTTTGTATTTCTGACATGTGTTAATGTAAAAATACAGAAAACTGTGCCATTTTAATCATATTACTTATAATAATATTGATAAATCGATTTAAGAGAACCTTTTCTTACTGCGTATTTGAGTTTTGGCGACATTTTGTATAAGAAACAGCCCTAATAACACATATTATTCAAATACATCCACAGGATATCCTAATAATATAATGTGAAAAAATGTGTTGAGAAATATTATTATTGCTTATCCGCGATTGTAATGAAATGCTCGCCCTCTGGTGGGCTAAGGTGAAATTATCACACCACTGATAGCTTTCACGCTGAAACAATGATAGAACAACAAGAAAGAACAATAATAAATACACGTGGCTATTATAATTTACTAACAACTGCAGTTGAGAAAGCGGCATCTATCGATCATTACAAACGCAGATTGCTTTTGTTACCCGATCGTAGCTTCAGATCACGATTTCTTAAAATCACGAGAAATCGATAAGACAGGTGGATGCCCCCTTCTGAGGCAAAACAATGGCGGCGAAGCTTTGGTCAACATATTTTATTTAAGGGGTTCTAAAGCAAAACATTATGGATAAATAATACAGAAACGTTAACTTCTGCCTCATTTTGGCAACTTAGCGCCTTGGCCATTGACGACTAGAACAGCCCGTACGGATTTTTTTTTTTTTTTTTTTCAGAAAACTCTTTCGAACATACATCACACACACGTCTTCTCTTTTGTATGAATGTGTAAATGTTAATTATTTGACTTTCACTGAAGAAACTATTAGAAATTTTTTCAGAAACGTATATTTACAGATTTCCTTCCATATGAATTATTTAATGTCCAATGAAATTTCCTCTTTTATCAAACATTTTATTACATATTTCACCCACTATCGCATTTCTTTAGTGAAAAAGCGTAGATGTCTATTTATATTTCCTTTTTGAGAAAAACTATCAGTACACAATTGACAAACGTATAAACTTTCTTTGGTGTGAGTGCGTGAATAAATTTTTAGATCTCTCTTTCAGAAAACCGTTTAATACATGTTTCATGCTCATAGCTGTTCTTGTGTGTGAATGGTTAGGTGTGTATATAGATGTCTCTTTTTAGCAAAAGATTTAAAACATCCTTCACACAGTATGGCTTTCCTCCAATTTGCATGCATGTATATTTAAATGTTTCACTTTTGAGCATGCTTCAGAATATAATTCAGACATGCTTGGCTTTTCATCTGTGTGAATACGTAAATGGTTCTTCAGATTATTTTTGTTTTGAGAAAAATCTTTACAACAATTTTCACACACGGCATTTCTGCTGTTTAAACGTGTGAATGTAAATTTAGATCACATTTATTAGACAGTTCTTTAGAATTATCTTCGTAAAGATAATTTTTTTTTTGTAAGATTGAGTAAATGTTTATTCAAACTGTATCTTTAAGGAAAAAACCTCCAGAATAAATTTCACACATAGGGAGTTACTTCTGTATGTGTACGTGAATGCATACATAGATCTACATTTTGAGAAAAATGTTTATAACACACATTTTACACGCAGATGGCTTTTCGGCCGTGTGAGTGCTTGAATGCCTATTTAAAATAATTTTATGTGCGAATCTTAGACATGTTTAACAAACATATGGCTTTTAACATGTATGAGTACGTAAATGTTTACATAGATTTCTTTTATCAGAAAACTTTCTGGAACATATTTCGCAAACATGTGGCTTTTCTCCTGTATGAGTACGTAAATGTCTATTTAAATCACCTTTAGCTGTGAATCGTTTAAGACATGTTTCGCACACATATGGCTTTTCGTGTGTGTGAGTGCGTGAATGTCTAATTAAATTACTTTTAACTTTGAATCCTTTAAGACATGTTTCACACACATAAGGCTTTTCTTCTGTGTGTCTACGCAAATGTACACTCAAACTATCCTTTTGGGAAAAAGCTTTGGAACAAATTTCACACACATATGGCTTTTCTCCTGTATGAGTACGTAAATGTCTCATTAGATTTCTTTTATCAGAAAACTTTCTACTACATATTTCACACACATCTGGCTTTTCGTCTGTGTGAGTGTGTGAATGTCTACTTAAATCACTTTTACATGGGAATCCTTTAAGACATGTTTCACACACATACGGCTTTTCTCCTGTGTGTCTACGCAAATGTATACTTAAAAGACCCTTTTGGGAAAAAGCTTTGGAACAAATTTCACACACATACGGCTTTTGCCCTGTGTGAGAACGTAAATGTTTATTCAGAAAGCTCCTTTCAGAAAAACTTTTAGAACACTCTTCACAAACATATGGCTTTTCTCCTGTATGATTACGTAAATGTTTAACTAGATTTCTTTTATCAGAAAACTTTTTGGAACATATTTCGCACACATGTGGCTTTTCTCCTGAGTGAATTAGCAAATGTATATTCAGTTTATCAATTCGAGAAAAAGCTTTAGAACAAATTTCACACACATATGGCTTTTTGTCTGTGTTAGTACGTAAATGTCTATTTAAATCACTTTTAACTTCGAATCCTTTAAAAGACATATTTCACACACATATGGCTTTTCTCTGTGTGAGTGCGTGAATGTCAATTTAAACCATTTTAACTGTGAATCCTTTAAGACATACTTCACACACATAGCTTTTCTTCTGTATGAGTACGTAAATGTTTCATTAGATTTCTTTTATGGAAAAAACTTTCTATTACACATTTCACACACATTTGGCTTTTCTATAGTGAGAATGCGTAGATGTGTATTAAAATGTAATGAAATATTCTTAGAGAAAATCTTTGAAATCATACATCTGAATTACATCAGTTTAACTAACAATAAGTTCCTCATTACAACTGAATAAATATCATAAAAAAATATTGACATGCTATTATATTCAGTTTATTTCCCTTTATATGGAATCAGTAATATTTGAGTATCAGTAGTATTGATTTTTAAAATATACATTACAGACAATTTTCTTTAAAGGATTGAGGTGAAAGTCATAAATTGTTTCTCGTTTTATATAACTATATTTAAATTCAAAAAACTACCTTTATGATTAGAACAATGCGTGTACATGTAAAATAGCACAACGGTCATTGTGAAACGAGTAACGAATCCACAGCTCCTATTTGGAAAACAGACACCCGCCAGCAGTGATGCCAGATTGGGGATTTTTGAGGCTTCTGCGGACAATTTTGGGGACCAAATGTTTGTGGGGACTTTTTTGAGGAATTCTAAAATTTTTGGGGACAAATCTGGGGAGTTCAACTTTCTGTCAATGTTGGCAACGTAATGATTTATCCCTACGACTAGAGACTTTCGATAAGTTTATTGTTATTTGGGGATTTTTTTCAAAAATTGACTTCCTTTGGGGAAAAATTTGAGCTTAAATCATAGAAAAATCTGCTTGATATTTTTTTTTGAAAAAAAATTTAAAACTTCCTGATTTGGGGAAATTTGAAGACCTGGTTGGGAAAATAATTTTCGACCATCTGGCATCACTGCCCGCCAGAGCCGTTAGGTGGCGGAAAATTGTTTGGCATGACTTCCTTGACAAGAAAGCTTTTTTTCAGAGAGATTAACTCAGATGGAATGCTTACAATTCACAGTGGTTCAAGCTGAATTGACGTAAATATCATCTTTTCTTTTTGCAGTTTTTTCATTCTTTTTGTTTTTGAGATAGACAAGATGGGCAATACATGAGATTTTTTTTTTTTTTTTTAAGTATGGTATAATTCGCGAGTGTAATGAACGATAGATGGCGTTCTTCTTTTTTTTTTTTTTTTTGGGGGGGGGGGGGGGTGGGGGGGTGGAAGCAATAGTACTGTTTTTTTCTTGTTTACATTGCACTGTTGTGAGCGATCAAAACATTTGTTTCTAAAATCTTAATTAATTTTATTACTTATTAGCAAATATGAACTAGAAATTAAAGATTTAGACTATTTTTGATTTTCTGGGAGCCAAAGCAGCAAATAATTGTATTGGGTTGTTCGGAAAGTCATTTCGTTTTTCTCAGCAGAGGACTTAATTGTATTTTTTTCACACCTTCTTCACATTTAAGTTGCATTGCCATTACATATTGTGACAGCTGATATAGCAAGGCTTGCTTGTGAAAAAGGTCGTTTTATTCTGCTCAATAGTTTTTGATTGGTGCCCTATCAAATAAAGAAAATCAGAAGCGACATTTTCGGTATATTTTGTTTTTGCTATCAAAAATGCGAAAATACTATTCAAACAAGGAAAAAAAGTATACGATGTGTGCACAGAAAATTTATTTAAAGAACGCTATTGTCAAAACTAGTTTACCAAATTTTGTTCCGGCAATTTTGAGTTGAAGATGCATAATGTTCTAGAAAACAAGTTTGTGCTAAAGAAGACAAAATTAAGTATTGATTTATGAAAAACTGCCAAATAACAACTCGTGAGATCGCTAAGAAACCGATCAAAGTGGAGAATATATAATTCATTAAAATATTTATACAATATAAGAAAATCGTCTTTCATTTTCGAAGGAAAAAACGAAATTACTTTCCGAACAACCCAATATAAAAAAAGCCGAATCAATCTTGGCTTCTAAGCGATTAATTACGTGTGGTACGAAGAATGCTAGCTGTGATACAGAAATAGAAGTCATCGGATCTTGCATGCAGACTTCTTCATCAAAAGGAAATCCACACAGCATTTCAGGATTATTTTTACAAAGAGAAAGAAGAATGGGAAATAAAAACACATATGTTCATGCAAGGCTGGAGCAAGTCAACTTTGTAAGCATTGTGTTGCTGTGTTACTATACTGCAATGAGTAAGTGAAATGTATATATACACTGCATAAAAAAAGTAGACGGACAATTCTTTACAATTTTGTAAAACCCCGTCTTTGTTTAATGGGAAATGTCAATTAAAATTCTTTAACATGTTTATACTTATCTATCTTCATATTTTTGACAGACAAATAAAAATATTCAATTATTTATAATTTTAATGTGGGGAAATGCAGAAAAGAGAAAAGATATACATTTGCACAATATTTTTTTTTTAAAAAGAAGTAGACGTACTCTGGTAAAAAACTACAATTATCTAAGTGGGTGTTTCTTGCCGAATACCAGTTTTGTATGTACATGTACATTTGGCATTTTGCCAATTGCTAACGTGCTTGACAAGATGGTTTTACGTAGTTAAGTTTCTTAGAGATGAATTCGTCATGCCACGAGGAATTCCTCTAACTGATTACCAGATAGGACAGATTATAGCGCTGAAAATTTTTAATAAAGGAGTCAGAGAATTTAGTAGGCTACTTCTAATAAGCAAAAGTAGCATCAGTGATTTTTTACGTGCTCCTGA
Organism: Salticus scenicus; assembly: GCA_963930645.1. Lineage (NCBI taxonomy): Eukaryota > Metazoa > Arthropoda > Arachnida > Araneae > Salticidae > Salticus > Salticus scenicus. The sequence goes on from OZ005660.1 coordinate 226,642,458, forward strand.
AGCCCATGGCGTAAAGAAAAAGAGTGGCCGGCCAAAGAAACTTTCGCTTAGAGACGAAAGAAAATTTTTTACTGAGTTGAAAAAAACTGGAGCATCAATTTCCAGAGTTCGAATAAGCACAGGAATTACTAACGTAACTTCTCAGACGATTTATGACTACATTAAGCACTCATAGCTCTTTCAATATAAGAAGAGAAAACATAATCCATGCTGGAAGGATCACCACGTGACATAACGCCTACAGTGGGCTCAAAACCATATGTCTTGGACTATAGAATAGATATCTGTAGTTTTTTCAGATGAGAAAAAAATTAATTTAGACGGCCCAGATGGATATCAATATTATTGGCACAGTTTGGTGAAAGAAGACGAATTGTACTCTACTCGGCAAGTTGGTGGTGGTGGCGTGATAGTGTGGCTAGCTTTTGGCTATGGTGGAAGGACAAATTTAGTGTTCCTAAGTAAGAAGCAGACTCACAAAGATTATATTGAAACACTAAGCAGTGAGCTTTTGCCATTTGCGTGTGACCTTGGAGGAGAAAATTGGATTTTTCAACAAGATTGAGCGCCAATACACACCGCTAACAACGTTAAAAAATGGTTTCATGAGAACAACTTCAATGTTCTACCCTGGCCAGCCAAAAGTCCAGATATGAATCCTGTAGAAAATATTTGGGCTATACTTGTTCATAAAATTTATTAGGGTGGACGCCAGTATGAATCAATTCACCAGCTCAAAGAAACTCTTACAAACATTTGGGAAATTTTCTGTCAAAAAAAGATCCAGAATCTCATCGATTCGATGCCTAACAGAGTATACGAACTTATTAAAGCAAATGGGAGACGAACCCCTTACTAAAAACGTTTTATTTTAGAGATACAAGATGTGTCCGTCTACTTTTTTTAAGAAAAAATACAGCGCAAATATGCACCATTTTTGTTTCCTGAATTTTTCCGCTACATAATTCAAAAGGATTGAATCTATATCCAAATAATAATAATATATGATGTCTCAAGAATATAATTATATTAGAGAAATAAACCTCATATCTCTCATTAAAGAAATAAACGGATTTAAAGTATAGAGCAGGCGCATGTTTATAAACAAGCGACGCTATTCTGCAACTTTTGCGCATGTAGGCAAAATATCTGCCTCTCCATTGGTGCTTTATTCCCCCTTTGCCTACAATTCCAAAGTACGTGCGAAAACATCTGTCGCAGTGACGTTACGTGCGCCTGCTCTATTACAAGTAAGTGTCCGTCTATTTTTTTTATGCAGTGTGCAAGTAACTTTAAAATCAACGTAAGATCTTCCCGTATTGTTACAAATTGAGAATTTTTCACTTCACCCCAAATATTATCATTAAATTTTATTGATTAAAATAATTTTTATTTTTCACGTGTTTCTTATTTGAAACGAGATTTTATCGGATTACCATTTTTTTTTTTTTTTTTTTTTTTTTTTTTTTTTTTTTAATGTGCTATATTTATGAAATGCAACTTTATGATTTTTCATATGGCATTTGTAATAACACTGTTGTACTTATCGATATATATATATAAAATGAAAATACACCAAAATGACATTTCAGGGATGATTCTGTTCAGGTAATTTACATGAAATCAGGTAATATTGGGTCATCTTTCAATATTCCAATATCCGAGTTCCGGTTTTTCAGTCATGCAAAATTGATATTTTATTTTATGAATTCCTGAATAACCGTACTTGATAAAGATAAACTATATTTATGTATACCCCAACTGTTATTTAATGTATATTATTATGCTTTGTAGGTCTGCAAGTAATGCTAATAAAGGCAAATAGCCCGGTGAGCATCCTTTGTGTGTAGTTTTTTGTTTCTAAGCCACCCACTAAGGGTTGCTCTCCCTGGCTTAGTTTTTAATTTGCAAATGAGCGTCATATTTACTTTGTCTGAGAAGTCTACTTGAAGTCTTTACTTTGTCTACTTGCAAGAATCAATGAAGTCCATTGTCAATTTCAATTGATGCTGCAGTGAAGCAAGATCTGATTTAGATGAGGCACTGCATTCTCCACTTATAGTAGCTGATGCATAGAATATTGGAAAATCGGGGTGCAGAATTGGAAATTTAATTTATAACCATTATTATGAATGCTTTTGCCAAAATTATTGAACACCTAATTGTTCTGAGTAAGTAGAGCACCATTCCTTTTTCTTAAGAAGTTGAACATGTATAAATATATTAATTTTATATATAGTATGTGTTAATTAATTTTGATTGAATGGGTAATTATCTTAAAACTTAATCTTGTTCATTAATCATTACATTTTAAAATTTCTTCCCAGTTTTGTGGGATGAATAGGCTAAGTTCAAGAAAGTTTACTGATTATGAAAATCAGCTACTTATTAAAATGACTTTGGCTCAGAAAATATATATATATATTTTAAGCAGCAAGTCCTGTATATATTTTTTAGTTTAAAAAAAGAAAAGTATTAAATATATATATATTTTTTTCAATATTTTGGCACAATTTTAATCAACAAATTTGCTGTTTAAAAATTTATCAACTGTTTTTTTTTTTTTTTTTTTTTTTTTTTTTTTTTAATTATTCTTAATATGGCATACATAAATTTTTAATTTCTACACGGATTTTTTTTTTTTTTTTTTTCAAATTAAATTGTTAAAACGTTGGCATGTCTGATACTGTACTGTACCATACTACAGATAAAACATAATTCTTTATATTAACATATTTTTACTTTCCGAACACTGTAGTGGGGAAAGTATTGTAATCATTTTAAAAATTAGAGTTTGATATTTTGGTTTTTCTACACGTCTTAAGGTTCCCTGAATTCGTGTTTACGTTATTACGATGTGTGTTTTCATGTGTGAGAACATGATAGTATCTAAACGCTTTGCTTGAATGAGCTGAAAGTTGGTATCTATGTTATAAGTCACCATAACACAAACTTTATTGATTTTGATAAATATCAAGCCCTTATAATTTTTTATACAGGAACACAAAGAATAACTATTTATTACTGTGGCTTATAAGCTGCTCATATTAAAAAAATGATAATGTCTAAACAGCTCATCCAGTCAGCTGAAATTTTGTGTACATGATACCATGGTTGCTGATTTTTTTTTTTTTTTTAATTAATTTTTATGATTTGAATCGGATTTTTTTTAAATGAAGATTTATTTGATTTTGATGATTTGTATCGTGTATTCATACATTATTGTACAACATTTGTATTTTATTATGTGTATGTGTGTGTATATGCATAATATCCACACTGTCAATCCTTTTACTTAAATTATAAAAATGTAAATAATATTCTATTCCCATAATAAAAATCCATGTAGACATTTATCACCAATGTTTTTATTCAACATAGTATCTTCATAATAAAAAGTAATTTAATAGAAATCATAAATGCAGTAGTATGAGCCACTCAACTTGAGGCTTTGACTTTGTAGCTACAATAATGTATTGAAATAAAGTAAAATCTTACCCATGGTATTGAACACATAAAATAATTTTGGAAAAGGATAATTTAATAGGAAAAAATAACATATAACTGAAGCAATGTATTAAGAGAAAGAAATTTTTACTCATTGTTTCTAATGAAAAAATAAATAAGGAATTAAAGGGGGGGGGGGGGAGGTGGTATCGTAAAAAATTCTTACTGGGGTTTATCGAATATAATTTGAATCAAGAAAATTTTTTCACACTTTACCCATTAACAAAATTCATATTTTCATTTCCATCTTAATACTTTCACTTATTCTTTTACCTTTTTTTACATTTAGTGGATACAATTCATTAAAGAAGCAGTGACAGCAGCCTCGAACTGTATTTAACTGATATCTGCGACAGCGTTTTAAAATTTCATAATCTGTCTGCGAAATTTGCATGTAGTCAGGGGTGAAAATGGTATACACTCAAAAAGCCTGAAAGATTATAGCATCAATCTGGGGAAGCGGGGAGGGGGGGGGGGGCTTAACAACACTGGTGATCTCGAGCAACAATTCACAATACAATTTTACTACAGAACAATATACTATATACCCCAGTGGCAGAAAGTTTTGAAGCTGTCTGCGACAGGCTTTTAAAATTTCATAATCTGTCTGCAAAATTTGCGTGTAATCAGGGGTGAAAATGACTTACACTCAAAAAGCCCGAAAGCTGACCGGGGGGGAGGGGAGGTTTAACATCAGTGGTGATCTCATGCAACAATACACGAATACAATTTTACTACAAAATAATATAGTATAAACAGTTTTATTTCATTCAATAAAATATTTTATAGCAACGTTTGACACAATACAATATATGAGGTGTGGCTATTAAATAACGAGACTATTGCTGCTACAGATGAACTACATATGCGCCAAATCCGAACGACCGACAACTGTGCAGCGTAAAGCCTTCTCTTTCGATTGCAGCACCTCCCGTGTTTGTAGAGAAATCAGTCTGGACTCGTTTATGTAAGAGGTGTTTGTTTCGCTTTGCCGAAAACGTGATAAGTGTAAAAGTAGAGCAAGTAATGGACGACTAGAACGGGGCGTGGTTTAGCACATATGGTAAACATATGATGTTTGTTTGTGGGCACGAGAGTCTTTTGCCAACATAGCTATACACGCGGGAATTAATATAATAATGGCGTCTTGCTCGAATTACGTTGGATTAACATGGGGAAAATCATTAAAAAATCTTGAAACCTTCCAAAATTCACATATAACAAAATTTATTGAAGGCTGCGGCAGCCAGCGATTACTTAGAGAAGGTTATAGTTTGTTTGTGTCATCCTATGTGAAGGACGTGTGGACAGCTTCATCGGAAAATTCTGTATTTTTGAAAGCAAAGTAATGTTTATTTTTATTTAACGTAACTTTTTGCATGTTTTAATCGATTGCATGTTTAATAACTATTAATCTGATTATGTATTTATGGCGAAAATTGGAGTAAACCAGCTTTGTTTATGTTAGTAACATTCAGTTCTTGACACTTTATTCTCTGTACAGGTATGTATGTAATACAATGTATTGTATGATGTGTATTATATGGATCATTTAAAATTTTGCTATCATATATGTAATTTTATTTAATTATTTCTTTATTTTTTAATAATTGAAATGTTGCACCAAAAAATTACTGTTAAAATTGCAATTTAAATGACCTCATTCAGTTAAAGGGAAAATTCTTACATCCTATATAATGCAAATAAACACCTATTGTAAAAAAAAAAAAAATAATAATCTGGAAAGAAATGTTTATTATTATCAAGTTATTATATTTGATGTGATGAATCAAAAACCAATGTATACAGCATTATGCAGAATTTATATTAATGGTTTTGTAGGTCAGAAGCTTGAACATCCCACTTACATTACATATTACTGAGCAGATCATTTTTATTTATTTCATATTAATTTAAATATTGATACTTTACATAATATTTCAAATAATTACAAAGTATTTTATTCTTGCACCTTATTTAATATAATGATAAGGATCAGTGGTCGAAATTAGCCGTCGTTAGTTGTCAAGTATGACTAAATTATTGCATTTAATTTAACGACTATAAAATTATTTCTAGTCATCAAATTTGACGCCTAGCTTTTTTTAAAGACTTATTTTTGTTTAACTTTGAAAGCTCCATGATTGTATTGTATATTTTTCCCCTGCTGTGCAAGGAATATGTTGTTTAAACATCTGCGTATTTGGGGCATATTACATCCCTCCCTTTACAGAGATAAAAAAGAAAAAGTTTTCCTTAATCCCTTTTAATCTTTTCTTAAAACTGCAATTTGCAACCCTCTCACCACACATGCGTATAAATAACCTATGTAACAAACACATTACACCTGTTTCTGTGTGCACATTCCACCCCAGAAAATACTATTTTACTCAGAATCGCTCGATTAGTCATGTTAAAAGTGAATTTCTGAAATTGCAACTAGAAATTTCAATTTGGCACCTAAAATATTTGCAGCAGGCGTCATATAATGCCTTCCCTTTCCTTCCCAGTTTCTATCACTGATAAGCATTCAAAAAGGTGATTGTTGAAACAGAAATGCACTGTTAATTTTTTTCTGAAATCTAATTTTTAAAACTTCATTCCAAAAGTTTTAATTTTGTTAAAAAAAAGCACACCTGTGTGCTCAAACTTTAAGCATTTTGATATAATAGGGGCTGAATGTATAGATGCTCAGAGAGACAGACATCTTCTTTTATTATTATAGATTACATGCTTAATTATGTGTGCCATTTTCAGAGATTTCAAAATTTTCTCCTCTCATTCTTATAGATTCCAAGATTAATTTGCTGTTATTTTGGGAAAAGAAAGAAATTCTGAAATCGACTGGCAGTTCTGATGGATGTCTTGAATTAAATGAAGAAGAAAAACGAATATATTTTAAGAAAACTTCTTTTATTAGCATGATGTTACTTTATCATATGTTGTGCTATAAAGAAGTTATCTTGAATCTTAAGAAAGTTATCTAGCCTGATTGGAGCCCCGAAAAGGAAGAAGGTGATTTATTTTATTTATTCTTCATAGACGGTGCAGTATCACCTATATTATAATATCTTATGACTTGTACTTTTATAAATTTTATAATATAAAATTCTTTTAGTTAAAAGTGTTTCACTAAACACATTTTTTCTAATATGTTCAGCTGTAACATATAATGTTGAAATTATTTTTCTAAATATTGGGTGCATTTAATTTTTTTCTCTTCAATTTTCTCTTATTTATTATTTTTTTTATTCTTGTTGAATTTAGGTAGTATAATAATTGACGAGTGATATTTTAGGTTTGTGTCAATAAATTCTAAAACTAAGGTGACAGAAATTATATGTCATAATGGAACTCAAGTATAGGTCCCACTGTCTTAAAATTCATTATGAGATTCTCTCACTATTTTTTTCCCCTCATTCTGTTTAGTCTAAACTCTATTTGTTTTTGGACCCATGGGCAGTTTCAGGACTTGGCGGAAGAAATTGTGGTGCTTGGTGGAAAAAGGTGTGTGTGTGGGGGGGGGGGGGGGAGGGGTGCTCTCTTTTTTAAAAGTTTCATTTTTCTTACTTTTTTCTATACTTATTTTTGGTTTGACTGCTCCTTTATTCCCAGTCCCTTGGCCCTGGACAATTGCAAGCTGTTTGTGTGTTCTTGTCGTCAGAGCAATTGAAATAAACAAAAACATATTTAGGTAGAGTAAGTGAGAATGACTTATTTTGATTGAATGTTGTTTTGTTAGTTATAAGCTTGCATAGCTAATAAAAATAAAAATTTATTAAATTAAAACCTATGGTAAAAATTGTAAAGCTTTTACAATATTACAGTTGACATAGTTACAATAGTAAGGTTAAGGATTAATTATTATTATTATTAAGGATTTTTTAACATTATTTAGTACACAATTACACAAGTTTTGTAGAAAACCACAGAAAGGGCAGACACAAATCTTTTTACAAGAATGTTTATATTAATTTTGTATCTCAGTTTCTAATTAACATAATTTCATAAGTAATATATCATTTAAAAAGTTATTTGAATTGGAATTGAAGAGTACACGTTGCAAATCTCTGTTGCAAGATGGTGCTTTGATATTTTAATAATTCAATATCTCCAATTATGATTAAATTATATGGGAGTAGATTAGGAGACCACTGGCTCCATCAGTTTGGGATTTTCTACAATTAGAATTTTCAATGTTTTTTTTTACACAGTGAGAAAACAGGCTGTTTCAAATCATTAAACGTAAAAGGGTATCGTAGCCATCAGTGTGTGAAAATTTGCTACAGTTAAAATTTTCAAAGCTATTTGCATTATGAACGAGCAAGCTGTTATAACTTCTAAAATGGGGATAAGGGACCGCGGGTGACACTGAGCGAGACTTTGCTAGCGTCAGGATTTCCAAAGATCATAACTTTCATAGCATAGTTGTTAGCAAACAGGTTGTTTCAGATACTGAAACAGGAAGAGAGCACCGCAGGTGCTACCGAGCGGGAATTCACTACAGCTAAAATTTTCAATAAAGCTATTTGCACTATTAAAGTTTTCAGTAGTAAAAAAGCATAGAAGTTGGCATATATATAAATTTTTAAAGGATTTTTGTTTAATTATATTAATAGAATGTAGTAACGACTATTATAATTTTACTATTTGAACAATTTGTCTGAAAGTGTAATGCAAATGTAATAATAATTTAAGTAAAATCTAAAAGCACACTGTGCATATTTCTTCCTACAGACTGAATTCATCTGATCTGTTTATAAAACAATTTTACACGTTTCAGCCTCATACTTATCTATGCAGTAAAATCATAAACCAGTTGTTAAAGGGAAAAAAAAAAAATAAAAAAAAAATCTTTAAAATTAATGGAGGTTCAAAACAAAATCTTGCAAATATAGAAAAGTTAATATTTTGTGTACAATGACCTGTAAAAGAATTTAGGTACATTACAGGCGGTCATTGTAAATACTGGAAAATATACTCTCAATTGTGTTGTGAATTTTTATTTATTTACAACAGGTAAGCAAATTGTAAAGTGACAAATATATATACCGTAAAATTCCGATTTTAACCCCTTTACTTTTAGAAACAAAAATTGTTAAAATTAGAAAGTGTGATATTATTGCAAATTTTTTAAAAGCTGAATATTTAGGAAAAACTTCAGATTGTAACATCCAAGAGAACGGAAGGTTTTTGAAAAATGAAAACACCTGAAAATCACAGAGCAAGATATAGTTGGGTGGAGGGTTACTATTGGAATTTTACACTAATTAAAGCATGAAATAGTTGAAAATACACTGCTACACAGTATTTCTTTACTGACTGTTGGTAGTGATGTGGGGTAGAAAATTCTGAAAACCAAACAAGTAATTTTTTTTATTTAACTTTTTGCAAGACATATTAAACTTTTCTTAGTCACAGTGTAGATAATAATTACATTAATATCAGATATAGTATTAAAAAAAAAAAAAAAAAAAGTTTATTAAAAACATCTTTTAGAAAGATGGGAAACTCACAACTCTAACTGTTGGTTAAAAAAAAGGGTTAAACTAATTTTTATGCAGAATATATATATATATATATATATTTTTTTTTTGGGGGGGGGGGGGGAGGACAATGTTTATGTATATTATGCATGTCTACTGATCACCAATTAGGAAATGTAAGTCACTGTTTGCAACTGTACTTGTTAAACCCTGATTTCAAAGAGTGATTTTAATACATTGAGAATGTGTTTAAAACAATTATAAAATTATTTTAAATATATGTACATAAGACTCCCTCTGATCTACAAAGCAAGTCATGAAATAATCAATTATTAATTGGAAAAGAAAAAAAAAAAGAACTTTTAGAAGAAATTGAAATTACTATCTAATTAAGAATAACATCACATTTCATAAAAATAAAAGGAGGTTTTACAACTTTCATTATGTTAATGAATCATACTTCCACAGATTAAGAGAAACTCAGTATAAAATGATAAAGAAAAAAAAAATGTGAATGTTACTACTTACATTATGTTAACTTGCTGTATCAGAAAGCTTTCGATATTGTATGAGCTATAAGTTAGGAAAATTTTCTTCATTTCAGATATTTTTATGCTTTTTTCATCCAATTCAGCTCTTCCAGAGATTGTATTAAGAAAACTTCTTCTTAGCATAGTTTGTTTTGAAATAAACTTATGCTGTAAAGAAATTCACTTAACATTTTTCTATACTTTCAACGCTTTATTAGACAACATATTTCACCAGTACTTTTTTTCTCCCTCCTTTTTCACACAAATTCCTAAACTCATTCTAAATATTATAAAGAAAAGTAACAAAATCAAAAACATCTAATTTCCAAAGAATTAATGCACAAAAAGAAACAATATAATGTCATACTACAATATTACTTTTAATTTAATAATTACCTAATCAACAAAGCATCTGAAATTTTTAAAGAACTTACCAAAGCCTGCATTAACAGAAACTGCATCAGTCGGTAGATAATCTTCATTCTTATAAGTATCCAAGAAATCAAAATCCTCTGTCATTAAATGTCTAAGAAAACTTCTTTATAGCACAATGTATTATAAAATGACAGTATGCTAAAAAAAGAAATTTTCTTGAAATATCTTCTTTTTCTCCATCTACTTTATAAATGGATAGAAATTTCCTTGGTAACCTGGAGATGCCTCTACATCATCTAATGATACTTTTTATCTCTCATTTGAAAGCACCACAACACCATTACAACATGAATATACTTTGTATGTATTTTATGATTACTGTAATAAACACATGTATAACATAACAACTGAATGTGTGTAAATATATATTAGAAATACTAGTAAGAGTTGTAGTTAGCACTTGTGTCCTCACTTACATTGTTACTAAAGTCCTAAAATCAATTATACTACCTCATTTTCATATCTTCATAATATAAATAAAGAAAAGTACACAGAATAACTGATCAAAGATATCCTGGATGTGTACTGCTCTTAAACAAAAATAATATAGTTACACTAATGAGATTTGTTTACAGTCTTAGAGCAGAACTTTTTTATTAAGAAAGTGCATAGTTTTATATTAAAAAAAATAAATAAAAATCAGGTACAATGAATCAGGCATTAGTGTCAGTGCTTATATTCTATATGTTAATTATAAAAGTAAAAAGTAGTTTGATGACATTGAAATAAAAAAAAAACAATCTACAGAAAGCATTTATGTGTTATAACACACATCAATAATTACATGCTCAGAATTATTTCTCAAAAAATATTTAAAAATACTCACTTATTTCAAATTCTAATTGCGCATTCATTACGTGTGCAGCTTCTAACTCTGCTTGTGTAGCTTCTAATTTTTTTTCAGTGGCTTGTAATATCTCTTCTGTATCTTGTAATTTCTCCTCCATCTCTCTTAACTTATTTCCCAGATTTGTTTCTTCAGAAACACAAGATTCCATATCAATTTCATCCGCTGACACCTATACATTTAAAAAAAAAACAATTGCATATTTACAAAATTATTAGAAATGAAGATTTTGAAATCTAACGCTACATAGCACTTAATATTATGTCAAAATCGACTGTTCATATGCTCATTGATGTTTCCCCATAAGGTAGAAATTTTTTTGCTGAATTTAACATTAAGAACTCCTATAAAGGTAATATATATATATATATATATATAAGGGATATGTTATCTGATTAAACAACACTGTCTAATATGTGGAAATTAAATGCCCAATTATCGATTTAAGTAACTGTTATCGCAGTTAAATTACTTTTACATAGTAACTTAAATTAAATTGTGTAGTTTGCATGCTAAATTCCTGCTGTAAAATCAAACTGGTCTACTACTATTTATTTGACTCATATTTTTTAATTACATGTATATACTTATAAGAAAGACATATGTAAGTTAGCGTTAAATTCAGCTACATTAATCAAAACATTCTAGAATTAACTCAGATAAGCTAAAAGGAATAAACTTACGTTTGATGAGGAAGCAGCACTTGTAGTGTCAAATGCCTTTCTTATCAGGGAACAACGACGTTTCAACTTTCTAGAAGTAAATGAAAAGACTGAAGGCACATCATCTTTCTGCATATTTCTTCGTTTTCCATTTTTTGAAGTAATAAAATCAGTATCCAAAAAATGTGTTGAGCATTCCCTTATAGTATCCGAAACTTCTACATTTTTTCGTTCATCACGTGGAATTTTTACAAGCCATTGTTTTCGCATATTTCTATCCCTTGGGAATGAAAAACACGAAATTCCCTTTAATGTAGCGTTGTTGCTGCATTGTGGAACAGCACAATGTTGCACCATCGTCTTTTTTTTTTTAATTTTTTTTATAAAATCAAATGATCAACAACAAGCAGTATCAAGCTATCCAAAACCGAAACTTCCCGCGCGCGCGCAGCCCACAAACAAACGCCAGTGACGTCGTTGTGACGTAGGTGGGCGTGTCTCGTTCTAATCGTCAATTGTCGTGAAATTTCGTATGAAACTTGGTAAAACCGCTTGTGAAACTTATCTTTTATTAAAACAAGTTTATGGCGATGAATGTTTATCACGTGTGCAAGTTTATGAGTGGTTCAACCGTTTCCAAGATGGCTAAGAAGACTTTAGAGATGATGACCGAAATTCAAAGCGATGATGGTCTTTTTTTTTTCGATATTCATGGTATTGTGTACCTTCACTGGGTTCCTCAATATCAAACCATTAATCAACATTACTATCTTGAGGTGCTTGCTTGTTCTCCGTGAAGGGGTTTGGTAAGGAGAAAACGACCCGAATTGTGGAAGAACAAGTCATGGGTTCTCCATGAAGACTAAGGCTCCTATATATACGAGCTGGCGCATCAGGCATTTTGTTGCCTTAGGGTTGCCACATGTACCCAGCGCGTTTTTCTGATAAACGACAAACATTTTTTTTTATTGTCTTACGTTATTTTTGAGTAACTTGTTTTATTATATTTCATAATTTTAGCTAAGTAAACTATGATATGGAAGTTTGTTTAGCTATAAACTGCTATAATCATTCAAGAAGTGCATAAAAAGTGTTCACAGACCTTTTATTACTGTGTATTTGAGTTTTGGCGACATTTTGTAAAAGAAACAGAAACCGCCTTAACAACACATCTTACCCCAGTACATCCATAGGATATCCGCAGAATAAAATGACATCCTGAGAATGTACTGTGAAAAAAATGGGTTTTTAGGAATATTATTGTTGCTTATTGCTCTTATCTTGACCGGATTAGCTTCAGATCAAGATTTCTTAAAATCATTAGGGAAGCGATAAGGACGCCAAGCGGGAATGCTGTCCTCTTCGGAAGCAAAAAAAATGGCGGTGATGCGCTGGCCTATTATTTTATTTAGGGGCTCTAATGAAGACAAAGCGCCGGCTCCCACGTCATTGTCTGTCAAGACGTTTCTAGCCAACTACATCCCAGTTTTAGACCATCCGCCTGACCTGGCCCCTTGCCCCATGTGACTTTTATCCGTTCCCCAAAGTTAAATCTGCATTAAAAGGAACAATATTTCAGTCAGTTAAAGCTGTGAAAGAAAAAGCGGCGAGCCTCATGCAGGAGCTCACAGGACAAGACTTACAGCACTGTTTCGAACAATGGGAAATTCGCATGGAGCGTTGTAGGGATAGAGGAGGTGTGTATATTGAAGGTGATAATAACTAAATAGGTATAAATTTTAATTAAAATGTTTTACAGCAATAGTCTCGTTATTAAATAGCCTCACCTCATAAATAATAAAAGTATTAGTTTTAGTTTTGATACAGAAATTTTTATAAGTGAATTGTTTTCCGAAATTTATGGACAAATTTTTTTCTCAGTGCAGACAAAAACTGTTCGCGACTACGTCGTCGTGTTTCTGACACTGGGGTATAAACAAATGTAAAATAATAAGATTAATTCACTCAATTAAATATTTTATAGCAATGTTTGACATAACACAATAAAAATAATGATAAATAATGATAAATAATAAAAGCATTAATTTTAGTTTTGATACAGAAATTTTTATAAGTGAATTTTTAAGTGCAGGAGAAGTTTTGGAGCAGTTTTAAACGAAATTAGCACTTTTCTACGTTCCCGTAGAATCTCAGTAACAGGTAACAGTAAGACTGGAGAAAAGAATACACGCATAACGCTGCCTATCAAGGGAGATCTAGGCTCCTAGGTTACCCTTGTTAAGCACTGTTTTGTGTGTTCCTACCAAGGCACCTATAGGGGGCTCTAGAGTTCCTACCAGAGAGCGTCTAAGACGTCATACATCGGTAGAGCATTGTCGTGGGCGAAAAATGTCTGTAAATTGCAGATAATTTTTTATGACTGCAGACAAAAACTGTCTGAAAGTTACGGGCAATTTTTTTTTTTTAGTGCAGACAAAGAGTGTCCGAAAGTTGCTTACTAATTTTTTTATTAGTGCAGACAAAAACTGTCTGCAAGCCGTTTTTCTGTGTCTGCGACTATGTCGCCGTGTCGCGGCGTTTCTGCCACTGGGACTGATTATATGTAGTTTCATTAAAAGGTTATGATGTTTGAAAAACTCTTTTAAACAGTACAATGTAAAATATGCTATTATTTTTAAAATACCATATGAGCCAATGTTAAATGACATACACTGGTATGAGAGCTAAATAAATAAGGAAATGTTTTCTTTTCGAAATATGAACCGCAAGGTGGACAAAGGCGAACTAGAATATATATATGATATTAATCATTGAATTATACACACTAATTAAATATTTACAGTTCATGAACCATTGTATAAATAATTAACGCCCAGCGTCTTCATTTGAGGACAGCTAATAAAATGGCACGTATATTTTTGGGGGTTTCTTGGAATGATTTCTTCATTTGAGAGACAGTTTGTAGCATCCCAGAGATTTTTATGTGTCTACTATTATTTTACTAGCCGCCTTCGGCGACCAGCTGGTTCGCGATCCTTGAAAGATCCGACTTTACAAAACTCCCGCTCAGTGGCACCTTTTTTCCCGTTTCAGGTATTACAACAGCTTATTGACATATAGTGAAAATAGCTTTATTCAAAAATTTAATCCCAGTAACCCTCTTCCAGTTTCAATATCTGAAACAGCCTGTTCGCTCACCAGGTTATGATCTTTCAAATTTCTGACATCAAGGACAAAAAACAATTCTCACTGTGCGTATTTATGCGAAGTTTTGTACTTTGTTGAAACAAATAAATAAATACAATAAACTAAATACATACGGGATGACAGCGTTACCTATTGGGCGTTTAGTGTTTTGGAAGTAAGGCTGATTGACTACCCTAGGATCCTAGGCATAAAGAGGAGTGCCCTAAGTGGGGGAGTTCTTTCTAAGGGGTCCTAGTCCGTATTTACGCAAGTTTCGGAAAAAACCACGGAAAACTCCAAACAACTATGCCAACGAGCGCGAGCTGGGATGGAATCCGGCACCTCATGTCTACCAGCTTTGAGCGCGGAACTGCTCGGTCGCTGGTGGGCGATTTTCAGTAACAACTTATAAGCACTAATTTTCGATGTTAGAACTAAATATCAAGTTTGGTTAAATTTCGTCCACTTATTTATGAGATAGAGAATCCACAAAAGTTCAGGCACACACGAAGTCACTTAAAATAGTGCAATCCTGTACAGGATATGTCAAAACGTATAAATTCATTGGAAACCAGTGACTAAAACTTTCCATTAATCGAATACTTTCTTCTTAAATATAAAGAAGAGAATAATAAATAAAACAAATATCTTAAATAATGATGCATCTAGATTATTAATAAAAATATTATGAAGATATTAAAAAATAGAATCTGTCCTATTCTTTTTTATATTATTATAATGTAATTTCTTTTACAGTTATAAGATGAAAGTATTATATTCCTATAAATTTTTGCTCCCATTTTTGATGGGTTTATTTTTTTTATGACAATGGGAATGTTTTTTTTTTTTTTTTATGCCAATATCGTCAATAATGAAAATTAAAAATATTATTTTAATACATAATTCCTATGAGAATTGAAAATCAAGACTATATTTCGATGTTACTAGCGTCTCTTTGTAGCGGCAGACCCCTACGCAGCTTACGGAGCTAAGTGAGTTTGGCGAGAATTCACGCTTGGCGCACACAGTGGCTTGACGCTATGCGCTTACGCACAACGAGGAAAGATCACAAACTACACGGGCGCAATCCGCGATTGTAATGAAATGCTCGCCCTCTGGTAGGCTAAGGTGAAACTATCACACCACTGAAAGCTTTCACGCTGAAACAATGATAGAACAACAAGAAAGAATAATAATAAATACACGTGTGGCTATTATATTTACTAACAACTGCAGTTGGGAAAGCGCCATCTATCGATCATTACAAACGCGGATACCTCTATGATTCGGCTTTCGGCTAACACAATACCGTAGTAGTTCACTCGCACAGGAGAAAGGTGAAATCTCAAAGTTATTGTCACGTGACACTTCTGGATGATATTGGCCACACAAAGGGGTTGATCACACAAAATGATCACGTGATGCCATCGCTAAACGGCTTGGGGAGATCCCGGGGAGACCGGGTTTCACGGGAAGCGATCGCTGAACTCAGCCGAAAATAACCAAGCGAACAGGCCAGAGAATAGACCCACGGGGCTTTTAGGGTTTTTGCGATCATGTATCTCTACCGACGAGTGGCGTCATCGTCTTTTCAGAAAATTGGATAACAAAAATTTAACAGTAGTTTCCTCTGCAGTTTTGTCTTTGTCGTACTCCGTGCTGATGCGCCAGCTCATATATAGATGAGGAGCCTTTGGTCTGTGTCGTTTTTACGTATGTATTGTATACTTCTGAAATTAATTTTACAAAGGAAATAGTTTTCCCGTTTGCACTTTACAATAAATGGAAAATTTTACCAACCATTTCTAATATGACATAATATTAAAAAACATATAATCATATGCATTATAAGTGCGTACAAAAGAAATTAAGAAAAAAATTGGATTTATGGAAAAAACGCGTCCTGAAAGTGACAGTCGTATTCTGGAAAAAAAAATAAAAATCACAATTGATTATTTTTATCCTTGAATCTTTTTTCAATCACATTTGGATGCATGATATCACTTTGGAAAAAAAAAAAAAAAAAATCGATGTATGTTTCATTCGTTTAATCTATAATAATAATAAAAAAAAATTCTAAATTGCACAACTTGGTAAAATAATTCATGTAAAAATCCATTTCTTTTGTTATAGGTTTTTTTATAAATAGTATGAATAATTGACACATGAAAAATTGTTTGCTTGGATATTTCGTAAAAGATATTTTATCAATCTCCTATATAGGTGGATTTTATTAATTTATATAAATAAATATATATGTATATTAAAAAGAGAAACTGTTTTTTAAATCTAAAATCACACGAATCTGAAATGTCTTTCAGTGTCATTTAGAAAAAAATCATATGTTTCAAATGTTTATTTGAAATATTAACTCCATAAACAATTAAAAAAAAAATATTACTGATCCAGTGTAAAAAAAAAAAAAAAAAACTGGAAATAAGTGAAATACCAAAAAAAATTTCCGTAGATTTCATTCTTTTTATCCTTAAAATTATACTCAGTAAAATTAATTTAAATAAAATATATACTCACACAGATTAATAAGGACATCTATCTGAATTATGTTTTAAAAGAAAATCAAAAATGGAACAACTAAATATAAATGGAAGTAGTACTCTTATCCCAGAAAAATCATACGTTTGTAAAGTGTGTTGTAAATCTTTTTATCAAAAGATACATTTAAATACACACCTGATCACTCACACAAAAGAAGAGTCTTATGTGTGTGAAATTTGCTGTAAAGGATTCTCAAAGAAAAGTAATCTAAATATACATTTACGCACTCATACAGGAGAAAAGCCATATGTGTGTGAAATTTGTTGTAAAGGATTTTCTCAAAACGGTCTTTTAAATGCACATTTGCGCGTTCACACAAAAGAAAAACCGTATGTATGTGAAACATGTCTGAAAGGATTCTCTGAAAAAAGTTCTTTAATTAGGCATTCACGCACTCATACTGGGCAAAAGCCGTATGTGTGTGAAATTTGTTCTAGAGAATTCGCTAATAAACATACACTAACTGCACATTTACGCATTCATACAAAAGAAAAACCATATGTGTGTGAAATTTGTTCTAAATGTTTTAATACAAAATCAAGTCTACATAGGCATCTGCGCATTCATACAGGGGAAAAACTATACGTTTGTGAAACTTGTTCTAGAGGATACTCTAATAAACGTAGTTTAAACATACATTTGCGCATTCACACAGAAGAGAAACCATATATGTGTGAAATATGCTCTGAAAAATTCTCTCAAAAGAGTGATCTAAATAAGCATTTCCGCTCTCAAAGAGGTGAAAAGCCATATGTGTGTGATATTTGTTCTGGAGCATACTCTAATAAAAGTAGCTTAAATTTACATTTACGCACTCATACCGAAGAAAAGCCATATGTTTGTAAAGTTTGCTTCAAAGAATTCGCGGATAAATGTTTCTTAAATAGACATTTACGCATTCATATAAAGGAGAAGCTATATATGTGTGAAATGTGCTTTAAAAGATTTTATCGAAAAAGTGATCTCAATACGCATTCCCGCTTTCACACAGGTGAAAAGCCATACGTATGTGAAATGTGCTCTAAAGGATTCTCTCTAAAGGGTGATCTAAATACTCATTTGCGGATTCACACAGGAGAAAAGCCCTATGTATGCGAAATGTGCTCTAAAGGATTCTCTCAAAAAGGTGATCTAAATACACATTTGCGGACTCACACAGGAGAAAAACCGTATGTGTGTGAAGTATGCTCGAAAGGATTTTCTCAAAAGGGTGGTCTGAATAAGCATTCACGAACTCATACGGGTGTAAAACCATATATGTGTGAATTTTGTTCTAAAGGTTTTTCTCAAATAGGAAATCTAAATAAGCATTTTCGCATTCATACAGGAGAAAAGCCCCATGTATGTGAAATCTGTTCCAGAGGATTTTCTGAAAGAAGATCTCTAATTAGACATTTACGCACTCATACTGAAAAAACGCCGTACATTTCTTAAGTTTCATCTCGGTTTTCTTCTTATCAAGTTTCTTTGTGTTAAGGGCTCTCTGATAAAAGTTATCTGAAAAGACAATTACGCAATCATATGAAAATTTAGCGTATGTGTGTGAAATTTGTTCCGAAGTTTTTTCTCAAAAGGATAATGTAAATACACATTTGCGTATTCACTCAGAAAAAAAAATGTTTGTGTATGAAGTATGTTTTATAAGTTATTCTGAAAGAGGCAGTTCGAATAAACATTTATTCAACCATACAACAAAAAAATTAAAAAATCAGAAGT
Source organism: Salticus scenicus (assembly GCA_963930645.1). NCBI lineage: Eukaryota > Metazoa > Arthropoda > Arachnida > Araneae > Salticidae > Salticus > Salticus scenicus. The sequence continues at coordinate 226,661,344 of OZ005660.1, forward strand.
CGTAACTGTAAAGTGATGTTGATGAATATTGAATACCTATAAACAGTTTCAAATAAAAGGACTTTCATCCCACAACATCGGAAATCAAGTAAAATTAGTATCGAATTTCCAGTAAGTCACAGTTGTATTCGATACGATGCATATGCTAATGTGCTTTCTGCAGATATATTGTTAAGAAATCTGTGAAGCTTTAATCGATTTAGCGATATGGGTATAAAATCAATATTGTTAAGCCTCCGTGCAAGTTTAAATCAGTAGAGTAGATGACGGTGATGTCATCGCGATAAACATTGACAGATGATTCTGCACGTGCCTCAGAATGTAGGCAAAAGGTGGGATAAACACCATTGCTTAACGTTACAAGCTTAACTACGTACCATTTACCGATAATCACTTCTCCAATATTTTTAACGTATTTTACATGTGTGTTAAGATTTAACCTTTGTCATTACTTGTTATATAAATGGATGAATGTATATGGATACATTTCATTAAAAAAAATCCGTATAAAAATACTAGCTGGCTTTGCCCGCTTAGCTGGACACAATGCTTAAATGAATTGTCAAAATCCCATAACTTTATTAATAAACAGCGTTAAACTTCCCGCTGATTTCGGTTGAGGTTTCTCTCGCTCACAACGTAAGGAGTCCGTGTTTCCACTACCTTTGGCAGCAATTTACCCGATTCTTACTTCCCCTTCCCTAGAGTCTACGTTCGAAGTTTTGCAAAATCTCACCGAAGTACTTAATGCGTACGCCCAATCAACAGCCACACACCAAAATTCACCATTCTAAGATAATTTAAGACGAATTGAAACGGGAGAACGTGTTTTTACACGTGTCTATAACTCCTCCCGACTCCAAGGGGGTAAAGGGGGAATTTCGTAAAATCCCGGCACAATAACGGTCGGATACATATGAACAATTTACGCACCAATTTCGTGACCGCAGATTCCATAGATATCCCAAGACAAATTTAGCACTAAAAAGGGGAAGAGGGGATCTTGAATTTGCTACGTCATAACCGCCCCCCTCCACCAAAAAAAAAATCGAAAATCGCAACGAAAATGATGTTTTTGAAATATCCTATAGAAGACACATGGCTATTTTCAGTACCTGTTTTAATACATTTATTTGAGCTCTACTAAAAAATCCGGAATTTCTTAAATCTTCCCCTTACCGAAAATCGATATTTCTCCTCTCTCTTTTAAGAATCAAGAATTCCAGAATCGTACAAAAGTTTTATTTAGTATATTCAAGTATAATCGCATCATTTGCAATTTTTTCACGGTGAAGTAATTTGGGGCCCAGTAATGCTTACAAACTTTTTTTTTTCTTTTTTGCGTCCTACCCACCAGGGAGGAGAGGGTATTTCAGTAAATTCTATTTCTTTAGGTGTCGGATACATATAAACAATGCAAGCACCAAACTTCGTGACCGCAGCTCTAATAAATTTCTCAGGGCAAATGTAGCGCTAAAAAGAGTGCCTCGAATTTCCTCTTTGTAACACATCATCCCCCCCCCCCCCCCCCCCCCCCACACACACACACACAAAGAAGTCGTGGCTGTTTTTAATATCTTTATATTCGTCGTTTCCGGTTCCGGTTGCTTCTACACAGTTCTCCTTCTCCTTCTCTCCGTCGCTGCTCGTGTTGTTGGTTGACACGATGACTGTTACCCTAACAGCACACTCATCCATAGTCCGGGCCACGGATTAGGAGATAAGGATGAAACACTAGATAGGCCAGCGCAGGGCCTGATTAAGGGGGAAGCTCGCTCTTGACACATTATTTATACTTACACCGTTATTTTTTAACAAATACTTTCCTCCTATAATAAACAAAAAATTTTCATTAAAAATTATTTTAAAAGAATTCTGGTGTCTAATAACGGTGAGTAAATTGGATTGTTTTACACCGTTCATTTTTTATAAAAAATATTTCCTCGTCAAAGCGTGGAATTTCTATTACATGAAGTAAAAAATAATTGCAAAAATATTCCGGTATGAGCGAGCTTCCCCCTTAATCAGGCCCTGGGCCAGCGAGCGCGAAATCTGAAGTTTCCCATTCCGCATTAATTCAGCCGACTAGATGAAAACGATCCGATCGCCGCCTGGTGTAGTACCGTTGAAACTTATCGGAAGAATGGGAAAGCCCGCCCCTTCGGCTTCAGTCATCCAACGAACGAACAGCCAGAAATGTGAAAACGCGCTGATTGGTGTATTTTCGAGATTTGGTCGCCCTCTATCTGTAAGATGAAAATTACTACCTTTCCGTAACATTAGTAATACATCCTTCTCTTTTAATCCGTGGTCCGGGCATTCGGAGGTACTCTTGGAGTACTTTCATCCGTATGATATCCTGAGAATGAGATGTGCTATTAGGGTTGTTTTGTTATCTTAATGAATTTTAGTGTTTAACACAAGCTTTGGCTTAATATTGATGAATGGGATTGGATTTTATTAGATGGATATCTTGTAAGCTATGTCCTTCAATATGATAATCTAGTTGTTTTATTTATGTTCAGTTTTATTTAAAAAGCATTTGGTCAGCAGGTATGACTTTAAAATCAGAAAATGTAACTGTTATTTTTCTGATTTAGAGTTTTGTCTGCTAGATATTGTCAAGATATTTGAGGTCAGAATTTTTCAAACTAATGTTCTTTTAAGTAAGATAAACATTAGTTTCTTTTATATTTTAATAATTTACTTAAAAACTGTTACTTATTTTTTGTACATTTATTATGTACGTATGTGGTTTATATATGCTTAATTTCCATAATATATCTTATATACTTCAATTTTTTGTTTTAAGTTGTAATGACTATACTTTCCCTTAACTTCCAATCTCCCCACTCTAATATGTATATGTATATATTTGTGTGTGTGTGTGTTAACTATATCTAGTTAGACTTATTGAAAATGTAGAAAAAGAAAATTCTTCTGTTTATCAACTCAGATGTATTTTAGAGTAAGATCATCAAAGAAAAGTAAAATGATAGTTGTAAATATTTCATGTTTTCCAAGAAAATTCTTTGTTTTATGATTAAAGAAAGAAAAAATGAAAAATATACTTATGTTTTTGTCTGTGTTCTAAAAATGTTTTCAGTAAAATAGTAAGAAATTGATACTAGTAATATAAGTTGAAAAAGTGTTGTGTATTACCTTCCTTTCCTTTTCTACATATTACACCTGTAATTCACTTGAACAGTTTTATAGAAATAGAATGAGCATTTAAAGTATTCACAATAAGTGATTGTGAATCTGATTGATATCTTTCAGTTATCTACTAAGCTGGAAGTATTAAATATAGTAGTGAACCTAGTTGTGCATACATTATAAATGTACGGTTTTTTGCAAAAGTTCTGAAAAAGGTTATGAAAACATGCCGATGCCATTTAACCAAATTTTGTATTCAAAATTCTTTTTTTAATCTCAAGATGCAAACAATCGTGCACATATTTATTCATTCTTACAAGTATACAGTACTTGGCTAAGTAACTCAGCTACTCAGACAAAGTTCTACTCAGTTTAGCGTTAATACCTAGTATTTATCTGTTAATAACATCTTTGTTTAAAGAACGTATAAGTATTGATTTAAAATTATTAATAGCTTTTTAGTTATAATCACCTTTAATTTATATAAGAAATTAGGGTGATACATTGAACAGCAATAATTCATGTGTTTTTTCCTAAAAATTTCTTTCTTCAAACACTTCAAAAAAATCCTACAGCATTTGTTAGAGGCAATATTTTAAATAACGGGAGATTATAAACAGGAGTAACTTTTTAATTTGGCCATTTTATTCTTATTATTATTCACTGCAAATAAAAATTTTGTAATTTTTTTCAAAGCATGTCATATACCCATGTAAACAAACAAACAAACTGTATTTAACCACATGCGAGTGGTAAATCGCTGGCATGCAGTTAATACGAAATGAATATTTTAATGTGTATTTTATTATTTATGCATGTACGTATGAAAATAAAAGAAGTGATTGTATGAAATATATTGTGTTATACTTATGTATATAAATATCTCGCCAATAGCATGCATTTAATATGTAAGTACCCCCAAAACATCACTAAATGCAATTAACTCATTGTATTAAAATTCTGAAAATCATTCAAAACGCAACCATTGATCGATAAACATCCATTAATGGTTGGGGTTTCGAAGATATTCACTCCTTTACTACAAATACAAAGTGAGAACAAAAATGTTTTAAAAATTTATAAATCTGAGAAACACAAAATTCGATGCTTATTAAGATAAATAAGAATAAAATTCACTGAAAACAAGAATTACAAAATGTAAAAAAAAAATAGAGTACAGTAATCAATGCATGCATGCATGCATGTTATTAGGTTCGCTTCCAGAAAAGCAAGAAAATAAAAATAAAAAATTCCTTGAGTATCCAAATTTTGTCGTATAATCAAACGTCGATGCATGTAAAAATAGAAAAATAAATAAATCTGCCACAGAGTAAACTAGGCTCAATATATATATATAATTTAAATATAGGAGGGAGTAGAACCTGAATTATTAAATAAATAGAACTAGAACAAAGTTTTAATAAACCAATGCGCAAAGCAGCAAAAGGAAATATAAAACTATAATAAATAAACAAAATAATCAAAACCAGATGAAAATTTAATCCCAAAACACATGAGGGCCTTCATCAGGGGAGATCCCCCATGTAGGGAAAGGAATATGAGAAGTTTCTGACGAAACCAAAAAACACGTTTCTAGCCCCCAACTTCTCACAGATGCAAGCACGACCATGCAACAAACGAATTTTAATTAATACATAGCATAAAAAGCAATTAAATTCAGAAATAAATTACAAAATATAATATATCAAATATAAAATTCAAGAAATGTAATACATCAAATATAAAATACAAGGGGGTGGTTTTCAATTTTCCATTTTCTGACTATTCCAGTTTGTCCACGTATGTATTTATATATTCTTGTTTTATTTAATTTCTTGTATTTTATATTTGATGTATTATATTTCTTGAATTTTATATTTGATATATTATATTTTGTGATTTATTTTTAAATTTAATTGCTTTTTATGCTATGTATTAATTAAAATTCGTTGGCTGTGTGTTCGTGCGTGGATCTGTGAGAAGTTGGGGGCTAGAAACGTGTTTTTTTTTTTGGTTAATACCAGCGTTTCGTCAGAAACTTCTCATATTCCTTTCCCTACATGGGGGAGCTCCCGTGATGAAGGCCCTCATGTGTTTTGGGATTAAATTTTCATCTGGTTTTGATTATTTTGTTTATATATATATATATATATATATATATATATATATATATATATATATATATTCATCCTCAAGCCTGGCCTGGTTCACGCTTAATTTTACTTTTGGTATACTGGGGGCAGGCGGCAGTTAAATTTTGCCGTGGCTGTGTCATTAAAAAAAAAAAAAATATATATATATATATATCCTTCTTAATTAATGAAAAAATAAATGATAAAATGTTTCTTTAGTCATTTATTTTACATAATTTTATATGTTAGTTGTTAGAATGTCAGATGAAATTTTGTTTTGTTAAAAATTGTTTAAAATTTCTACTTGATTGTATGAGTATCTGTCTGTTTGCTCTCTGATTTCTATAAATATTTTTATTATGTCTTGAAACTGTACTGTACCCTCCCTTCCGTGGAGGATCAAAATTGTGATGGCATGTCTTCGGACCACCTCTAGGGGTGTGTCCCAGACCGTTGCCAATTGCCCATCTTCGCATTATTAGTGCGACGTAAAACCCAACCACATTGAAACTGTACTGAAAGTCACAATAACAAGTTTTCTACTTAAATACTATGCATGTCGCTACTACTTTGCGCACATATATACACAGTGACAGGTTTAGGCTTAAGGTTGTGAGACCCAGTCATGTAAGTTTTAAAGGTGACTAACAAGGAAACATTCAAAAGGGGTCCTTTTCAAAAAGTATTGAAAAACACATATGTTATTTTACTCTTCATAAAACACCAGAAAATGACAAAATTTAGACTGAATTTAATTACAGTGACCACAAAAAATCATCAAAATTAAGCATATTTGGCAATTTCACACTGTTAGGCGATTGATTTTGAGTACAGGACGGAGAAACAAAACACGGTTCTGTTCGTACACGGCAATCTCGGTGCTAGCTAATTTATCGCCTAACAGCGCTAAATTGCCAAAAATGCTTAATTTTGATATTTTTTTGTGGTCGCTGTAATGCAATTCAGCCGATATTTTTTTTCACTTTCTGCTGTTTTATGAACAGTAGAATCACATTATTATATATTTTTTTTTTCAATATTTTTGGAAGATGACACTCTTTTAATGTTTCCTTTAATTGGTCGTGTTGATTAAATTTTGAAGAATGACCAAAATTTCAAAGAAAAGTCCAATTTTAAAAGGAATGAGAAATTTTTTTTAAATATCAGTGTATTGTTTCTTTCATCGATTATAAAAAATAAATAAATAAATAAATAAAATAAAAACTGTGGAGATCTCCTTTAGCACATTATGGATTTTTCGGGTGTCATGCTATATTATATTTGAAAGGTTGATCATCTAGACCGAAGAACAATTATATGTAACTATGGAATACTGCTAATTTAATAGATGATTAAGTGCCCAGCATCAGATTATACTTAGGTCCAGGTCGAATATGTCAAATTTTTTAGGCCTGTTAAATTTTGAAAACAAAAACAAGCACAAAAGATAACAGAAGTTGAGTAGGTTTTGAATCGAAGATATAACGGGATTCATACTGAACAGGAAAAGCCTGGAATACTCGGGGAATTTGGACTTTGTTAAAAAAAGGCAGAGAAAATAAAATTTTTCATCAAAAGTCAGGAAAAAATCGATTATAAATAACCTGGAAAAACAAATATTTCCTATCTCTCAAATCACATTTTTCTTGTTTTGCTTCATGTCAATATTCAAATGATTAAGTATTGTGAAAATATGCATATAAACAATTATTACTATCTGAGTTTCTATCATGATTGGCAGTAACATGACATCATACACTAGAAGTAAATGTATTTTCTCATCTCTGGAGGAGCGTTTCTTGTAATACAGGGTGGGCAAAAAGTCCGTAAATACTTTAAAAATTCATAAAACCCGAAAAAATAACCGAAATAAAAAACGGTTTGCAGGTTTAGCATTGATAGGTCACGGAATTTTTTTTAAGGTAAGAAAAAAAAATTCAAAAAACAACCGACAGATGGCGCTGATATGAACGACTTAGTTGAGAATATGCAAATGAGACAGGCGATTAAGAATGCTTTTGGCTATGGGGATATTTTAAATCCCGGGTGTATCGATACCGTCCATCCCATCTGTCGGAAATGAAAAATGCAATCCGCCGAGAGCTGCCATGTATATTGCCGGGCATGCTGAACTCTGCCGTTGCTGGATTTGTGACACGCCTGCTGTGTGTTATCACCCGTGGTGGTGGACATATGGAACACATATTGTTATAATAAATGATTTGGTAACATTTTTGTTATTTACATGTCTTTTCTCTCACTTATGTACTAAACGCCCCCTATCGGCTGTTTTTTTTTTACTTTTTTTTCTTATCTTAAAAAAAAAAAAAAAAAAAAAAAAAAAAATCTCTTGACTTATCGATGCTAAACCTGCAAACAGTTTTTTATTTTGGTTATTTATTCGGGTTTTATGAATTTTTAAAGTATTTACGGATTTTTTTGCCCACCTTGTATATCGCTAATATTTTCTTGAAAATTGTCTGGTAAAGTAAGGGAATTTTTTTCCCTCGTATTTGAGTATGAAACCTGTATAAATTTCAGGGTCGGGTTCGCATTGGATTGTTGGAATTTATGTTCCGTGTTGATCGGATTTGAGTTCAGTTTAGGTTTTAACAAGCTGGGTCGACTTGAAAATATCTTTTAAAGAAATGTTACTTTAATAAGCGGAAATTTGTTTGCAGTGTGTACCGGTAATGGATATACGCTTACCGAAATTTTTATAATAAAATAAACAATTATTTCCGACTAAAACAATTAACAAGAACAACAAAAGGTTTATTACTATTAAGATTTAGAATGTAAACTTTAGAAAATGAGCTCGACAGTAAACGAGATGTCTGATTCATATATTTTGATCATCTCGTTTATTCATATATCACAGATTCATATATTTTGATTACTAATAAATAGTTTTTCTCTTGCACATGTTTTTACAAAGCTATCAAAATGTTGATTTAGATGAGAGCGGATGTTTAGTCAGACACTGTAACACTGTATCACTTACATCTTTTTGTATGTGTGTGATAATCATTGCACAATAAACTATAAATATTAAACTTGAAATGCACTTTTGCACACTTGAAGTACACAACACGCAAATAGTTAAAAATTATGATTTATCAATTTTTCATATTTTTAAATATTTTTCAGTGTATTAGTAATTACATTTTAATTCTGTTTTAAAATGTGACAATGAAAATTAATTTTATTCTTTAACTTAAAAAGGTTTTTAATGATTTTTAGATGAATTATTATTGGCGGTTGGTGCAAGTAAAATCCATCGCAGTCACAACAACATGTCTTCCATGTTTCCATCCCAAACGATACCTCTGAGGGTGGTCGAAACAGGGAAGCCATTCTCTCTTCAGAGGATCAAATATGTGATAGCATGTTTCTGGACCACCCTTAGGGATGAATCCCAGACAACTATTACTCCACCACGGGCCAAGCGATTCTGCTCTCAAAGATTAAATAAGTGAGGTGCCAGGTTCGATTCCAGTTAGTGCTCATCAGTCTAGTTGTTCAGTGCTTTTCTCCGAAACGTACATAAATATGGTCTAGGACTCCTTAAAAGACTTCCATGGAGGGCTCTTTCCCAGAGGCAAAAGACTAATGCAGTCAATTGGTCTTAATGTTAATACCCAAACCATCACCAATTGCTGATAGTATAACATTAGTGTGACCTAAAATCTACTGACCTCCTTTGCGAATAAGTAAATTTTTAATTAAGTTCTTTGCTATTGTATCTTTGTAGGAGAAATGAAGTAGTATAATTGGTTTCACTACTTTTTTTCTTCCATTAATGATTTTTTTTTTCTTATGATTACACTGGACTACTTATTTTACCATGTTTTTATCAGCTTCGATTCTTGTTTGTTTGTTTGTATGTTTGTTTGTTTGTTTGTCCAGTACAAATCTTGCAATCGATTTTTAACTAACTTCCCGACTAGCTAGATATTTGAAACTTTCAGGACAGCTCAGAACACGGTGATAATACATTTTTCTAATACTTTTAGTCAACAGTTTAAAGTCCTGTTGCTTTCGGCAGCGTTTATATGATTCGACAGAAAATGTATTTAACTAACTTCCCGACTAGCTAGACATTTAAAATTTTCAGAATAGTTCAGAACACGGTAAAAATGCATTTTTTAAACACTTTTAGTCAACTGTTTCAGAACACTACTGCCTTTGGCAGCGTTTATATGATTCAACAGAAAATTTATTTAACGTCTCGACTAGCGAGACACTTGAAACTTTCAGAACAGTTCAGATCACTGTCAAAATGCATTTTTTTTAAAAACATTTTTAACCAACAACTTCGGGTTCCTGCTGCCTTCCACAGTATAAAGCTTGCAAAGCTTCCAGTATAAAGCTTTCAATCGATTTTTCTTTAACTTCCCCACTAGCTAGACATTTGAAACTTTCAGGATAGCTCAGCACACGGTGACAATGATTTTTTAAATACTTTTAGTCAACTCTTTCAGGTCCCTACTGCCTTCGGCAGCGTTTATATGATTCAACAGAAAATGTATTTAACTAACTTCCTGAATAGTTAGACATTTGTAACTTTCAGGATAGCTCAGAACACTGTGACAATACATTTTTTTTAATACCTTTAATCGACAGTTTCAGGTTGCTCCTGCATTCGGCAGTGTTTATATGATTCAACAGAAAATTTATTTAACTAACTTCCCGACTAACTAGACATTTGAAACTTTCATAATAGTTCAGAACACGGTGAAAATGTATTTTATAAATATTTTTAAGCAACTGCTTCGGAACTCTGTTGCCTTCGGCAGCGTTACCAGCACAAAGCTTGCAATCGATTTTTCACTCACTTCCCGATTAGCTAGACATTTGAAACTTTCAGGATAGCTCAGAACACGGTGACAATACATTTTTTTTTAATACTTTTAGTCAACAGTTTCAGGTCCCAACTGTATTCGGCAGCGTTTATATGATTCAACAGAAAAGTTATTTAACTAAGGCTGTTATTCACCAATAACTTCGACATCCGGTTGAACACAAAAATTTGAAAAGCGCATAAAGGCGGGGTGAAAATTTTCAGCAAATTTTGACGTGTTGTTTCTGCCACCTAGTGGTACACATATTTTCAGACTTTTTACGTGAAAATAACCAATCAAAAATTACATGAAATCCTCGACGCTAGATGGCAGAAACACAGCGCCAGATTTTGCTGGAAAGCTGTACCCTGCCTTCAGACGCTTTTCAAGTTTTTGTATTGAACCGGGAGTCGAAGTTAATGGTGAATACGGCCATAACTTCCCGAATAGAAGTTACTTCCCGACTACATTTGAAACTTTCAGAATACGGTGAAAATGCATTTTTAAAATATTTTTAACCAATTTCTTTGGGACCCTGCTGCCTTCGGCAGCGTTACCAGTTCAAAGCTTGCAATCAATTTTTAACTAACTTCCAGTTTAGATAGCCATTTCAAACTTTTCTAATAGCTCAAAACACGATAGCAATGCATTTTTTTAATACTTTTATCCAATTGCTCCGGGATTCCGCTGTCTTCGGTAGCGTTGATTCAACAGAATTCATATGATATATGATTCAACAGAAAATTTAAATACATGGTATATAAAATGTTCTTTTTATCTTGTAAATCTTTTAATAATATTTTGAATATTACATGCATGTTGTGCGGTGATTTATAAATTTAAGTATAGTACTTTTTTTTCTTTTGTTGTATTACTATTACTATTTAAAACAGGCTTTTCAAACTTTGTTAGTCACGGTATTTAAATGATTTATTTATTTATTTATTTTATCCAATAATTGAACCATTTAAGTAAATATATTTCAATTGACAAGATATTAAAACCTTGGCTGAGTACTGTGATATATAACCGTTAATGAAATATAAATAACATTTAATTATTTGAGTTTCATTATGTTGATTAGAAACATGGTTATTTAAAATAAACTAAATATAGATTCACATTAGGGAATAGTGCTAGTATAGGACCCCTTTTCCTTGGTGAAACTTGAAATTTAGCAACGGAATAACTTGAACATTTCTCGCCAAGGTCTTTACTTGTTGCAACAACCGTTTTAATTGATTGGCAAAAATTATTAAAAGTCACTAAGGGGATCCCATACCAAAGCTGTTTTCAAAAATATTTAGTAGAAGATAAAGTCAAGAGGAAAAAACATGTAAGATTACTTGGTTAATTAAAATTAATGTTTTCAAAATAAATAAATAAAAATTTGAAAGCTATTACGGCATCAATTTTATCAATTTTTTTTCTGTAATATATATATATATTTTTTTTTCGAATAAAAACCTGACATAACATGACATCCATTTTATAAAAATAAAACGTATGGCAATCCAGATTTTTTTTTCTTTTTTTAGCGGGGATGGGGAGTAGTTGTATCTCATACTATTTGGTAGACCTCTTGCTTAACATTATCATAGCTTCCTAAATTAGATGCCTGTCGCGTTGCTCGTAAACTTGGCAACAGTTGAAGCGGTAGACAGCGCCACCTGGGACAGATTGCGCGACTTTTTTATTCAACAGCAACCAATAATTTTTAAAAGTGTAATTTGATATACATTAAAGGCGAATAGAATCAAAGAAACACGTCGATTAAATATATCGTACATCACTTCTTAAAATTATTGGTGACAATTGAATAAAAAAGTCAGGAAATCTGTACCAGGTGGCGCTGTCTATTGCTTCAACTGTTGCCAAGTTTACGAGCAACGCGACAGGCATCTAGTTTAGGAGGCTGTGATATTATATAAGATACATAATATTTTAGATGATGTGTGTTTGTGTGTGATGGTGAGGGGTACATAATTCAGGAAGTCAGTTTTCTAAAATATATGAAAGGATAGCATTTGTTGATGGATTTTGATTTTTAACATTATGCTTTGATGAAAAACAAGTACCATTTTGATAAATGTTGAAATTGCTAAACTTTAAAGTTCAAAAATAAACAACATACAAAACAACAGCTCTCTTTTTTAAAGTATTTTAACTATTGATGAAAATAGGTTTCATTATGATGTATTTTATTGTTAATATTTTCCTATTGCACATTGTAATGATGAATCAGATTCACAATTTTTGCATAATGTCACATTATGTATCTCGAATCTAATGCAAAAACAGAGTATAACATTTACATAAGTTAAAAGTTTTGTGATATATATATATATATATATATATAATGTATGTTACATTACGTACCAAATAAAGTTATTTTTTGCATGTGCTATTCTAAAGAAAAAAAGAAATATTACTAAAAAGGTATATATATATACATTATATATATATATATATATATATATTAGTAATGATTACAGAAAGTTGCACTTTTTATAAAGTGTTTATAAACATTAAACAATAATTATGTTTTCGTCTCATGCAAATTTTAGTCAAACTTTTGTATGTGAAAAATCTTTATAGTAACTTTCAAAAGCTGGAAAATTAAAATGTTGCAAATAACTCATAAAAACTAGCAATAACTATTTTCAAACGCTGCATTTTTAACAAAAGACAATAATTTAAATTTGAAATTTTATTGCAAAATGTGCAGATATAATATGGTATATCTATCAAAATGAAAAGATTCTTTGAAAAGAAAATACGTTTATAATATTTAGATATTAAATAGGCAATAACAGATCATTTGAGCAGTAATCTTGATTACAACTATTATTATAAGCAAGCATGTGATAATTTCCTTTTAATATATCTCATTTTCTTAGATATTTAATCAATAGTCTTTTAATTTTTGTTTCATTAATGTTGAAAAGGATAGGAATTATTTATTTATCTCGCTGCAACGGGAGTCCGCAAACAAGTGGGAGGTTCCTATGGTGATTACTGAGATCCATCAGACCAAACAGAAAGCGTAATATTTCCAATCGTTTTTCGCGGTGGACAGGGAAATTATGCATTACAGTCAATCATGGTGAACAGTTGCACACAGGCAAAACTTCTGAAGGCATTTTTGCCTTTCATGGTGTGTGAAACGTGAAGATATCGCACAATTTTTTGATTCTGACAAATTTACAGACAAAAGTCTGATATTATTAATACAGATTGTTTTCTATGGGGGTTTATGGAAAAATAAATAAATAACGAATTATTTAATATAAAAAATAATAATAAATGATTGAATTTATTAAAAATCAAATATTAAACAATAAAGTTAATTTGTTTAATAGAGCTGTTTGAGCTTTTAATTAAAAAATGTATTTCAAAATACTTTTCATTGAAGAAATATTTTTTTTTTTATGGAAGATATAGAAAAAAAAATAATAATAGTAATTGAAAAATTATTTAATATAAAAAAAAATAATGATAAATTATTGTATTTATTACAAACTAAAATCTTTAATAATAAAATTAATTTGCTTAATGGAACTTTTTGAGCTTTTAATTGAAAAATCTATTTCTAAATACTTTTAATATAATTTTTTTTTCAGTAAATAATTAAAGACTTAATAATAATAATAATAATTAAAAATTCTAGAAAACTAATTAAATTAATAAAAAAAAATTTTTTAAATAATAAAGTTAAATTAATTGAGGTTTTATTATTTCGAATTTTAATAGAAAAATCTATATTAAATAACTTTCAATATTAAAACATATTATTTCCTATGAACGATAATAATAATAATAATAAAAGCTAGTTAAAAAATCATTCAATAAAATAGTCTAATTAAATAATCATAATAATGTATTTATTAAAAATATATTTTTTTATAATTAAATTGGTTGAAATTACTTAATAGTATTTTTTGGATTTAAATTAAAAGGCCTATTTCAGTAACGAGCGGTTCTGTTCTCCAAGCTGATATATTAGTGTTAGTGTTTGGGAATAAGGGTCCTAGGACTGAGGGGGGAATGCCTTCCGTGTAGGTTTCTGTAAGGGGTCCTTGCCCGTATTTACGTAAGTTTCTGAGAAAAATCACGAAAAACTCCGAACGGCTAGGCCAACGAGCGCGACCAGGCATCGAACCTGCCCCCTCGCGTCTACCAGCTTTGAACGCAGAACCGCTCTGTCACTGGTGTTTCCTTTTAGGTTGGAATTTAATTTGGTTTATACAGTTTTTTTTTTTTTTTTTTTTTTTTTTTTTTAACACCAATTTCTGAGATTTATAACAGATCTGTCTGATCAGGACGACTATTAATTTTCCTGTGATAACCAAGTAAAGCATGAGACTGGGTATCTAAAATATGTTTATGTAACAATTTGCAAGGTAATCGGTAGAGCCATTTTTAAGATACAAACTTTTACCAAAGCTTGGCATAATTAATTGTTCGCCAGAAAACAACAATTACATGCAAAAGGATATTTAAAAGAGGGTTAATATGTCAAATTTGAAAAAAAAAAAAAAAAAAAAAAAAAAAAAAATCAAGCATGCGGTTTTGAAAGGAACACACTTGCAAGACCTGAAATTCAGCTACTTATATTGGACGCCAATCAATTTTCCTGAACTAATCAACTATATCATTCAAAAGGATATCTAATAGAGTGTTTATACAGTAATTTTGAAGAAAATCCTTAAAGCCGTTTTTGAGATATGGAATTACGGACCCACTTCCTGTTTCAGATGTTTCTCTTCCGGTTTTCTAATTTTCACCAAAATTCGGAAAATTCATCTGTACACTAGATCTGTTTCATATTCTAAAGTTTCGTAGTTTTATATTTATTAGTTTCCGAGATATGACAGCCAGAAGATTCCCTACGCACACAGACCAACCTTTAAAAACACAATTTTTGTATTCAGGGGACCTCAAAACGTGTAAATATAACAAAAACTCACGTTCGAAAATTTGACCCTAAAACAATACTTCCTCTACCTTATGGTAAGAGAAAGTAAAAATGTAAATTTAAACGGGTTGAACTAGATTGTCAGATATTTTTTTTTTCTTTTTACTTGGAATAAATACAGGAAGAAATAATAGGCAGACCTCGCAGCGTTCCTAAAATTTTAGGAATCATTTTGCTACATTGTCACCACTATTTTAAATGAACATTTGTTTACCTAATACTTTAACGTTAAAACCTTGAAGAAAAAAGTTCTTAACAATGGTGGTGGCAGTATAATAAAACGCGAGTAAATCTTTAGGAACACTGTGAGGCCTGAATAGGTTAATTCTATTTATGTAGCGTGCAATTTCATATAATTTAAGCCTTTAAAACTGTATTCCTAAAAATAACCTAAATTTTGTAATTTTATGATTTTTCCTAAAAAAATATAACTTCTGAAGAACTTTACATTTAACATATGAATCGATAGATTCCGCCAAGACAATAATTTAAACGGAAGCGTAGACGAGCAAGCGTGCTCTCCCGATCCACTCCTCATTTTAATAGCCATTTTATTAAATACTTAAATAAATAAATAAGATAACGACAAAAATTTTCTAACTGCGTATAGGAAAACGATTTATAGGTACAAATAGCTAATACCTTTCGATTGTAAATAGCGAACTTTGGAATAATTTACATTTGTTGAGCAACTAAAGAGTTCAATTAGCGTTATATGTTTTTTTAAATTATTGGTAGTTATTTGCTTCATATCATTTTTCTCAGAAAATTTATTTAAATTGTATTGTTTTATTTAGAAACGCTAATTTCATTGTCATTATTTTAATTTTATTGAGATAAAGCATTTTAAATTGTATTTAGTAAATACTCATTTATTAAAAGGATTTAAAATGGTATATAATGAACTTATATAAAGGATAAATTCTTTTCGATTTCCTAAGAACATATTTGGAAGTACAGAAAGTTCTATTTCACTCTGTTCGATTTTTATAAAATTAAAGGTAATCTTTACTAAGGGTGATTTGTCAATTTTGACATGCCCGATAAATTTGATGTACACATTTGTTGCAAAGCAACCAGGGAAATGAATTTCAAATTGTGGGGAAGGGGAAAGGAAAGAAGCAATATTTTCATGCAGAGTGGTGAATTCTGAAATTAATAGCATATTTTACAAATACATACTAAATAATAATAATAATAATAATAATATTTTACCTTTTAACGTGAATTCGCTTCAAATCATTAATTAAAAATATTTTCAACTCCACTGATTAATACTGATTACGACCATTTTTATCGTTGCTATATTTTCCATTGCTATTTTTACCGCGTAACTTAATCAATCCTCCTCTCCACCCCCCTCAATAAATAAATAAATAAATAAATAATAATAATAATAATAATAATAAGCTGATTGTAGCCTATGAATTATTTTTATGCACATACTTATTTTTAATATCAAAAACTTTGTTGCATATTTCTGTAGATTTTTGAATTTTGCCCTATTATTTTCACAGTCCCACTTTTACATATTTTAATAATTTAGCTGTTCAACCTGAATGTTTTTAATTATCTTCTTTAAAGTGTGGTGATATTAAATCAATTCTTTTTGAATGAAATTGATAAATGTTATGGATCTTCGTTTAACAGCATGGGGAAAGTGTGTGCTCTAAAAATTCCTCTAAAAGATGTGTAACTCTTTCAGAGGGAGGCACAGAGTAATTCGAATAAGTTAAAATCTATAGACTAAAATTTTGTGAAATTATGTGAACAATTATTTTTGCAAACTAAAATTGTCTAGATAAAACAGAACGTATGTAGTTCGCTTACAGGGACACGCAAAGAAATACGATACATTATGATTTATTAGCAGTTAATTGTGTAATAGAGTGAATTCTGAAAGTATCCAAAAATTAGAAATATGATACATTATGATTTATTGGCAGTTAATTGTGTAATAGAGTGAATTCTGAATGTATCCAAAAATTAGTTAATCCAGAATTAGCCAAAAAAGAACGCTAAACTTATTCGTATTAGATCTTTTATCTACAAACCGACAAGGAAACATTCAAAAGGTGTCGTCTTCAAAAAATATTGAAAAAAAAAAAAAAAAATGTTATTCTACTCTTCCTAAAACACCAGAAAGTGAAAAAGTTATCGGCTGAAATGAATTACAGCGACCACAAAAAATTATCAAAATTAAGCATATTTGGCGATTTCACTTTGTTAGGCGATTGAGTTTGAGTACTTGGTGGAGGAACAAGGCAGAATGTTGCATTTTGGTAAAATTCTGCTTTGAACGAGGCTAAAGCTATTCCCCCTGAGTATTTAATCTTGTTATGATGTATTATGAATTTTTGTAAGTGTTGTTTGTACTTGTATGTTTGACACTGAGGAGGGCTAGTGTTCTAGC
Source organism: Salticus scenicus (assembly GCA_963930645.1). Taxonomy (NCBI): domain Eukaryota; kingdom Metazoa; phylum Arthropoda; class Arachnida; order Araneae; family Salticidae; genus Salticus; species Salticus scenicus. The sequence continues at coordinate 226,678,867 of OZ005660.1, forward strand.
CGAAACGTCTGTCTTGTGCTTTTAATGTTTTTAATTAAAATATATTTTTAATGTTTTAAATTTTTGTATTTTTATCTCATTTTAAAAGTTACATTGGTTTTAATATATTAATGAGACGTATAGATTATGTTTAATTTTATTAAAATAAGAAAAGAATTGTTTGCATGTTGGAGCCCCCCCCCCCCCCCGACCTGGGAAGATACAAGTTTTTAATATGAATATCATTGTAAAGAACTTCTCAATACTTGTAAAACAAATAGTTGAGTCATAGATCTGCTATAATTTAAATAAAGTTATTTTTATTTATTTATTTATACATTTATTTATTCTCCATTTTTAACGAAAAATATATCCTCTCATGGCAAAAAGCATGACTCTCATTCGGCATTTAGTGCTACTTCTCTGAGAAGAAAATCCTCTGCATACATCATGAAAAATAATTTAATAAATAATATTTTAATAAATAAATCGTACTGCGGAAATATGTGTAGGAAAATACAGAATAAAGTCTTGTAATAGCCACAACATACTAATTTTATTATTATTATTATTATTATTTTACCTTTTTACGGGGAGAGTAGATTATTTGTTTGAGAAATTTTATATATTAACTTTCTTTTTATACAGAATATTGTGATTGGTATTAAATTTATTAATATTTATCATAAAATAAAAGTACGTTACAAATTTCTTTCACTGAATTTAATATGATAATAGTAATAATAACAGTTTTTCTCCTTTTTACTTCCATAACCCTATTACCGTAGGTAATGGAAGTATTGTATTCAGTCAAAAAATTCGATATCATGATTCCACCAGATTTAGACGTTTTAAGGTCCCTTGGGACCAAAAATGTGGTTATCGGCAATCGGTCAGTGTGTGTGTGTGTGTGTATATATACTGATATCGGTAATTTACAAGAATGTAAATCTGAAAAAGGACACAGTCGTCATCCAAGATGCAGAATAAAAATAAATAAATTTAAAAAAAAAAAAGAAGAAGAAGAAGCAATGATCAAAATTTTTTCCAAAGGTTTATTTTATAGTTTTTATATAAATCCAAATAATGATGAGAAAGTTTTGAGGATACGATAAATGTATTCTCCAATAAATGTGCGGAATAGGAAGTTGCGATTATGTGGATACTTTCAAGTTTGCTGTCCTGAATAATTAAAGGAAAACTGCATAAGAGTTTGATTAGTGTTATTGTTTCATTGAAAATTCCCTTAAGAATTGCTATTAAAAATAGTAGCACGGGATAGAAACTTTTCGAACTTAAAATTAATAAATATATCCACTCTCAATAATGAGCAAAGAAAGACTACAATTTATCTCTGTTGCCTTTCGTAAGAGATTTGCCTATAATTTTTTATAGTGTAATTCGTATGATTCAGCTATATATTCAAATTATATAAAAACTGTTAACTTGTTATATAGAGTTTCTTTTTTTTTTTTAATTCCTAGATAATGCAAAATTCTATTATAATTTTGAAAAAGAAAAATTCTGATGGTTGCAAAGAAAATAATTGTGATAAAACGATTATCCACCAAAAGCTTATAAACATATTTATAAGAAATTTATAATTTAACTGCTGTCAACACGCCATAGTTTTTCGAGGCTCAACCCCACATCCTCAGTGGCATGGTTGTGTGGTTCGGTCTGTTCGCTGAATTGACTACTTTCGGCTCGACAACTGACTAGATTGCACCATGATCGGTCCCAACCCAACGTCAGCTCGTTGCCATTTTTTTAATTTTTTGAAAAAATTTGAAAAGTTTCTTTAATAACGCCACTTATGCATTAAATAGTGACATGCTTATAATAGGCAATAATTGCACATATGCATTAACTGTTGAAATTTTTTCCAATAGTAATTCAATAAACGGCAGCGAGCCAACGATGGGTTTGAGTCGGTGAGGCAAATTATAATCAAAAGATAAATTATAAGGCTGATTAGAGATCTGCACGGGCCAAATTTTTCAATTTGCTCTCGGGCCGGGTCGGGCTCGAGCTCAATATTTTTGTGTGTACTCGGGCCGGGCCTGGAGGAAATTTTTTCCGGGCCGTGTCAGCCCGAATCTTTTTCTAAATTCCTCGTTAATCAACGAAAAAGGAAAATACTTTTTCAGTCACTTATTTTACATAATTTTACAGTCTAGTATAGCACATAAAATTTTATTTTGTTAAAAAACGTCTGTAACTTCAATTTAATTGCCTATCAGTTTGTCTGTTCGCGATCTGATTTTCCACAAATATTTTAAACATGTCTCGAAATTAATATATTTTATTTAAAGTAATATTACATGGTTTACTATTCACAATAGTATGCATGTCACTACTAGTTGTACAGACAAAAGAAATTAGCTACGTACTATAAAGCTTTGCGTCCTATGGTCTGTAGAGTTTAGATGGTATGAAGGCTATAAAAATCCTTCCGCTGTAAATTTTCCACTAACAAGGGAACTCTTTGAAGTGATAATCTCCGATTTTCTTGAAAAAAATTCTGGCATAAGATTCAATCATGAATGGCACCTTCCTAATATATTAGCTGCTGAGTCGCAATAGATAAGCTATAAAAATTGATAAAAAAAGCAAGCATGTCTGCAATATTTCCAAAAAAGCGCCTGCTTGGCGACTGCATTCTTCGGAATTTCATTGCAATGAAGATTTAATAGATGTAGATGTTCTTCTTTCTATTTGATAGCCAAACGAACTCCATGCGCTGTCGAGCACTTGAGAATTCAGAATAGTTAACAAAAATCAGATAATTTACATGATTGAGACTTACTTAGTTGAAATTCTAAATAATATTTAATATTTCAATTAAATAAGCTGTGTCAATAACAATTGCAAGAGCATTAACGCCAAGTTTTTAATAGCGACATTTAAAAAATATATGATCAAGACTTTTATAAAAAATTTAAATAAAATAAAACCTTATATATTAAAACAGAAAGCTGTTTTTTTTTTCTTTTTAACTAAAATGAGAGCATTTCGTATCCGAACACATTTTTTTCTTATAGGCTGATCACTTTATTGGGCAGTACCAACCTTTGACGAACAAGCAACTCAACAGACTATGAGTTGTGTGGATTAAGTATCTCATTAGAGCTACGCAATGAGCAATTGGAGACGATTTATGATTCTACCCTAAATTTCGACCTGTTGGTTGATTGGGTTTAACGTCGCACTAGTACTGCACTATGGGCGATTCGCGACGGTTTGTGATGAGCTTCTGAGGATGGTCCGGTGACATCTGCAGGTGATAAATGATTGCATTTTGCGTACAGTCGGTAACAAAAGTGTCCGAACACTAGCAAAAATTCCTATGCAAAAAAAGGTACACTTCATACGGTTTTGTTAAATAAATCCTTATCGAATCATGTTCTTACACTGACTAAGAATAGGATTCGACAAAGATTTATTTAATAAAACCGTACGAAGTGTACTTTTTACATAGGAATTTTTGCTGATGTTCGGACACTTTTGTTACCGACTGTATGTTATTTATTTTTAATATATACATCCGATTTGTATGTTTGACTCGACATCCCCCGCCCCATACCTCTGCAAATTTCGTCGAGATGAGGACAGATATACCATAACTGGATTAAAATACAAAAAATAAAAAAAAACACCCTGGGTCAGCTGGGGAATCGAACCCATTCTTTTACACTTGAAGGCGATTAGCAAGGGTGACATAGTCACTCGGCCACAGAGGGTCTGCATTCACAATAACAAGTATTTTTAAAACAACAAGATTTCGCAGTCAATAATTCTATAAAATTCCCTATGAAATTCATTGCGCAGCACTAGTGCGACGCAAAACCCGACCAACCTTATGAAATTCTATTGCATATTTTTACAAAATTCTTTATATTATTATTCGTAAACATATATAAAATAAATTGCCAGAAATGTAAGAAGGCATAAAGTAGTAGTTATGCACATATTTTTCCGTAAAAAATCAAAATTGTAATAGCACATCTAAGGACCATCTCTAGGAATATGTCCCAGACTGTCGCCTTTGCATAGCTGTAGTGCGAATTAAAACTTAAAACCTACTCAACCTCAAATATCTTAAATATTTTAATTTTGATTTATTTATTTAAGTATTAATTTCAATCAACTATTAAAATAATTAAATGTTCAATCAAATATTATAATTCATATTGGTCGCCAATTGCCAACACAGCACTAGTGCGACGTAAAACGTAGCCAACCAACCTATAAAGCAGATTCGTTTTTAAATCGTCTCCAAATTTAAATAAATGCACATGCCGAGAGCTTCAAACATTAATTTACTCAAGATTATATATAAGCTAGAGTAATGTAAAAGTAACTCTGAAACTGAAATTGCATTATTTTAAAGAAATGCAATTTTGAAACATTACATAAAATAATTGAAAATATTGGATCTAACATAAAACATAACGTCACTTTTTATAAATAGAAATTTCTAGATTTCAGAAAATATCTTGAGTGTTGTTGGGCTTTAACGTCGCACTATAGCTACGCAGTGGGAAATTAAAGATTGCCTTAGAGATGTTCCGGAGATATGACATCTAAATTTTTATCCTCCGCAGAGGGAATGGCTTCATTGCTTCAGTAAACTCTAGAGCGATAGAAAATACTACCCTACTATACTTAACTATAAACGCTACTATAAACGCTTTGGCATCATTTAAGGAAGGTTAATGTGATTTGGCGATGACTTTTTACGTATTTGGCGTTCAAACGTAAAGTTTAATAATTTTTTGCGGCTTTCTTGTTGCGATTCAGCAGCTAATTTTTTTACCAGTGAACTAAGTGCAACATAAACTATATTCTGTAATTTTTTGAAGGAAATCGGTGATTATCACTTGAAAGAGTTTCCTTGTAAGGCTTCTTTTTCTTTTCTCCGGGGCACTGGATAAAAGTAGCATCATTTTTAGCATGTGCAAAAGCATCTTTTCTATTGAATATGGTTGGATTAGAATTAAAGTTTTGTTTACCAGATCACATGAAAGATTCGGAAACATTATGGTACATAACAGGAAGTAGTTGAAAGTGTATTTTTAGTCCTATTAACCATTTTAAATATCTTCCTATATTTTTTGAGGAATGCTGATATTTTCGATTTGACTTTCTGTCTGTCTTTGTGACTTTTGTACGTCTGTAATATTGAAATACTATTTATAATATAAATATCTTGTAATTATTCAGCAGTTTTGTTAAAGAACATTCTAATGCTTAGCTATATAAAACCTCTGCAAAACATATACTAAAAAACTTTTTCGTAGAAAGTTTTTTTTCTCTTTTGTAATTTTACATATTTTTGAAACGGGCCGGGTTGGGCCTGGTTTTATCGCTTTTTGTCCTGGCCGGTCCGTACACTAGTAAAAAATAAACGGGCCGGGTAAACAAACCTTTCCAACGGGCCGGGACTGAAAAATTCGGCCCGTGCAGACCTCTAAGGCTGATATCGTTTGTTTGCATTCAGCGTTATCACTTTTGCTGAAGCAGCTGATAGCTCCACAAAACTGCAGCATATATTAAAAATTCAGCAAAAGTAAAGAGAATATCTATAACAATAAATAATTAGTTACTGTTTCATATGGAATAACGTTGTAACTCAAAAGGTAAATACGACCACAGGCGTGGCTTTATTCGATATTTAATACTCTCTTGTAATATTCACTAGTTGAATTGGTAATAATTACAAAGTAAAAAGACCTTTTTATATACCATATGATTAAATTTTCTGTTGAATCATATAAACGCTGCCGAAGGCAGAGGGGACCCGAAATAATTCGCTAAAAGTATTTTTAAAAATGCATTGTCTTCATGTTCTGAGCTATTTTGAAAGTTTCAAATGTCTAGCTTAGTCATGAAGTATATGATTGTTGAATCGTATAAACGCTACCGAAAGCAGTGGGGACCCGAAACAATTGGTTAAAAGTATATAAAAAAAGAAAAGCATTTGTATCGTGTTTTGAGATATTGTAAAAGTTTCACATGTCTAGCTAGTCGCGGCGAGGTTAGTTAAATAAATTTTCTGTTGAATCATATAAACGCTACCGAAAGCAGTCCGGACCCGAAACAATTGTTTAAAAGTATTAAAAAAAGCATTGCCACCATGTTCTGAGCTATTCTGAAAGTTGCGAATGTCTAGCTAGTCGGGAAGTTAGTTAATAATCGATTGAAAGATTTGTGCTGTTCAAACAAACAAGAATCGAAGTTAATAAAACCATGATTTAAAAAACGTTGGTTTTAAAAATAAAATAATAATCCTTCGAGAACAACATATGTTAGCATCATGAACTACTTCAGCACTTCAACAATGAGGGGGTTCAGGCTTTCGACCGATCCAACTGGTCATGTATCAATGCGTCCAGTCCGGTGAGCGTATCTCCGAAATGTTGGCGCACGCAGAACAAATTCACAATTTTTCGCCAGAGAATGCGATTTTCGCCAAATCTGGAAGTGCAAAGAGAAACTTCACGCCGCTTAACCTGTATAAATAAACATCCGACGTTTTTCTTTCTTTCTATTTTCTTTTCTTTTTTTTTCTTCTGATGATTAATGTAGGATTTAAATCGCAAAACGAAACATATCTTGAAATTAAGAAATAGTTTTCCGAATAGAGAAGTAGATAATAATAATGGTAATATATTAGCATTGCGATCCGATTTCATGTATAAGAATAAAAAGTTTGTAAAAATTGTTCAAACAAATTACAAATTTTTAGTAAAATGCATGAAGAATGTTCATAAGTCCAAATCGGTAGTACGCCATTTTACATTTCAACTATTTTTATTATCATTTTGTATTTAAATTTTTAAAATGTACGACTTTATAAAATATTTCTCTTACGATGCAGCGCTTGAATTTTCATAAATTATCACCTTATATTTATCTATTATGTATTTTTAAAGAACATCTTAATCATAATAAAATGATATTTCGTGTTAAATTTGATGGTTGAAATTCATAAAATTTTCTACGTATAATTTCCTACTCGGACATGTCCATTTCTCATTCTTTACCCCCCCCCCCCAGCCCCAACATACAAAGTTATAAAATAAAACGTTAAACATTTTATTAATGCTATTCTATTTCTTTTTCAGTAATCATAAACAATCTAACTTAACATGTTATACAAATCAAAGTAATAATGATGCGCATAACCATTCTCATCCTATATTTATTGTTACTAATTTCTATTGAGAGTGAAACGTATTCATATTAAAAGGAATGAGTACGATAGAACACTCAACACAGTCGCAGACTGAAATGCCGCACCTCATAGGCTACCCTCTATCCGATTCGATACATTTGAATTATCGTAATTAAATGACTAATTTTATTAGGATTGTTTTCGTACATTAATTTCCAACGCAACTGATCCCCATATTGCAAGTTCGTGGGAAGTATTGGCCTAATTTGTTAAATGAAGGAAACACAATTTTTAATTACTAAAGTTTCAAATTAAAATGTTCATATTTAATGAAGTGTATTAAAAAATATATTTTAAAATATTAGTCTGACATGTTTACGACAAAATATTGGCATAATGGACGTTTAAACGAAATTTTGCTCTATTTTGCCATGTTAAAAAGAAAACGTAAATTTTGAATAACATGCGAAGTTACAACTTACATTGTTCCAAAGCGATATTGTCCTTATCAATAACATAAGTGATATTTAAAAACTGATGCACCCATTATACAAACTCAATATCTATAATACGCATAGACATGTCACATAAACCAACCACTTAAAACATAATTTTTGGATTCAGGAAACATCAAAACATATAAATTGATCCGAAAACAATACTTTCGCGACCTTTTAAGGATAAGATAAAGTAAATTAGAATAAGAGAATAATTTTAAATTAATTAAACTTTAATTGCATTTACTACATTGATTTTTATTTATAAAAGGAAATGCTTTCATTTAATTTGGGGTAGCCCTGTATATTTACTATATATTTTACAAACACAATATAGTGTACTAATTTAGCACAGAATTTAAAACACATAGCACGACATGAAATGACCTTTCAGCAATTTCATTGTATGAATATATCTGAATTCTTTTGTGGGGTTCTGTGTAAACTTCTAATAAAGGATATACATTCTGCTTTGTATACGAAACTTTCTTTCATGCACATAAAATATAAGTTCAATTTATTTTATTTTGTTTCATCCAAAAATATTAAATTGTATTTACCAGAAAATTCACACATAGACTTAATGAATTTGAATTATTTTCTTAGTCACTGTACACGAATTACTTAATATTTCATCCGAGTCCCAATATCTATTCTTGAGGTATGGTGATAAAAAACACACAGACACATTCAGGCAACCGCTAAAAACCTAATTTTTTATTTCAGGATATTTAAGCAAATGTAGCAAAAACTAAATTTCGAAAATTTGAATCAAAAATAAAACTTTTCTTACAATATATGGGTAAAATAAACTAAATAATGATCATAATAATGATAATCTGGTGTGCCACTCACACGACTTTCTTTTTTACCCTGCATTTCAATATTATAATGACAGATTGCACATTAAATCTTAAGATCAATAGCGTAAGAATGTAAAGTTTAATGTACTTTTCAAATAATCTAAAATAGGTTTAGAAACAATTTTATTTGACGAAGATAAAGTAAATAATAATAATAATAAAAATAATAATAAAACAGAATAAATTAAAATAAAATAAATGTATTTCAAGGATAATTTTAAAAGCTTTAAAATCATAATATTACAAATATACTTCTTCATTAATCTTGATAAAATAAATTTAAAGGGTTTTCTAATAAATTTTGGTATTAAATTATATTATCTAAAAATAACGATACAAAGACTCCATTGACAAATTTTTAACAATTATGATTCAGAGAGCCTCAAAACGTGTATATATAACAAAAATTCAATTTCGAAAATTTGACCCCAAAACAATACTTTCTCTACCCTATATGTTGGTAAGAGAAAGTAAAATAAATAAATAAATAAATAAATAAATGTATTTCAAGAACAATTTTAAAAGCTTTAAAATTAGAATATTACAATTTTATTTCTTCATTAATCTTGCTAAATTAAATTTAAAGGGTGGAGGATTTCTATTAAATTTTTGCATTAAACATATTATTTAAGAATTACGATACTGAAACTCCATTGACACATTTTTAATAGTTTATTCTCTTGGGAAAAAAAAAAAAAGATTGCTCGAATCCTTAACGAATCGTGAATGAAGTGGAAAGAAGGGTTGCTTTGCGGCAGAGAGGGTTTTGCCGCGAGCTACAAAAATTCGCCAGGTTCGCCTGTACGCGCCAACATTTCGGAGATACGCGTCCGGCGAACCGGTCTGGATTCAAAGTCGTTCACCGGAACGTATCCCGTGAACTAGTCGTGGATCAAATTGCCAATTTTTTTTTCTGAGACATTTAATCGATCGACCGATCCATTTGTATGATTGGCCATTGGTTTTTGCCCTAGCGTCGCCATCTATCGGTCATTACCACGGATTAAAAGAGTAGGATTTATTACGAATGTTATGAAAAGGTAGTAATTTTCATCTTACAGATAGAGGGCGAACAGATCTCGAAAATACACCATTCAGCGCGTCAATACATTTCTGGCTGTTCGTTTATTGGTCGTTCTCGGAAATCGGATGGTGACTGAAGCCGAAGGGGCGGGCTTACCCTTTCTTCCGATAAGTTTCAAAGATACTACACCAGGCGGCGATCGAATCGTTTTCCTACACTCGGCTGAATTGATGCCGAAAAGAAAGCTCCGGTTTCCGCGCTCGCTGCTCTATCTCGTTTTAATTCCTATACAATCTTCTTCCGTGGTCATTACAAACGCGGATTCCCTAAAAAGTTTTATGTAGAAAAACTTTTTTTTTTTCTAAATAACTGTATAATTCTTTAGAATTATAATAATATGCATACAATGTATTGAAATATAACACAATAATGCAAATTAAAATTCATCGAAAATTATTTTAATACAATAAAATTTTAAAATGCTCCTTGCTATTTTTTTTTTTTTTTTTTGAATTTGTAAAAATATTTTAAATATATTTTTTTTTTTTTTTTTTTTTTTTTTGTGAATTTATCGATAAGTTAATTAAAAAAAAAAAAAAAAAAAAAAAAAAAAATGTTTGAAATTAAGTATTTTAATTAAATTTCAACATTAAACATAAAAATATCTAGCAATATGTAAAAAACAATTTTAAATTTATGTTTTATAAAAAAAAAAAAAAAAAAAAAAAAAACATAAATATATTAAAATATTATTGATTATATATATTAAAATATTATTGATTGATATCATAATTACTTGAATTTAACAAACCAAATAAGGAAGTCTTGATTTAAAATATTGTAATTTAATTTTTTTTTTCTATTTGTAATTATTGATTTAAATCAAAATTTAAATTTAAAATTTGTTTTCAGCTTTTATATGTTTTACATCATAATAAATCTTTAACCAAGTTATAATTTACATCACTGCTAAATAATTGCCTTAAATTTCAGTATTCAAACATAAAAATATTTAATAATATTTAAAACATTTGAAAATTAATATTTAATTCCATTTTAAATTAATTTAAAAAAGAAATATATAAATCATTAAAATATTTAAAACACTCGTAATTTAAAATAAAATTATGATTAAAATAATTTTTTTTTTCTTTCTTTTTCTTTGTTACGATTGATTTAAATCAAAAATCAAAATTTCATAATTTTTTGGCAATGTGTAATTGTTTTATATTTCTTACCTTAGATCATAATAAAACTTGAACCTGCTTTTTATTTTACATCAAATGTTTGAATGCTAAATATTTGCTTTAAACTTCAGCATTCCAACTTAAAATTCTTTAAAAAAAAATTAGCTTGATAATAAATCCACAAAATAATACCTTATTTACAATATATCGATATATTGTTTACAATATATCGTTAAAATACATTAATAAATAATTGAGGCAAATAATAATAAAAAAAAAAAAAAATTGCTAGAAAATTTTTTTAAATTAAAATTGTATTGTTATTGTTTTGTTTTTTTATTTATATAATTTTCTAAAAAGAATTATGTAATTAATATTATTGTATTTCAGTGCATATGTTCGCAGCTTTGCAGAATAGAAAAAAATAGATACGCATATATCCTTTTTTTTTTTTTTAATTCATTAACTTTTTCTTTAATTCATTATATTTTACAATATTTTATAGCTAATTTCAAACTAAAGATATAGATGGCAGCACTGGTTTTGATCCAGTAAAGAGATATGAGTTGTTCGGCATCTGCTTTCGATCGGTCGTGGATCAAATATCTCAGGTATCAGTTGGATCGGCCTAAGGCTCCTATATATACGAGCTGGCGCATCAGGCATTTTGTTGCCTTAGGGTTGCTACATGTACCCTGCGCGTTTCTCTGATAAACAAACAATAAAAAAATTTTTTAATCGTCTTACGTTACTTTAGAGTAACTTGTTTTATTATTATATTTCATAATTTTAGCTAAGTAAACTATGATATGGAAGTTTGTTTAGTGATAAACTGCTATAATCATTCAAGAAGTGAATATAAAGTGTTCACAGACCTTCTATTACTGTGTATTTGAGTTTTGGCGATATTTTGTAAAAGAAACAGAAACCGCCCTAACAACACATCGTACATCCATAGATCCTCAGAATAAAATGGCATCCTGAGAATGTACTATGAAAAAAAATGCGTTTTTAGGAATATTATTGTTGCTTATTTCTCTTATCTTGACCGGATTAGCTTCAGATCAAGGTTTCCTAAAATCATTATGCAAGCGATAAGGACGCCAAGTGAGAATGCTGTCCTCTTTGGAGGCAAAAAAATGGCGGTGATGCGCCGGCCTATTATTTTATTTAGGGGCTCTAGATCGGCCGAAATAATGATCCTCATCCTACGTGTAGAAATTTTTTTAAGTGATAATGACGTCAATTTTTGTGTTATGCATAATTTAACTTATATAGTTTTTTAACGTCCCCGTTTAATTAAATGTACCTATTTTTAAGTTGAAAGAAAATGAACTCGTAAAAATTTTTGGCAACAATTAAATTACAGTTAATATTTTAATGGTTATTTTTAAAGCTATTGGGAGGATATTATTTTCATATTTTTATTAATTAAAAGAAAGACTAATCAAAAACTGGAAAATCGGGCTTCAAAGTACTGTGTTGTCATCGCGTTCTGAGATATTCTGAAAGTTTAAAATGTCTAGCTAGTACGGAAGTTAGTTAAAATTTGATTGCAAGATTTCTATCGGATAAACCTCCTTACTCTTAAGACTATTATATAACAGGCTAAATCATTCGCTTCTATTTGTCCGTGAATTCCTCATTGTTAAACCTATTATATAATAGTCTTATATAGTCTCATCTAATAGTCTTAGGTTTAGCAATGACGGACTTGACGTACATATAGCGGCGAATGGTTTAGCCTGTTATGTAGCAGTCTTACTTATTCTGTGAACATTCGGTGCAGCTCATGCGAGTCGCTATTTCTTGCAAATTAGCAACTTTCTCTATGAACAAAACTACTTAAAATATAGCAGAGCATGCTTTTTTTTTTTTTTAAGGAGGAGAATACATAAGCATCCTTTATAAAATATCTTCATAGTAATTACTTCACACAGCAAACTTTCCTTTCACATCATAGCACAAATATTTATTAAGATCAACATTTCTTGAATCTCTTTTAGAACATAATCAGTTGTGATATTAGTGCATGTGTACTTTAAAGTTCCTTTTCAGAAAAATTTTCACACACATATGGCTTTTTGTTTTCATGAGTGCGTAGATGCCTACTTAAATTACTGTTAGTAGAAAATCCTTTCAAACATACTTCACACTTATACGGCTTTTCACCAGTATGAATGAGTAGATGTCTATTTAAATTATTTTTTTCAGAGAAGGCTCTAAAACACACTTGACACTTATAAGGTTTTTCTCCTGTATGAGTGCGTGAATGCCTAATCAATTTGTCTCGTTTACAAAATCCTTTAGAACATATGTCACACTCATATGGCCTTTCTGCTGTATGAGTGCGTAAATGAATATTTAGATCATCTTTACGAGAAAAACCCTTGGAACACTCTTTGCACTTATATGGCTTTTCTTTTGTATGCATGCGCATATGTCTAATAAGATGCGTTTTTTCAGAAAATGCTTTAGAGCATTCTTCACACAAGTGTGGTTTTTCTCCTGTATGAGTGCGTAAATGTACATTAAGATACCGTTTTTGTGCAAATCCTTTACGACATACTTCACACACATATGGCTTATCTTGTTTATGAATGAATACATGTGAATGTTTCTTTTCAGGAAATGCGTTATGAGATAATAAATGTCTACTCAGAAGATTTTTCTGGAAAAATCCTTTAGAACACACATTGCATACGTATGGCTTTTGTCCTGTATGAGTATACTGATGTCCATTTAGATGTGCCTTCTGAGTAAAGCCTTTAGAACATACATCACACACATATGGCTTCTCTTGTCTGTGAATACGTGCATGTACAATTAGATTTGCCCTTCGAGTAAATCCTTGAAAACACTCCTCACATACATATGTATTTTCTCTTGTATGGCAGTGTGAATGTTTAATCAAACTGCTTTTTTTATGAAATTCCTTAGAACATATTTCACATACATATGGCTCTTCACCAGCATGAATTGGTTTATGCACATACATTTTCCCCTCCTTATAAAAAATATCTAATCAAAAATCACTAGTTATTTTTCCTTCAAATATATGTATATATATAGTTACAATTTTTCATTTAAATTTTTTAAAACATACTTCTCAACCGGAAGAAAATTGTCAGTTCATAATTAATGTGCTTAAAATGCATTGTAATAGAAAATCCATCTAATCATTCCTTCCATTTTTTTTTTTTTTTTTTTTCTTTAGCAAATGAGATCAAGGTAATTTATCTCGAAATTACACAACTAGAGAATTTTATTAGAATGCTACTGCAGAAATAAATCTTTCTTCAAAAATACAAAAGAGCTTTTCAGACTCTTCTCTACTGCTTGATGATTTTAGACAAATTGCTTCTAAATTAAAAAAGTTCTCTAAATTCGATTTATCAAAAATTTTTCATAGTACACGTTACAAGCAAAAAGTATATATTTTCATAAATACTTTCGAAGGTACAGAACGACACACATTTAAGCTGTCTTTTGATGAAAATATTTTACAGGATATTTCTCACATGAAACATTTTACGATGTTAATTAAACATTTCGTTTCGAGTTGATAGATTCACAGCATTTCGGGCAGTTAGCTGTAAGAAGGATGGCAGAGGAGACAGTGAACAATCAAAACAATCTACTCATATCACTTTCAACTGATATAATAATGGAAGATGAGGGATTTTTTTCTTTCAGAGAGTCTGAAGAAGGACTGCATATAATAAAAAGAGTTAGGAGAGATATAGTGCCAAAAATTCAAAGCTATGCTGAAAATATCATTCCCACATTATCCGAATTTGAATTCCAAATTCATTTTAGAATGGATAGAAGTGGGATAGATGTGATAGAGGGAATGGTATGTTAAATATTTCTAGGCGTTTTATATTATGTTTGCTCGAGCATTCTTATTATTATTCTTATTATTTTGTTTATGCAATAAATCTTTTTCTCAAAATGTAACAGAAAATTGTGTTATTTAACCTAGGTTTTTGATTATGTTACTTATTTAATTGATTATTTAGTTTTATTGTGAATTCAATTTTGTAACTGAATGCTTTGAAATTTACTCCTATCGAAATATGTAGGCTTTTAGTGTAATATTTATTTGAATATGGCTAGAAATAAAGAAATTTTGTTGCCTTTTCACAAAATTTCATTTTATAAAACTTTTCAACGATTCGGTATTATATTAAATGATAGCCTTATGCAGAGTTTACGTTGAATGAAACACCGATAATTGAATATTTTATAACACTGCTAATGTTACACAATACTTACAAAAATAGAAGGTTTCACACAATAACAATTTTTCATAAAAAAGAAAGAAAGAAAAAGTTTTTTTTATAAAAATAAGCCTCAAAAGTTGAATCTTGGATCAAATCTCCACCTCTCAAAGAAGATAACTCCCATGGATTAATTTGACTGTTATCAATTCAGCAATTATCAGTCTACAACTTTTTAAAGATAGTCTTTCAAGAGATATCTATAAATAGTAACATTTCTGTTAATTAGTGAAAGTATATATGTATATATCAAAGGATTGCCTTTTCTTTTCGCTACTTTTATATATTTCTGGTGTACATTAATGTAATCTAAAATATTTATTGTTGCAATTTATTTTATTTATTCACCCTTTCTATGTTTAAAAGGGGGAAAAAAATTCTTTTCTAGATGATGGAAGATGCTGAGTTTGTTAGGAGTAACTCAAGAACCCGAACAGTTAAGAAGCAGATATTAATGGCCTTGTGAGTTCCAGCAACCCAAGAGACTTTTAGGTTAGTGAACTTTGCAATAACAATAAAAAATCTGTTTTAATAAGCAAAATATTTTTCTATTGGGTTTCTGAAATGCCTAAAAGATTCACTTATCAAAAACCTGCCATCCCTGACAGTATTAGTGTATTTATTTTATTTTATTTTATTTTCATTTTAGGTCAGTTGCTGAACGTTTTGGTGTGGCCAAATCTGCGCTGTCTATTACGTGCCAAAAAATCTGGTTAACTCTGTCACGATTACTACCTACTGTCATAAAGTGGCCCTGGCCATCCGTCCATTAGATGAGATCTATGGCAGAGGAATTTCACAGTGTTGCAGGGTTTCCCAACGTAATAGGCTGCATATAAATGGAAGCCACATCCAAATAGTAGTACCTAGAGAATACACGGATAGATATATTAATAGGAAAGGATGGTCGTCCATTGTACTGTAAGCAGTGGTCAATAACAAGTATGTGTGAAATGTTAAAGTTGTATTTATTTATGGTTACGATATGTTAAAATATTAACCTAAAGTATCTGTCTCAATTGTTTTGAAAGCAATATGTATTTTTTACGTTTTGAAAACTATACTGAGGAAAGTATTGTAATCATTTTGGTGAAGTTAGTGTTTCTACATACTTTGAGGTCCCCTGAATTCATATTTAGTATTTTTTAATGATGTATATGAGTGAACAAGACACTTAATGTCTGAATGCTTTGTTCAAATGACTTGAAATTTAATATGTATGTTAGGAGTAACAATCTCACATACTATATAAATTTTGGTGAATTTAGCACATAGCTTTCTTTTACAGGGTCACAGCGAAAAATTCTTTATCAATCTGCCCTCTGAGCTCGGGGTTGTTTGGTTTTCTCAATAGTGGAAAAAAACCTGGTTAAAACCGTCCCACACTAAATATCATTTTGTCCGCTATAGAGAAAGCGCAGGTGATGTCACGCACAAACAAACTTTGTTCTACTCAGGGCAAAACATTGGACGATTTTATTGTTTTTAATAGAAAATACCTTTACATTTTATGTTAAAGATACATCCTAAAATTAATTATTTTTGCGCAATTTTTGAATCATCGTATTCAATGATAGTTAATTTTTTACTTTATGTACTAAAATTTGAATGGTAATTCCATGTTAATAGTTATTATTCCGATTTCAGTAAGGTGGATTATTTCGTTGAAAAAGTCTGATGTTGATATTGTAATCTTTGTTTACATGTTTTTATGAAAAAAAAATCTCCAATTTGATGTTTTTTCTTAATAAAATTGTGTAATGAACGTTCATATTATTTTTAAAAAGATTTAATTCGATGTGAATGTCATAAGGAACCGATAATCCGTGTTTGTAATGATCGATAGATAGCGCTTTTTCAACTGCAGTTGCTAGTAAATATAATAGCCACGTGTATTAATTATTGTTCTTTCTTGTTGTTCTATCATTGTTTCAGCGTGAAAGCTATCAGTGGTATGATAATTTCACCTGAGCCCACCAGAGGGCGAGCATTTCATTACAATCGCGGATAATGCTTATTTGTCAATTTTTTAAAATGAATGATATTGAGTTAGTGTTCCAGATTTTTTTGAAATAGATTTTTTATTATTATTATTTCACAAATTAAATACATTTATTGACAATAACAGTAATTTTTCCACTATAAAAATTCATTTATTTTGCAGAATGCATCACTTTATAATATATTAAACATTGTTTGCTGTCTGAAAATATTGCAGTTTCTTGTGCATATTTAGTATCATTTATTTATTTTTTTAATCTTTATAACATAATATAAATTTTGCTTATCGAATCAGTAAAAATATTTTAGAAGGTAATTTGGCGCTGATTCAAATACAAAAGATCTGTTTAGACAGTGCCTTGTATTTTTAACCCATTAAAAGAGTTTCATTTCTTACTTTTTTGCACTGGAAAACTGAAATTATGTATATTTCATTTCTTGATGAATAAATAGTTTTTATAAATATTATATAAACTTAACATTTTAAATAATGATATTGAAATTCTTCTTTCATAATTGAATTTCTGCATTAAATATCAATATTTTCAGATTTATAATTAATAATAATTTTTTGATTTTGCAATACTGTTGATTTCACATAAGAATTTGATTTTGATGCACAGATTATTTCTAGATTAACAATATTGGCAATATTAATTAATAATGGTTAATAGTTGCTGTGCTGTTGGATGTACAAATAGATACAGTAAGGGAGCTGGAATAAGCTTTCATACATTTCCATCTTATGAAAAAAGGAAGGCTCTTTGGACTAGAGCATTAAAAAGAAAAAAACTGGTATCCATCACTGTATTCTGTTGTATGTGGGAAGCACTTTCAAACAGGTATGTAAATATAGAAATTCTGCTGCAGTCTTTATTTTTGGTGATATTTTTATGCTAGCATAACTTGATAACAAAGTTTTTCATTAATGTAATGTTGAATATGTTTCCAGTGTCCGTCAGTAAGTCATTTCAATACAAGGCCACTTTTTTTTTTTAATCTTAAGAGTTTTCAAAATTATATTTAGTATGTTTAAACATCTGATAATTTTATATTCAATTATTTTAATTTTGTAAACAAATTATAAATTGGTAATAGAAAAGTCAGATTAAATATACACAAAATTAAATTTCACTGCCATGTGAAAAATTTATGTATTTTGTGCTCCCTCTAAAAATCTCTCTAAAATATACCTTTTTTTTTTTTTTTTTTTTTTAATACAAATAAAAGTTCACATAATTTTTTTTTTCTGTTTTTTACCTATTTATACTTTTATGGCATTTTATTGTAAGTTTTTAAAAATCTGTGTGGCATAATTTATATGTTTAAGTTAATTATTGAAATTTAATCTTTTCCCTTTGCTATAATTATATTACTAAAACAGAAATACTCTCATAAAAGTTTTGTATTTATAGGGTAAAATAAATTTTAATTATTTATTTATTTATTTAGTGCTTGATGAAAGTTGTGCTTAATTATTTGAATTTGAAACAACTATTGTGTGTATTTTACTACTAGTGGTTCAAGCATTTTATTTCAAGTTTTTAAAAATCTGTGTTGCATAATTTATATTTTTAAATTAGTTATTGAAATTGAATCTTTTCTTCTTTGCGATAATTATATTTTTAAAACGAAACACACTTGTAAAAAAATTGTATTTATAGGATATATTTAAAATGTTTGTATCTGTTTACATGTAAAAACCTGGATTGAAGCAGTTAGGGTATTAAAAAAGTACACATGTAGATATTTGTCCCCCCCCCCCCTCCTTGAAATTTTTAAAAGTCAGCAAATACGAAGAGAGGTACTCACTACTGACTTCTCTGTGTCTCAGATTTCTTGTCGTTTGGGTAAAAGAGCATTACATTTCTATTAGACGTGGTGGTGGTGGTGTGTGTGTGTGTGTGGGGGGGGATTTGAAAATTTGAGGCAGTAAAAATCTGCTATCCTGTAGAAAATAAACAGAAATCTACATTTCGCCAGTGTTTTAAATATTTTAATAGTCAGATTTCAAATTTTAATTGCTGATTGAAAAGTCTTTAATTTCATATTTACTTGCAATGCAATTTAAAATGCTTTCTATTCTTAAACTTTATTTATTTTCATATATGCAATTTAATAAATACAGTTTTTTTTTTCATTTTAATTTAGGTTTCTCATATGTCATTTTATAGAGTAGATGTCATATTTCAATAACTTAAAAATAAAATAATATGAAATTAAAGGTTTTGCAATTAACTTATACTATTAAAATCTGTCTTTCTGTCTGTCTGTCTGTGAGAAATGCCGTGTGCGCGCTAAAACTCCGGCGCTAATGGTCGCAGCGCCTCGAAACCGGTGTCAACAGACTCAGAATTTCTTCATCTCGACATCGCGATAATTCGCTAAGTGATGCGACCCTAATTAACGGAGATATTAATTAAAACGTTGAGCTATGTCGATCGAAAAATGACTGAGAATTCACGGCTATTTGCTTAAAAAGAGACATTCTTACGGGAAAAGTGGAAAATAAATTAGAAATGTCAGTTGTATCGTTACAAATAAGGTATCAAATAAAAAGGCCGATTTTTCTGAATCCGACGGTTTAAGTAGCTTAGTCCCTTAACTCGTGTACAAAAATTGACTGCGCTGCTGAAGGCAAAGGGGACCCGTGGCGACTTTTTACCCGATCAGAAAGGAATTTTTTTTTTTTCTTAAGACTAAAAGTTACAGTTAGTGATTCATTTGGAAATACTGACCCGCTAGTTCATTAATAATCTTAATCTTGCTTTCAAAATTAAGGAACCTAAATTTCAGAAATTTTGATTAAATATCTCTTCCCACAGGAAAGCCTAATCCTGATGAAGATCACCCTGATAATGTGCCCAACGTCTTTCAGCATTCCAAAGGAAAGATTAGAAGTGTTCTAAATTATGAGGAACACAAAAGACGAAATGAAAGGATTTTGTTGGCTAAACAGAATGAAATGTCACAACAAAATTGTGTAGCTACAACTTCACATGATTCACCCGATGATTTTCCAGGTAAATTTTACTTTCTTTGCAAGTATGGAGAAACAAGGGCTTGTTATACTAAGACTAAATAAATTAAAATCACATGCATAATTTTCTGTAGATAGCTACAAATTCTGTTACTAGGTCTAGAGTTAAATGTTTTGCATAGAAAATTTAGGCAAAAATGTATGTAATATTCTACAATTTGTGTTAGAGGAAAATTAATAAATATATAAATTTTTTTTCTTTCCTTTATTCCCCCAAAAAAGTGTGTCCCTGTATAAATAAATTAAGTTTTGTAACATTATAAAGATATAAATACAAATTATCTTATTATGGTTAAAAAATACTAACTTAAAGCTAATATTGTGTAGGAAGTTCTTGCTGTTAAGGAACAATTAAAAACATTTAGCTCAATGTACTCTTTGAAAGAATTTCTACAAAAAAAAAAAAGTTATTTTCAAATTTGCAACGATATCTTAGATGAGCAACTTTCTCTGCCATTTTCATCGAAGTGGCAGCCACTTAAATTTTCAACACGATGACTTTTGAGATTTTGAATTAGTTCGAACTATATGTGTACAGTAGACTTATCTCAGAAATACATTTTATATATTTGTCCACTTAATCCACCATTTTATTTTCACGCGCCGACCACTTGAAAATTTTAAATTCGCATAAAAATGTATTTATGAACCGATTTGCTTAAAACACCATATGTGCATAGCCTACATCAATATTTCTAACAAGTGCATTAACAAGTGCGATATTTCTAACAAGTGCCGTCATTTTGAAACAAAATGACGGCTACTTGATAAGGAAAAAGAAATCAACCTACCCTTCCGAATGAGCCGAAAGGTTTTGTTTCTTTTAAAACTAAAAATTTTTTATTTTCATTAATATGAAATATTTAAAAAATAATAAAAAAAAGTCCTTGAAATTATCTATCATTGAAAAACTCATATAACCCTTTAAACTGTAGACAGGGTTCCGAGGCGTGAGACAGTAAAAATCGCACGTACATCATTTTCACACTTAAACATTTTAATATTGTGAGAAATTTGTGTACTCTTTCCATTTTATTTTTTGGGAATTGAATAATTAAAAAAATATATGCTGAAACTTTTTTTTTCTTTTTAAATCCTTTCTTTTTTCTACCCAAGAATATGCGACATCTTAATCTCCCCCATCCCATGTATTCAACAGAATACATTCAAAAATTTCTGCTATATTAAAAATTGCAAATGTGCTTGTAACACTTAAGATAAAACAATACGTAATCTCGCCGGCAGCCTTCGCCCATGTTATTCTATGGGAAAATTTGTTCACATAATTACTCATTACCTAATGAATATTTTTCAATTCTGTTTTCACATTTATAATAGAAAATTCATAAGCGTTAAATTAGTACTTCTTTTCCAAAAATTGATTTTTTAAAATTTTAGTATTTCATTTTGCGACTAGAAAATGAGAAAATGCATTTTGTGAAAAATCGCATTTTTGAACTCAAAATTTAAATGTAAAAAAAAAAAAAAAAAAAAAAAGAATTTTTCAAAAATGAGTACTCATTTAACGGTTATGAATTTTCTGACTGCGAAAACAGAATTCAAAAATATTCATTAGGTAATGTGTAATTGTCGCAACAAATTTTCCCATAGAATAACATGGGCGAAGGCTGCCGGCGAGATTAGGTATTGTCCCCTCTTAATAAATACTTTTTGAAACCTGTCCTAGAAGAAAAATCTACTCAGATGACCAGGAATTAGGCTTTAGTTGTCTCTGCTTTGCACCTGCTATAGAAAACATGCAAAATATTGCATGATTTCTGTGTGTCCATGTAAAAGACCTAATAGTTATTCAAAATTTATTAGAAGTCTTGCACAGTTTTTATGGCATGCTTGCTTTTCTAGGCTATTCTAAATGTGAGCTATTCTCACCCAGTTTTTTTTTCTATCTTGAGAACTCCGTAATGTGGAACTGTTTTTCAATTTATAAATTTTTTACTTTCTTCTGTATGCATATAGAGAGAAAGTATTGGAATCGTGAAATTTTCGAACTCCAGTTTTCGACGGATTTACTCGTTTTGAGATGTCCTGAACACTATTTGACTATTTTTAGAAAATGTCTGCCTGTCTGTGTGTATCACAAATTTTGTAGACGCTGTATCTCACGAACCAATGAACGGAATATAGTGAAACTTGGTATTTAGTCGGACCCTGACATAAACTGGTGCTGATTAGATTTCTGGAACAATTGCTCAACAGGTGACGCTGTGATCACATTTTTTTTTCTAAATTTTTAACATGTCAGTATAGGACAAAATTTCGTATAAATGTACATAATGAGAGTTATATTAATCGTGTGATTGTAAAATTAATATGAATTATTGATAATAGTTGTAGTAAACTAGGAAAAACATTTTGTGCATGTGGGGGCATTGCTTCCCCCCCCTCCCCGGGGCAGTAAATTTTCAATAGGGGTATCTTTCAAAAGAACTCGTCAATATCTTTTAAACGAATGGTTTAACTATAGATCTCTGATAATTTAAAACAAAGCTATCATTTTTTTTTAACTGTTAACAAAAAAAAATTGGGGGAAAAAAGTCGTATTTTTTTTTTTTTTTTTTTTTTTGCTATGGCAAAAAATTACTTTCTTTCGGCATTTAGTGATAAAATTCTGTCAGATAAAAATCGCCTACATTTATAATGGAAAATAATTTGATAATTTAATAAATAATTTCTATTGAATGAATTTTGTGTAAAATCATACAGAAGAAAGTCATGTGGTGGCCACATCATACTACTTTTTTTTTTTTTTTTTCCAAATACTTTTGCGTCCAAGACAGCAGCATGTGTTTTTTGCAACTGCTGAAGAAAGGCCACGCCTTTACAAAAACGGTAGTACTGTCTTTAATTTCATGGTGTGTGAAGATGTTTTAAAGTTTAAATAGCGGATCAGAAATTATATAAATTAAACGAGACATTGCTATAATTAAATTACATACAAACTTTTAAACTTGCCTCATTATCGGGCCGTAAATTTTTCACCTGGGCGCCCAGACCTCTTCGGTGGCTTCTTCTGTTGTGAATTTTACTTGAGACTGAAATCCGTAGAAAACCACCCACGGATTTGAGTCTCAAGTAAACTTCACAACAGAAGAAGCCGCCGAAGAGGCCTGGGTGCCTAGGTGAAAAATTTACGGCCCGATAATGAGGCAAGTTTAAAGGTTTTTATGTAATTTAATTATAGTTTAAATAGTGTTTAAATAAGTAGTTACAATAGATTTTATCTTTTTAAGCTAATATAATTCTTTACTCAATTTCGTATCTTAAGAAATGGTGCTTTGGAAAATTGAAAGAATTGTACTAAATGGTCAATCCACCTTACAATAAGAAAATGAAAATACAGGGCTTTTAAAACATAGCTTTTATAATTCAAGACCTAGATAAACGAACATTTCTTATTGGTATGCACTTTATATACTTTTTTCAAATTATTTTTTAGAATTTTAATTATTACTGCTACTTAATTTATTTCTTCAGTTGTAAACAACAAAAACCTTTTTTCTTATTTGTAGATTATGATGATAATATACAAAATATTAACGACAACTGTGGTGCTTCAAATACAGTAGCAGAATTGATGCAAGAAAACAAGAAACTAAAAGAAGAACTTGCAGAACTGAAATTATAAACTGCAATAGAAAGGAACTGTTTAAAAGAGGAAATAAAAATATTAAAAGAAAAATTGAATTTGAGTAATTTTGCAACTCAGTTATTAATTGACAAAAAGCAACTTGTTTATTACACTGGAGTTCCCAATATAGATACATTTAAATGGATTTTATCCACTACTGAAAATTTTATTACAAAAAACTTTCAAATACCAAAACAACAACAATTACTAATTGTTTTAATTAAACTTAGATTAGCGTTAAATGACCAAGACCTTGGGATAAGATTTCATTTATCACGAAGATCGGTTGCGAGAAGAATGGAGGCTTGGTTGCTAGTTTTAGCTGGTTGCCTTAAGCATTTGGTATTTTGGCCAAGCCGAGATAAAATAAAAAAAATATATATGCCTCTTTGTTTTAGAAATTCTTTGTACAGTGACACACAGTCTGCATTAGGGATGCACAGAGATTTTTACCCAGAAACCATTCAATTTAAAGACGAAAAACCAAATGTAGTCTAACTATAAGCAACACTTAACAGTCAAGCTATTAGTAGCAATTACACCCCAAGGACAAATTTGTTACGTGTCTAATTGTTGGGGGGGGGGGGAGAGTGTCAGACAAAGAGCTGACACTAAAAAGTGATGTTCTAAAACATCTTAAACCTGGCGATGTTGTTCTAGTTGACAGGGGCTTTAATGTAGCTTCCCAGTTTCAAATAGAGGGTGTAAAATTAATAGTTCCAGCATACACAAAAGGGAAAAAGCAGCTATCGTATAAAGAAGTACTGAAATCAAAAAGGATTTCAAATGTTCGTATACATATTGAAAGGGTCATAGGCTATCTCAAAAAATTCAAAATTCTAACTGGAATATTACCATTAACATCTATAAAATATAAAAATTGCATTACAAGAATCTGTGCAGCTATAAACAATTTATTGCCAGCAACAGTTGCATAATCTTGTATCATTAACAATTTTGATTCGTTTAGATGTGATGAAAATTTTGATTCGTCCAGAGAGGTGGACTTTTAATAAAAGTTGTCTTCATACTCACAGAGTAAATTACAGAACATCAGTGCCACCTATCAGCTCATATGCATTTAAATTGAATCAGTATTTTGTTTTAAAATGGCCTTCTCATATACCAAGTTTCATACGATAGAATCTGATATATAGTCTTCCCGTTCATGAGAAAAATTCAAGCACAGGAGCGTCACCTATCTGGCTATATGATCTGAAACTGATTCCACATAAGGTTTCATAATGACCCTGTCCTATACAAAGTTATACACAATAATATACAATAGAATCTAAGATATAGCTTCCTCTTCTCGGGGAAAATAGCAACAGAGCAGCGCAACTTATCCGCCGATATGCTTCTAAATTAAATCAACATGATGTTTCACAATGGCCCTCTCATATATACTCATCTCAAGCTTTGTTCAGTTATACAAAACAGAACTTGAGATATAGCATTCTGTTAAATGAAAGAAATTGAAGTACAGCAGTGCCACCTATAGGGAAATTTGGACAAAAAGTTAAAACAGACTAATTTATGTCGTGGTGCAACTACATACAAAGTTATATGTAATTCTGTGCAGTAGTTCTTGAGATAAAATTAGAAGAAAATTTTTGGTCGCACATAGACTGATATTTTCTAAAACAATCATGGTCAAAGTGAGTGTGTTCTGAATTTATTAAAACGCATATTCATGGGAAAACGGAAGATGAAAATTCTTACGAATCCAATAATTTCTTCTATTGAATATAGAATGCAAAAACTGGAATGCTCCAAATTTGTAAAAGGAAAGAAAAATGCTGCTAAAAGGAGAAAAACTGTAGTTTTTTTTGTTTTTTCTCTGACAAATTTCAGGAATAGCCCCAATGGGAAAGGATGAAGGGGGGGGGGGGGGGGTCACAGACGCCAATGAAAATAATAAAATTTAAAATTAAAATAAAGTTTCGTTTTAGATATTTCGTTGTGTGGCTTAAAGTTGATTGACTATACTAAGGTGGATTGCTCTTGATGGAGGTCTTTCTAAAGGGGTTTTAACCCATATTTATGCAAGTGGTTTCAGTTTAGACAATGAAAAATTCACTTTTATAGAACTAAACTAACATATATATATATGTGTGTGTGTGTGTGTATAATTTTTTAATATAATTTTTAATATATATATATGTTGATTAGCTGGGGGTACATATTAGAGATGAGACGGGCTCAGCCCGAGCCCGTAAGCCGGGGCCCGAGCACGATCGGGCTCAAATCTTACGCAAGTCTTCGGGCTCCGGGCGGGCTCGGATTCAAGCTAAAAGTTCCGTTTATTTTATTCTTCACTAACTGGAAAATGTAAAAAAAAAAAAAAGAAAGAAAAAAAGAAATTTTATTCATTTTGAGAGCATCTTTAGTAATGCCATAATAGTCATGATAGGTTATAAATCACAAAATAATCTTGCAAACCTTAGAAGCTTTGATTTTCCTTTTTCTAAATAGAACTTTTTTTCAACGGGATGCATATTATGTC
Organism: Salticus scenicus; assembly: GCA_963930645.1. Lineage (NCBI taxonomy): Eukaryota > Metazoa > Arthropoda > Arachnida > Araneae > Salticidae > Salticus > Salticus scenicus. Next base: position 226,705,076 of record OZ005660.1, read on the forward strand.
ATAGTGTTATACAGTAATCCTTCCTCCTTCGTTATATTGGGCCTCATTATATCACTCATTCGGATAAATTTTTTGTCCCCCGACAGGCGCGTTATACACAATGGGCTGCACTATAAATATATATTATAAAAATATATACATGTATACAGAGACACAGACATAAATTGTTATAATAACATTTATAGTTATTTAAATTGAGGATTGATAATAAGAAAACTAATTTGAAAATGAAAACGGTATTTAATTTTACTATTGTGTATGCGTTGCATAAAGTACCACTTTCAATATCGGGCTCGGGCGGGCTCGGGCTCTGATCACACAAAATTTTTCGGGCTCGGGCGAGCTCAGTTCAAAAATGTTTCGGGCCCGGGCGGGCTCGGATTGCCAAAATAGAGCCCGAACTCACCTCTAGTACATATTATAAAGGGAGCAATCCATGCAAAATTAGTGCCCTTTAAATGAATTTTTAAAAAAATTCTATATCATATCTTTTATGAAACTATCTACATAAATTATATCTTTCTTTACTTTCTTTTTAGGTTGGAGTTTATTGATGTCAATGTTGTCCTGTGAGGATCCATACATGATGCCCGAATTTTCAGGGTATCCAGGCTGGGAAACAATTTGTGTCAAAGAATCCCTGATGAGTGTCATCTTCTAGGGGATTGTGCCTATCCTCTAGGAAGGAATTTGATGACACCGTTTCGGGACAAGGGGCATTTGACCAGGAGCGAAGTAAATTATAATATTAAACTCTCAAAATCGACGTTTGTAATGTATTGATGCCAAATGCTTTGACATGGTGTCTACAATGATAGTTTCAGCATGTGTGCCATATAACATTTCAAAAGATGAAGAAAATGCAGTGGAAGAAGAAGAAGAAGATGATGATAATGATCATCATAATAATGAAAATTCCAGTATTGGATACAGAGCTGGAGTTCACAAGAGAAGATTCATAATTAATTGTTTGTAATAATAAATATTTAAAAAGAAAACTTTATTATTATTCACATTTGCAAATTTTAATGCTTTTTCACTTTAAACAATTAAGATTTTAAAATCATAGATAACCAATGAAACTTCTAATTTTAGGGGTTAATCCCCACCCAAAATTTACCCCTTGCTACAAATGTTCCTGTTTTAGAATTGTTCACTTCTGTAGATCGTCTAGAAGATATTTAACAGTTAAAATAATCTTTAACCCATGTCCAAATCTAATTTATAGTCATAAAATTGCCGAACAGTGATAAATATAGCGGGATGTCTCGAAATAAACAGTGAGTGAGGGGACGAAATGAACATTATCAGGAGGTCATTTAACATAAGAATTCGCATAAATGGTATAGGGCCAATTTTCTGCAGAGCAGTGTAATCAGATATATCTGTATGTTTGATGTTAGTTCATTTGGGATACAGTTCAGAGCACGTAATATGTAGTGTTGTGTATTCGGGGGTTCATGAATTGTTTATGAATGAAAAACAAATCTAGCAGAACCTAAAAGTTTATTTACAGAAAATTTCACGTTACAGGTGTATAACCAAATATCAACTTCAGTTTCACCAGAAAACACAGCCTAAATAACAACTGACGATAAATTCAAAGCATTAACACACAGCAATAAGCTGTAATCATAGAGGCTCAGTTAGCTCATGCAGCAATGACTTGGCTATTATTCTTTATATAAGTTTTCAAATAATAAATTTACAGCTTAAATATGCGATATATTAATAAGGAGTTCACCAAATTTGTCACGAAGGCAATTACCTGCCTTGGTGAATCTTTTTAACAGGTTTTTAACGAAAAATGAACTATTTAAATGCAAAAAAGAAATATTTATAATTTGACTAAACTTTTTTAAAAGAAATAACATAAAACATTGTGAAACATTCCTTGAACCAGAAGCTTAAGATTTATAACTTATTAAAATACCTTACTTAGCTTCTGTTGTTACCAGAGACCGACCTTTCGAGGGCGCACCGTCTCATAATCGGTGGATTCTAAAAGTGGAGTGTCTCCTGCAGCAAACCTCTTCCTTTTTTGTTGCTCTGTCAGCTGTTGCCATGGACATGTGCATTAATTACATACCGATAGTGGCAACAGCTGATAGAGCAACAGAGAAAAAGAAATAGATTTGCTACAGGAGACACTCTACTTTTAGAATCCAGCGAAGATGAGGGGCGCGGGCACAGTCGAAAGGTCTCTGGTAAAATCAGAAGCTAAGTAAGTTATTTTTAATAAGTTATAAATAAAAAATTGTATTCATTTTAACATTATAGATAAAAGTACAACACTTGGAGAAAATTGCATATATACGATCGACTATGAATAATAAATTGATACAATTAAGTTATAACTAACTGGAACCTGTGGGGCACTTTGTTTATGAATAAATTGTATCGTAAAATGTAATGTGTACAACTAATTTTTTTTTTTTTTTTTTGTGTGTGTGTAGGTATTATATTGAAAAAAAAAAGCATATATATATATATATATATATATATTTAAATAAAAACATTTAAAAATTAAAAAAAAATTTTCACCAGCTCTTTTTAATTCCCAGTTTAGAAAAGAAAAACAGAAAGAAAAAATTCTTTGTAAAAGGCATTTTTCTCTTTATATAAACAAGTGTAAGAAAAATGAATTTAAATAAATATCATTTCTCTAAAAAGCTTAAGATTTTTGAACTGAGAAAGATGTGTATTAAGATACTGCATGGTAAATTGATTAAAATATGCGTTTTTATAAGGATTATTTCACATATCAAGTTTCGTACAGTTATATGCCATAGAAGATGAGATACAGCCTTCTAATTATCGAGGAAATTTGTTTTATAGCAGTGCCACCTGCTGGCCGATAAGCATCAAAATTGAATCAGCATAATGCATCATAATGGTCTTCTCGCACATGAAGGTTTGTTTGATGATACGCAATAGATCCTGAGATATTGCCTTTTTCTTAAATTCTGGAAATCGCTGTGTAGCAGGCCACCTGTTGAATATTTGCCCCTAAAGCTGATAGGCATTAATTTGTGTCAAGGTATATCTACATATAAATTGATAGGCAATTCTGTGCAGTAGTTCCTGAGACATAGTCTTACTTTAAACTGCCCTCCTCCCCTAAAAATCCAAAATCGCAGAAAATGCTTTTTTGGTACTCAGGTTTAGTCTCTCCCTCTACAATTTCTTCACCATGAAGCGATTTGGAGCCCAGTTATACTTATAAAGGGGTTTTTGCCTTCTTTCCCCCCGAGGGGATATTTCGCAACCGTCTTAATGGGGGTTAAGGACCTAAAACCGACCTGCTCACCAGGATTTGTGAATACATCTCCCATAGAATGGCAAAATCCTGTCTTAGTGCGCATCAGGGTCCTAAAAACAACACACTGATAAAAATTTGCGACTATATGTCATAGAATCGCCATGGCTGTGTTGCGTCAGTGAGTTTACTCTTTTATACATATAGATCACTTTTTTTAATTAAATCACAAGTATTACCTTCATATTTGTTGTATACACAAGTGTAATTCAAAATTTCGTTAACATAAAATTCATTGAAAATAAAGGTACCTTAAGACGTTCACGCCGGCGTGACCCACCGGTGGGTCACAGCTACAGTCAGCAACAAAAGTATCTGAACACTAGCAATAATCCCTGTCCAAAAAAAGTACACTTAATACTGCTTTGTTAAATATATCCTTTTCGATTCATGTTCTTAGGGCCCACCAACAGCCGAGCGGTTCTGCGATCCAAGCTGGTAGACGTGAGGTGCCAGGTTCGATCCCAGTTTGCGCTCGTCGGCCTAGCCATTCGAAGTTTTCCGTGGTTTTCTCCGAAACTTGCGTAAATACGGGCTAGGAGGACACCTTAGAAAGACCCACGTGGAGGGCACTCCCCCTTCCCAGGCCTAGGACCTACAGCAGTCAATCGGCCTTAGTTCCCAAATCCAATCCTTCTTATGTGCTTAATCAGTCTAAGAACATGATTCGACAAGGATTTATTGAACGAAGCAGTTTTAAGTGTACTTTTTTGATATCAGAATTATTGGCTACTGCTCAGATACATTTGAGAAGACCATGTAAACAAAATGCGCTGGCGTGAGTGTGTTAAAAAAAATGGAAATAACTTAAAAAACATTTTCCTTTCAACAATCACCCAAAAAATTCTTGGGAGGGAACAACAACAACAAAAAGAAAAAAAAAAAAAAATCCTACACACAATCAGCTCTGAATATTATGCGAAAAAGAAAAGATAATGTAAATATATATATACATATGTTACTCTTGAATTACATTTTCATAATCATAAAACTTATGTGTTTAATAAATTAAATTCTTAAATTAATTTTGAAGATTTAAAAGTGTGAAATTTCCCTGTCACATTTTGTGTACTCTCAAATTTATTTTAAATTTGTAAACAGTTCTTTTCCAAAACAATGTCATTAAAGTAGCTATAATTAAACTTCAGCTGCTAAAATCAATCATATTGAAACCGAATTTCGTATGCCATTGAAAATTTCAATGTAATTTTTTTATTTATTTTTTTTTTTTTTAATTAAGAGTATTTTCTAAAAAAACATTTTTCCTCCCGATCAGCAGTATTTGGATATTACTAATACAATTTTGTCCAATTATTGGTTGAAAGTCCTTTGTTGTCACTTTTGGCTACGATTATTACTGTTATATAGACATGAAAGAAAAGAAAGAAAATTTTATCAACTAAAATTACAATACAACAATTCTGAAAAATATTTTATTTGTTGGCTAATTTTTCTAGCAAATCACAGCATTTTTTTTTTTTTTTTTTTATTGCCAAGTTTTCTTCTATGACCTTTCTCTTGAACTGCATGTATTCGTAGCGCCTTTCTTCCACAGCATTCTGCTGCAGTATATAATCTTAATACCACAAAGGGTATTTTGTAGATTTGGGAGTATAAGGTTTGCTGTAGGTGACGCAGCTGATGTTGCTGGATCAGATCCTGAATAAAATATAACATTCACACGTAGAAAATAATTACACGAATAATAATAATAATAATAATAATAATAAAAGCGGGGGAGGGGGAGGATTGTGTTCAGGTATTTTACTTGATTTCAGTTTCTTTTTTTTCTGTACCAGAATTTCAAATTTTTTAGTAGTTTAATTCATAAAATAAGACTAAAATATCAAATTCATATGACCACTAAACCTAACATTAAGATTTTTCATAATGAGAGAGGATTGGAGCTCTGTGTAATAAATTATATGTTCTCAACCCATACGATTTTTTTTTCTCGCTGAAATTTCAGGTATTTTTACATGAATTCATAATCACCCTTGAAAAAATTAAATTAAAAGATTGAGAATATCTAAATACAACACAAAACTAATTTATAAAAACTAATTTATAAAAAGAAACTAATTTATAAAAACAGAGTACTTGCCAAGTACTCAAAAGAAAAAAGAAATTGTAATTGATGCAGCACATATGAAGAATTTTGCTAATCTTGAAATAAAAGAGAACAGTTGCAATGTCAACAGGTTAGTGATTTCTTTTAAAATGCCCCCAAAATGACGTTTAGAAAATTGAACTCCATTTTAAAAATTGCCTCAAGATGTACTAGCATCTTTTTTATTAATAACGTAGTGTTTTTAATATTTGTCTACTATAAAACCTATTAACCCCTACTATAAAACCTATCACAGAACAGCTTTAACAATGATCACAAAAGAGAAATAGATTTTTTTAAAGGATGATTAATAAATGAACACCATATTTTTGGGCTACTGTTTTTATCTAAAACTGCAGATATATATATATATATATATATATATATATATATACCAAGAAGGAATAATAATAACGGAATGAAATTTGTTGGACACATACATTATAGTAGGAAGAACAATTGATTAAAATTTCAGAAAATTAGGAGTAATATGTACTGAGAAAACAGTACATAAACCAACGACCTCTGTGAGCAATAACAGCACATATCTGCCTAGGCATTGAATCGAACAGCAATCGGATGGCATGTACGGGTAGAGCACTTCATGAAGTTTTAACACGATGCCACAATTCATCGATGAAGCACCTCATGAAGTGCTCTACCCGTATATGTCATCCAATCGCTGTTCGATTCTGTGCCTAGGCAGATAAGTGCTGTTATTGCTCACAGAGGTCGCTGCTTTATGTCCAGTTTTCTCAGTACAAAAATTCTCCAAATTTCCTGAAATTTTAATCAATTATTCTACCTACTATAGTGTATGTGTCCAACAAATTTCATACCGTTATTATTATTCCTTCTTGGTGTAGCAATTTTAATGGCCAGTAGTATATATATATATATATATATATAAGTGTGGGGGTGACTTTCCTGAACTCCCTTTTAATAAATATATACATATCTATATTTTCTTCCAAATTAAAGGGCATTAATTTACTCTAAATTTCATATGATTGCTGTGCGGATAACAAAAAAAAAAAAAAAAAGTCATATTACAAACAGTAACAATTACCTAGATTTACTTCAGACGCAGTTTTTTTTTTAATCAAGATTAAGATTTATTTATTATTTTTTTATGTATTCATACATTATTGTACAAATTTGTATTTTATAATGTGTATGTGAGTGTGCGTATATATGCTCAATATCCACACTATCAATCATTTTACTTAAATTATAAATATATAGAAAAAATCCATATGGACATTTATTACCGATATTTTTACTCAACATAGTATCTTCGTAATTATAAGTATTTTTACAGCAATCACAAATGTGGTAGTATGAGCCAATCAACTTGAGAATTTGACTTTGTAGCTATAATAATGTATTAAAAAACTGAAAGTAAAATCTTATCCATGGTATGGAATACATAAAATAGTTTTGGCAAAGGCTAATTTAATAGGAAAAACAACATTATACAGGGTTCGTACGGGCCTTATTTTTTCCCTGAGTCTCACACCAATATTCTGAAGCAATAAAATTCACCTTAATCGTATAGACTTATTTTATAACGAAAATCGTGCTGCAAAATTACTGGTATAAGACTCAGGGAAAAAATACGGTCCATACGAACCCTGTTATAGCTGAAGCAATAACAGAAATAAATTGTTACTCAAGTTTCTAAACAAAATAAAAAGAATAAGGAATTAGGGAATATATATATATATATATATATATATAATTCTTACTTCTTAGGCTAAACAGATATCATTTGAATCAAGAAAATTTTTCACACTTTACCTATTAACAACATTTATATTTTCATTACCATCTTAATACTTTCACTTTCACTTGCATTATTATTATTATTATTATTTTTATTTTTATTTAGTGGGTACAATTCATTAAACAGGTAGGTAGTGACAGCAGCCTCAAACTGTATTTAACTGATTGTATGCAGTTAAATTAAAAGCTTGCGATGTTTTTAATACTTTTTGGAGCCTTCAGGGCTTTTTAAACTCTACAATGTAAAAATATGTCATATTTTAAATATCAAGTGAGTCAAAGTTATAAGATAGGGGTGCACAACCAGTTTGGCTGGTGGACCACTCTCGCTGTTGAGTGGGCCTTTTGAAGGGCCACAGACGAGGAAATATAAAGAATGAAACTGTGCAGATGTATTCGTTGTATAATATATATATATATATATATATATATATATATATATTTAGTAATACAATAATAAAATATAATAATATCAGTGCAAAATTTTATGAAATTCAAAGATGATTCAACCTCAGCATTAAAACAATTATTCAGATCATAATCGCAGACCACTCATATCAAATCAGAAAAGAATTTATATATATATATATATATATATATATATATATATATATATATATGTGTGTGTGTGTGTCTTTCTTAAAATATATATATAAAATGTTTATAAAAAAATTTCAATCATCGAGTCAAGTGGATCTCAAAGTGTAAATACCATATAGTTATTGAATAGCACACTTGAAATTTTTCCAATAGAAATTAATTACTATTATAAATTAACACGTCTTCATCATTAATTTTAACACACGTAAGGAAAATTAAAAAAAAAGGGGGGGGGAGGAGCTTTTACTTACTGATTGTTACATTTTTCAGTTTTTTTCTCAGGTTAAAGATCACTTAGTAATAGTATATTCCATGATTTTTCCAATAAAAAATGAAGGAACATAACTGTGGGTTACTTTAATGAAAAATAGAATGTAAAACTTAGCTCTCAAACAGAATTATGTATATAAACCAATAATTCACCCCCCCCCCCCCCCCCGTCGCAAACAACAACAAAAATTTTTGTAACTGCCAGTTTTGCAGATGTAATAAATAAAATATTTTTCTCTCCTGCTGATGATTAATGCAAGTGAAAATGTCTGTCCTTCCGCGGGACGCAAATTGATGGCTAGTGGGCCGCAGGTTGTGCACCTCCATTATAAGAGCCTCCATTATGAAAGCTAAATAAGCAAGGAAATATTTTCTTTTCTAAATATCAACTGCAAGGTGAGCAAAGGTGAACTAGAATATATATATTAATAAATGAATTATACACTAATTAAACATTTACAGTTCATACACCAGTCATAAGGTTGTGCTTTCATAAATAATTAAGAAAGTTTAAGTATATTTATTTTTGTGTTGATTAATGTACTTATAACTTATCATGTTGCACAGCCTATAGTTTTTGAATATGTACTGTGTGAAATACAACATTATAACTACATAATATATATTTATAAATTTAACTTTAGTTAATTTGCTTACTTATGTCAGATATTAAAAACTTTATAATGAACATTAAAAATTAATAAAGTAATTTCAGATTTCATATTAAGTATTTCTAAAATAAATTTTTAACTATTTATCTTAACATTTTTCACAAACATCCCCAATTGCATTTTAAAAGATAATGACTGACTAAAAGTATTAGTTCAAGCTACAGAAAATGGATTGTATGTCATGTTTTAAGACAGAAGAAATAGATTTAAAAAATAATAATAAAGGAAGAAAAAATTACCTAGTGCACGTTTCTATATAACTTTTACTGCCTTTTTATTATATGACAGATTACTGAAAATAAATTTGCATCTAATAAAATCTGGATAACATAATAATACATAAATATAAATCGTAATGTATACATTGCTAAAATATTGGGTTGTTCGATAAATAATGTCGTTTTTTTTTTCATGTTTTTCAAAGTGAATTTATTTATATTAAAAACAAACATTAATCAATGATATATTGACCATTTTGTTGGATGACCTTTTGCCATCTTTCGGTAAGTTGAAAAATTCCACATTCGAAGAAGCCTAGGTTTTTAGAAGTGGAAGGTTTAAAAAAAAGACATTATCCCGTTAGTAGTCTCTATAGACAGCGCCACCTATTACAGACTGCGCACTTTTTATTTAACTGTCACCAATAATTTTAAGAAGTGATGTGATCGATGTTTCTTCGAATTTATTCGCGTTTTATGTAAATCAAATGCCCCTTCTAAAAATTTTTGGTGGCTATTGCATAAAAAAATCTGGCAACACTGAAGAATGGGCGGCAAATCGACCAATTAGCGACTACTAACGGGTTATTTATCGAACAACCCAATAGTACATAGTCTAAATATTAAAAAATATATATACAACAGCAATAAGGTTCAGTTTTATAATAAAAAGATGAGAGATAATAATTAACGCATTACATTTTCCCTTACAATTATGAAAATAACAATAAAATTGTAATTTAGAAACATACAACAAAAATCAAACTTTAAAGAATATATTGATATCACTTACTTGCTTTTTTTGTAGCCTTCGTGACACTGGGTTTTCCGGCAAATTTTTGTATATGGCGATGAGAAGCTTTGTTTTTTGCGAATTCCACTTTTTATCGCGTACTTCACAATTATGTGATGCAAATTCAGGAACTGAAAGATATACAAATCCGCATATAGCTCACATATAGGCTTCTTGTTGGCTCACGCTTACAAAAATTTTAATTAAACTAAACTAAGGCTCCCATATATACGAGCTGGCGCATCAGGCATTTTGTTGCCTTAGGGTTGCCACATGTACCCAGTGCGTTTCTCTGATAAACAAACGACAAACCTTTTTTTTTTTTTTTTTAATCGTCTTACGTTACTTTAAAGTAACTTGTTTTATTATATTTCATAATTTTAGCTAAGTAAACTATAATATGGAAGTTTGTTTAGCGATAAACCGCTATAATCATTCAAGAAGTGAATATAAAGTGTTCACAGACCATCTATTACTGTGTATTTCAGTTTTGGCGACATTTTGTAAAAGAAACAGAAAGCGCCCTAACAATACATCTTACCCCAGTACATCCATAGAATATCCTCAGAATAAAACGACATCCTGAGAATGTACTGTGAAAAGTCTATGGGGGAAATTGCAGGTAAGTAGAGTTTAACATCTATAGACTGCACTAAACCAAATGAAACGAATATGTATTTTTTGTAATAGAGATAGTCAACAGGTAATAGAGATAGTCAAAAATATTGTGTATGCAGGAGCCTCGTCTCCCCCCTGGGGGGGGAAGTCCCCACTCGAGGGGAGTAAATTTTCATGAGGGGTATCTTTCAAAAGAGCTCGCCGGTACCTTTAAAACGAATGGTTGAACCATTGATCTGCGATAATTTAAAACAAAGTTATCGATTTTTTTTTTTTTTTTTTTTTTTAATATTGAGAATAAAATGGACTTTTTGGATATTTGGTGTTATACTACTTCTCTAATAAGGAAATCGTCTGCATTATCATAAAATATAATTTTTTTTAATAATAATTTTATAAAATTATTTTTTTAAAAACAGAATTATTTTTCAATAACAAAATTAAATTCTATATAAATGTAGGTGCATTAATGAAATGGCGGGTTGAGAGGGGCAGTAGCCCCCCTCACACAGAACTAATTATCATATAAATCTCTCCCGAAGCCTAATTTGAATTGTTTAACATAGGTTTACATAACATCTTTATCTTACCTCTTAATCTCCAACCTGTATTTATAGTATTAAATTCCAGGATAAGAGAAAGTCGTGTGAGTGACACACCAGATTATTGTAATTTTTTTTTATAATGAAATAAAAGCAGGAGCATTTCATCGTTAAATATTCTTTTCCTTTTTCATGCCGTAAAATTGCACAACACAGCGGCCTGGAAACACTTTCTTATTTAAAGTTAAATATCACATTGAAAAAGCTAAAAACTTAAAGAAATATAGTTTTTAAGATTATGTTAAATTGGCGAGAACATAGGTTGCTTTCTATTTGAAACTGTGATAATGATAAAAATAATGATTTTTATTATTTTCTTCTATTCAGAAGAAGAAAGTATTGAATTCGTGAAAATTTTTGGTGCATTTACACGTTTTGTAAAGCCTTGAAAATGATTTGACAATTTTTAAAAATGCAAGTCTGACAGTGCATTGTGTATGTGTTATCAAAATTTGAGGGTGCTGTTTCTCATTAAGTAATGGGCAAAATTCCACAAAACTTTATATTTAGTTAACTCATCATATGAATTGGTACTGTTTATATTTCGGAGTAAATCGCCCATCAGGTGGCGCTACTATTCATATATGTATGTGTCATAAAAATTTGTGATTGCTGTATCTCATTAAGTAATGGGCGGAATTCCACAAAACTTTATATTTAGTTAAATCTTCATATGAATTGGTACTGATTATATTTCGGAGTAAATCGGCCATCAGGTGGTGCTACTATGCATATTACTCCCATTTAAGATAAAGCTATATTTCATCTTCTGTTGCGCATAATTTCGTAAAATTTTGTATTTAATTGGATCTTAATGGGATTTTATCCTGATAACACTTTGTAGTAAATTTCCCAACAGGTGGCGCTGCTCTCGGTGAGGCTTATTAAATGTAAGTGTAAAATTTGCAATATTGATTTTAATTATCTCAAAATAATTTTAAATGTTTGGGTTTTGAAAATAATGCTTTTGTAATTAAATATATTTACACAGTCATTATGAGTGTATTTTCAGCATGATATCAAAATTAAAACCTAAATTCTGATCCACATTATCTGAAATTTAATGAAAATTTAATTTAAAATTGTTGTGAACAATTTAATTGTTCTTTCCTTAATAAAGCAAAATCTGCTACAAATGTAAGGCGATGTTTTCTTTGTCCTATTTTTGGGATTTGAAATTAATTCTTTAATATACATAATCTCAATATTTTATTTGAAAGATGGGCTATTTATTTAAAGAATATTACTATTTTTAGAAAATCTTATGTAAATATTCATATATTTTCCTTTTTATCAATTACATATTTCTATAAATTTAGTCTATATTGTTTAAAATGTCAATTTTTAAAATTTGCTTTTTTTTTTTTTTTAATTAAAAGGTTGGCAAGTATGTAGAAGTTGATAAAACCCTTCTAAAATAGTTTTCTTGATCCCTGTTAGTTATAATGATATGAAAAAAATTGTTTTATTTCACATCAATTGTTTATTGTTTGTGGCAATTTGTATTCTTGTGCAATAAAAACAAACAATTTTGTTTGAATAATAATAATAAAAAAAAAGAATTTACATTGCAAATTTTTGTAAAAAATTAGAAATGAAACTAGGCACTTTAATAATCAATTCAAAAAATAACAACCCCCCCCCCCCCGTCCCGAAGAAGACGGCATTATTAATTATACATATAATTATAAATACGCTAAAATTTTAAAATGAAACTTTGATTCGTAAGAAAAACACTAATAAAATAAATCATAATTTGCTCTACCCAACACGTTTTTCGTAAATGTTTTGAGTGCACCAATATGGCTGAACCGGTTACAGTTGGAGCTTCACTTAAACGAGCTCTCGCCCTCTCCATATCTATCCTTCCTCCGAGATTGATCCATATTACAGAAGACACAGAAATGCACAGAAACAATTGCACAATATTTTGTTGACATAGGACATCACCACGGAGTAAAAAGACAGGAGAAGAAGGTAACGCTGAAATTTTGTGATGTTGTTTTCTAATGTTTACAGATGGCGCCAGCGTGCAATCCTTCCTTCTCTCCAGCTTCCGCAATGTTATTCAATGGGGAAATGTCTCGTTTTAATTATTTTTTTTAAAATAATATCAAGCTGAAAAAATTTCGATTGAAAGCAAATTTCATTAAATAGAGTATTCTAACCAACATGTTTTTTTTTTAAGAGTCATTTTATACTAATTTTACTTTGAAAGAAAGCTTTTAAAAAATGACGATTCTTATGAACCGAAGCTAGCTAAAACAGATAATTGGGAGGAAGGAGAATGGATGAAATTTTGTAAAGAAAAAAAATAAACTTACTTTAGGTGCAGAAAACACGAACTCTGACTATATTTTTCTCCTAGAACTTTTTTTTTTTTTGTTTTTCTTATCACTATCATAGCCTGTTTTACAACTAGGAACGAAACATTTATTTGAAACATCTGAATTATGCAGTTTTAAGAACTTACAAAGAAATTAAATTGCTTAAAATAAAAAAATTTAAATGTACTCCAGCAAAATTCTATTAAAAACATCAGTATATCCGCGCCGAGGTAGGGAGTAATGACAAGTGGCGCCCTCAATATTTACCAAAAATTTAGATCACAGTTTCGTAGCTTTCTCCCATTGGACTTTCAACTCCTATTAATATTACTCCGTGGACATCACAAACAACCATGCCCGCACCGGGATCAAAACCCGCGACCTGAAGATCTAGAAGGCAGCACCCTACCGACCGACCCCCAGGCCGGCAAAATTATTTTTTATTTAAATACTACGAATACGACGAATTACGGACGATATGAATCGAAAATGTATTCATTCTTGATTCATTTCTGACTGATTTGATTCAATCACCGATACGTTTCCACATTTCAGATTTATTATTTGAAAATGCCGTTCAGCGCCAAGTTTCTGTCGCCAAAGTGCTGTAGAGCGGGAACTTTCCAAATTCACCGCTGTGACAGAATATTTTTATGCTTTTTGCGATAAGCCTTGTTCGTGTAAACCTTTCCTGAAAGATAATATTAACATATTTTCTAATGTACACATAATATGAATATGTACCCATATATATAAAGATATCGGTCTTATTAATAGACTGTTGAAGAACCTTTAAATATAAGACATGAGTTTCTATATTTTACTGAAATTTAGGAGTATTTTTAATTCTTATGAGCAAGTAATAATCTCTTTTCTGCGACAATGGCGCTGTGTCACCTAAATTCTACGACAGGGAGAAGTGTTAATCAAATAATTTAAACATGAATAAATATAATTTGCTATTTTAATTTATTTCCTAAGAGCAAATAATCTTGAATGTTTCTGCTGTATGATTTGCCATGTTTATTCTAATTATCTGATGCAATGACACAATCTCATAAAATAATAAGGAAGTGATTCAAACGAGTAGGAAATAAAACTACAAAAAAATTATTGCTCTTTAGCTTGTGCTTAATTTTATATTTGTGAAATTACCATGCTAATTTCATAACAAAACAATACTTACTGATTTATATTTAATTCTGAATCTATCATGGGCACAAAATTCAATGTCTAAGACGATTGCTACAACACCAATATAGAAAAGCACTACAAATTATGTGTTAAATATCTGAGAAGCATTTATTTACTTTGTTACATTAGTTTGAAACTATGTACTCAAACATGAAAAATGCATAATCTATTTACATTTTATGAGAGAATCTAGAAATGGGTAATAAAGAATGATTTATTTAGATATAAATTTAAAAAAGAAAAAAGTATATATATGTTTATATTTTTTGGGAAACATAGTAGTAGTTCAAAAATTGGCAGAAGATAAAACTGTTTTAAGCATCTTCCTTCCTTTCGAAACACTTTTCTTGCATTGTGGTTTTTAAATGCATAGTTACATTATTTCATAAGCAGAAACTTCATTTAATTTTAATAAATCATTCCAGATGAACTATGTTAGTTACTTCATACTATTTTTAGCCAAAAAAAATTATATATATATATATATATAGGAGTACATTTGCTTTTTTAAAGTTATAAGAAACTGCAATAAAGAGTTAATCTTCAAGAATCTGTTAATAACTTAAAACTTAAAGGACAACTGTCAGCTAAGTTTAATTTTAATACAAATAAATTAAATTCCATTATTAAAGTCTGTATAATGTGTGAAGCTATTAAAATATTGGTACCCTCAAAATTTTGGGGAGCTTTCAAAAGATAAATGGGCTTTCAGATATGTCTTTGTTAAATTTCTTGACATGATTTTTAACACCTAGATATATACAGCACACTTACATCTCTGGAACGTTGATCGCACTGCGACATTGTGATGCTGCATAAACGTTCTGCTACATCTCAGATACATTTTTGGGATGTGGAAATATCTCAGCTTTGTGACATTGCATGCTACATCTCCAATACGTCGCATACATAACCATCGGATGGTCACGTGAATTTGCTCTGCTTGCGCAAACCATTAACACTTTCGTCTTATTGGCTTAAGTCTCTTAGCGGGAGCGCTTAGAAATAGCTGAATGGTTTAGCTTTCGTATCAGAGGGGATTTCAAATTAAATTAATTGAAAATCGAATATTTTCCCGAGGAGGATTCATTGTTATAAATGCTTTTCATTCTCGCTAATACCTAATTTGAAACCGTCATGGTATCTGCAAGTAAGATTAAGTCTAGATTTTAGTGTTTTTAAGGATTAAAACATAATTTTTTTAGTACATTTTATATATTTTTTAATCAATTTAGAGTACAATTTTTCATGCATTTACTGTCCAGTGACGTGCGTCTGGTTTTAATGCTCGCGAAGCGAGCATACAGAAACAAGCATACTGACCGCGGCTGTCCAGATTTTTATTCATTTACTGATTCATGTGCCGCAAATCAGGTGTAGGCAGTGATTTTTTATGTTTGTTTTGTTTTAATGCTCGTGAATCGAGCATAAAGTAAGAAACATACTGACAGCGGCTATCCAAATTCCAATGCATTTACAGCTTTTTTTTCCCTCCTAGTTGTAATTTTAGTGCTCGCGAGGCGAGCCTAATACGTAATACCGAATTCTGCGAACTACAAAAGAAAAAAAAAGGGGTCTAAATTTAAATATTTTGTTTTTAATAATATACATTTTTGAAATACTGGATACTTTTTTTTAATGTTGAATGTGACTTTTGGTGGTGCGATTCATGTTAGGTCGTTGGTGTTATTTACATAAAAATATGGCGTCTGTTGATGATTTTTGTATTTAATATTGCAGAGCGATCGAAAATTTCAATTTAATTTGTGTGTGAAACGATCATCTACTCCAACAGCCGCCATCTTGGAAAAGTAAATCACGCCTAGGCTTGCAAACGGCTTTGCAACCGGAAGTGTTTCATTTGTATGTACCCCTAGGAATTTGTAGATGTAACTTCAGATCAAAAAAAGAATCTCTTCAACTACTTTTCTGAAATACACCTTTAGATCATACTTCACACACGTTTTTTTTTTACTCTAGAGTGAGTGTTCGCATGTGCTTTTAGACTTCCCTTTTGAGAAAACCCTCTAAAACAGACTTCACACACGTACGGCTTTTCTGCTGTGTGAATACGTAAATGTTTCTTCAAATTACTCTTGAAACTGAAAATTTTAGAACAGATTTCGCACACATATGGTTTAACTTTTGTGTGGGTGCGTAGATGCGCATTTAAGTTTCCTTTTTGAGAAAATTCTTTACAACACATTTTACACACGTACGGCTTTTCTGTAGCGTGAATGCGTAGATGTGTTTTCAAATTACTCTTTTCAGAGAAATTTTTAGAACATATTTGACACACATAAGGTTTTTCTTCTGTGTGGATGCGTAAATGCGCTTTTAGATTTCCTTTTACAGAAAAACTTTTAGAGCACACTTCGCATATGTGTGGTTTTTCCTCTGAGTGGATACGTAGATGCAAATTTAGACTTCCCTTTTGAGAAAATCCTTTACTACACCATTCGCACACGTATGGCTTCTCTTTTGTGTGGATGCGGAAATGCGCTTTTAGATTTCCCTTTACAGCGAACGTTTTAGAGCAAACTTCACACACGTATGGCTTTACTCCTGTGTGAATGCGTAGATGTCTTTTTAGATCTTTCTTCAGAGAAAAACTTTTAGAACACACTTCACATGTGTATGGTCTTTCCCCTGCGTGGATGCGTAAATGTGCAATTAGATTTCCTTTTCCAGAAAATCCTCTAGAGCAAACTTCACAGACGTATGGCTTTTCCTTTGAGTGAATGCATAGATGTGTCTTTAGATAATTCTCTTCAGAGAATTCTTTAGTACATATTTCACAAACATAAGGCTTTTCAGCTGTGTGACTGCTTGAACGCCTATTTAGATTACTGTTTTGAGAAAATCCTTTAGAACATATTTCATGCACATTCGTCTTTTCTTCCATGTGTATGCACAGATGCGTTACTAGATTACTCTTGACTGAGAATTCTTTAGAATATAATTTACAAATGAATAGCTTTTTCCCTGTGCGAATGTGTCTTTAGATAAAAACCTTTGTCATATTTCACACATATACGGCTTTTCTCTTATGTAAAAGAATGTATGTTCCATGTTGAGATTTCCGATTTTTGACCATCCTTTAAAACAGATACACACAAACAAGTATGGCTTTTCATTTGTATGAGTGATTTTACCCATATAACAAACAGCTGTCCATAGGTGGTATCAGCGGGCAATCCTGCTTGCTTTCAAGCTTCAATAATGTTATTCAGTGGGGACGTGTCTCATTTTAATTATCATTATTTTTTTTTAAATAATATAAAAAAAAATGTTCTATATAAAGCAGATTTCATTAAATAGAATCAAGTTTCATCCTATCACACTTAAGTAGTATCCATGAAGCTACATAATTAGAGGAGGGGGAACGGTAATGGCGGTAAGCATTGAAAAACGGACCTAAAGAGAAAGTGGGTGATAGGGGGCGCTCCGAACATACTAGACTCATCGTTTACACGAGAAGTATGCGGAAAATTTAAGATTTTAATTGATATTAATTAATTTAAATTGCCCACAAAGTGATAATGGCGAAGAATTGCTTTGCTTATGTATGTAATAGCGGCTTTCGATCAGCTATCGCAAAAAATAAAGCTTTACGGAAGAAAAATCCAAGTTAATTTTCTGCTCCTAAGGTTAGCCAGGCCCACTTAATTTAGAGCTTTAATCTACTGATATTTAACAAATAATTTTCATTTCTAGTATTATAAGTAGTTACTCATTTAATATAAAATGCATATTTCCGTTTTTATGGACCAGTGTCGTTTCTTTTTTGTATTTGAAGGCCTTTAAATATTCTCATTTTATGAATATTTGTCTTAAGAAATGTGAATATGAAAAAAATGTACAATAAGCATAACTTTATTATTTGTGACATATTATGCTATTTAATCAATTTCAGAAATGAAATTTGATTTGTTAATGAATAAAAATTTTTAAATGACTTACATGTTTCGTTTCTTTATTTAGATAGGTAAACAGATAATACAGATAGGTAAACAGATAAATGTGTTAAGTATTTAAAAAAGAAAATAACTGACATCTAATGATAACTGTCTACAAAATAATATATATCTTTATATATATATAAGATAATCAGATTTGCATGTTATTGGGAACTATAATTATATATATTGGTCAATAATACATGCACAAAATCTGAAATTCTTAACAAGGTAAGTGTGTGTGTTTGGAGGGGGGGGGGGGGGGGAGGGGTTGTTTGTTCAAAAATTTCAAAAAAATGAAAAAGAATAATAAATAAATAAAGGATTTTTAGAATTAAAAATAAAATAAAATAAAAATAAAATAAAATAATACTTTAATGTTTTTCATCTCTTAGTGAAAATAGCTTGCTTTTAATGTCTAATTAACCATTTTAATTAATAACGATTAGCTTGTAATAAAATCAAGACAAACCATACGCAATGTACGTGTATGTGTATATGAATATATATATATATATATATATATGAAATAGTATTTCAAAGTTTTGTGAAATTAAAAAAAAATTTGCTTTGCCCAGAATCCACCCATGCAAGATAACGGTAAAATTGTAAAGATTGATTAAAAAAAAAAAAAAAGAAGTTTTAACATTGAAATCGGAAATTTCTTAAGTAAATTTATTACAGTGAAAGAAGACAGTAATTTTATAAACCTTTTTGTAAATTACTGGTTTAGGGTTGGGAAAATTTACATACACATTGAAATATAAAATATTAAGCATATTAAATATTCTCAAAAACTATTTAAAATTTTAAAACTGAAACTCTAAATGTCAGTTTTTGGAAATACTTAAAATGATTACTAGTTTTTCATTCCCCCCCCCCCCTGGATTTCACAATATTGTTACGAAATTGTAAATAATTGTGTTTATTTTTGTATAAATTCTTTCAAAGAGGCTTAGTAAGTTGATAAAGTGCTAATTTTGTGCATTTCTAGTCGTTTCAGCGTTGAAATAGCCTTATTTTCCTTTAAAAACGCATTAAAAAGCCCCAGTAATGCAGGTAATGGTTTGGCGTCAAATTTGGCGACTTTTTCCCACCTTGGCGATTTTTTTGGCGACCTTGGCGAGAAAATCCTTATATGGGATATACCAAATATGGAAGCTGTAAGTGTATTGGTTGACCACTTTCTAGAGATTTCTCGAAAAATCTGGGCTCCATGGAACAGCATATAAGGAGCGCTTCCTCGCCAAGGCAGTCAGTTCAGTTCAGATCTCAGCCAGCTTCGCTAGTGCTTGCATTGCTCTTAAGCCTCTTTGAGAGAGACTTGCTTCAAGTGTTATTGTTATACAGTTTGTACTGTGGATTTGCTATTGACAGCTGTTGTTTAAGCTGTGTTTACTGTTTGAATTGAAGCTGATACTTGGTTTATAGACCTGCATTTTTCTGGAAATTTTCTGTGAATAAATTACTGAATTTTTGTACGTTTGGCCTTTCATTCCCATACAACTCACGAACCCCCCAAGTACGCAACAATATTATAGTTTAAGAGCATACCCTTAACGATATTCAGGTATTACTTTATTGATTAATCGTAAAATAAAAAATTTTAACCCATATTGGACCACTCATTAAACGAATCATTAGAAAAATGTATTTTTTTAAAAACATGGTCAGTATAAGATACTTACACGTATAAAAAAGAAAAAATTAATAAATTATAATAATTTTACAAATTTTTTTTATTTTTTTTGTTAGTCCAAAAAACAGTCTCTACACAGTCCAAAAGTGAGCATTTTGCAAACTGTAAAGATTTTTACGAATGGAAGTCCAAAAAACAATCTCTACATCCAACATTACACATGTTGCAAATTGTAACAGGTTTTTTATTGCATGATTTCAGTTGACATCGTCTTTGACGACCATTTGGACTTTTCACTAGCACATGCTCACCCTTTAGCAGAAGAAGTTCTTTATTATTCTGCAGCATTAGTATTTTTTTCCAATTCCATTTTTCACAGTAATTTAATTAATTTAGTCTATTTCTAAAAATTTATGTCAAGTTTTTTGCAGAATTTAAATGTTTTTTTTACATTATTGACATTTAATTCAACTGTCCTATAAATAGGACGGCGGTCCAATATGGGTTAAATATCTGAATGGTGAAATGTAATATAATTTTTGAGTATTCAAACTTAAAAATATTCAGTATGGTATTAAAAGAAAATTGTCTCTCTCTGTAATGAGGCTTTAAAATATAATTTGTATTTTCTTATACTGAGGAAGAAAATTTATTGATGAAAGATATCAGTATTAAAAATTTGCCATTGCCCCTACATGTTCGTTTTTTTTTTTTTTCTTTCTTTCTTTCTAGTTCCCTATTTGTATTATGAACAATATTTTTAATTTCATAAGGATTCAATTAAAACAATTTCAATTGTGTAGATTTATAAGAAATTTTGTCCTATACCGCCAAGTTAAAAGTTCAGAGAAAACGGGAGGGCAACAATACCTGCTGTACGATTTTCACCAAAAGTTGATAGACCCTAATTTATGTTAAGGTGCAACTACATATCAATTTGTATGAAATTCTCTGAATTAGCTCTTGAGATACAGTTGGAATTATAAAGACATTTTCTAAAAAAGATTAAATCCTGTTCTGGACCTCTAAAAACATGTAAATCTATCGAAAAATAGTAATCGAAAATTTTTACGAATCTAATACTTTCTTCTATTGGATATAGAATAAAGTAAAGAATATCTTTATGGCTTTAATTTCAAACAAAAACTAAAAGGCAGATTGTTTTTCTGTACTCCTTTATATTTTCAAAAAACAAGGCTGCAAAAATATATTTTGTTTTTAGCAATAGAGGAAAAAATCTCACAAAAGCTTCTTCACAGCTTTAAGTCTAAAGAAAAAATTGAGAAAAATATTGCATTTATATAGCCTATATATGGACTAAAACTTGTTTAGCCATCTTGTAGAGTATTATTGTATCATTTTCAGTAGAGAACTTGGCACTTAAATAACATATATTAATTTTAAGGTATTTTATAAATACCACCAGAAATTAAAGAACAGACACACCAATTAAAGTTTTAATCATGCATTAACAATGTTTTAAATTATTAAAAACGCTTAACACAATTAAAAATGCTGTTCTAACAATTTTCAACTACAGCCCATAATGCATCTGAATATTTTTGTGTATCCGTTAACAGTAAATCTTTGCTATTCATACCCTGTTCCACAGAAAACATGTTTTTAACCATAATAAGGTCAATTTCTTTATGTGTTGTTTAGTACAAAGGTATTAAAAAAATTTTTTTTTAAATTTTATCTCTTATTTACGAAATATATTGAAATTATTTTGAATATCTTTGTATATAAATTAGTTGCGCTCTGTAACTGGAAAATTTTTAGATAAATTTATTACGAAAGCGGGTGGTAAATTTACATAAAACGCTTTATAAATTACTATTTTATAATTATGAAAATGCACATACATATGCATTAAATTATGAGATTATTAATGTATATTATTTTTTTCTCAAAAATTATTTAAAAATAAATAATTCAGAATTTCAGATTTTTTTTCAAAATATTTAAAATGATTACTGCTCACCAATTTCTAATTTTTCACCTTGATTCTACCTTATTATAGTTTAACAGTATATTCAAGTATTCCTTTATATATCTATATCCATATATATGTATTAAATCTATATTAAGGCCAATTATCTGCTCTAGAAACTTGGGCCAGGGTGGATTGCTTCCTTGGGTCTTTCTAAGGGACCCTAGCCCATATTTATGCAAGTTTTGTAGAAGATATGAAACGTCTAGGCAGACAAATGACATGGACTTGAACTATGCTCCATGCAACTTTCCTCTATTGGCTTAAAGTTATTGGGGACTTAGTACTAGGGACTTGAGCCTAAAGAAGATGCCCCTGTAGGGGTCTTTCTAAGTGATCCTAACCTGTATTCTCGTGAGTTTCGGAGAAAACCACGTAACACTCTAAACGACTAGTTCGACAAGTACAAGTGCTTCCTGGGATCTAATCCTGCACTTCTCGGCCCCTACCTTTGAATGCAGAACCTCTCGGCTACTGGTGGGACCTATTAACTTAACCAAACCTCTAAAATATTGGTATTCGGTTTAAGGTGAATTGTCTACACTAGGGACATTTACCTAAGAGGTACTAGCCCATATCATTCGCGAGTTTCGGAGAAAAACACGGAAAACTCCGAATGGCTAGGTCGACAAGCGTGACCTGAGACCGAACCCAGCACTTCCCATCGTCCAGCTTTAAGGGCAGAACTTCTTAGTTACTAGTGGAGCTGTAGGAAAGAAAATTATAATAATAATTAGTTTGCAGGGAGTATTTATTTAATAATTTTCAAGAAATATAAATATAATAATTATTATAATATTTCATTGCACATGTGTGGAATATATATATATATATATATATATATGTGTGTGTGTGTGTGTGTGTGTGTGTGTGTATAATTGAAAGAAAGTTTTAATTTATATAAATGAAAAATGTTTAGTGCGAGTTCAAAATGTAGATATTTAAAAACAAATTATTTCAAATGCTAAATATTAAACATTGAAAATAATTTCAAGAACAATTGATAAATATTACTTATATACAATTCCTTGGTGGGTTTTTTCTTTTCATTTTTTCCCACTTATTATTATTATTATTTGGAACATATCAAATTGATTGTTCCATTCTATTATTATTATTTATTTATTTATTTAAACGAAATACAAGACTAATTTATTATTATTATTTATTTTAGATTTCTCAAAAAAGTTTTTGCAGAATGATTTTAAAATTTTCGAACTTTCGGAATCTACAACAGTATACGCTGATGCGGATTTAATAAAAGTTTATTAACTTATTCCAAATGAAAATCCGCGATTTTTTGCGCAATCCTTCCTTACCTTTTCTTTTACCTTTCAACTTTCAATAATTCGAAAGACGGGATTTCTGATACCGCCGCGTGATGGCGCTGCAAAGACCCGAGATGTCTGGGGAGAAGCGAAGGGAGAAAATTGGGGTATTCTTAAAACATCGCGATCGCCGTCCTCTTTATAGGTTCATGCTTCTAACTATCTCCGCCTTGTGCCGCCACCTAGTGAGCGCTAGCTGCGTAAGTGCATGATTAGCACGGACATTTTCCCGTAGAATTTCGTCGAATGAACAGGTGGGTCTGATATGTAAGGGGTCTTGAGTTAACAGTACTATATTCTGAAAGAAGGTCAAAAATGGAAAATCTAAATATACAGGTATGCACGGACATAAAAGAAAAGCCGTATGTGTGTGAGCTGTGTTCTGAAGTTTTTTCTGAAAAGCACTTTTAAGTAGATATCAACGCATTCACACAGAAAAAAAGCCTAATGTGTGTAAAATATGTTCTAAAGCATTCTCCCAGAAGAAAGATTTAAAAATGCATTCACGCAGTCACATAAGTGAGAAGCAATGCGTGTGTGAAATCTGTTCTGAAGGATTCTCCCAGAAGAGTCATTTGAATGTGCATTCATGCATCCACACAGGTGAAAAGCTATATGTGTGTAAAATGTGTTCTAAAGGATTCTCTCAAAAAATTTAATTAAATGCGCATTTCTGCACTCACACAAGCAAAAAGCCATACGTGTGTGAAATGTGTTCTAAAGGATTTTCTCGCAAGAGTCATTTAATTGTGCATACACGCATCCACACAGGGGAAAAGCCATATGTGTGTGAAATATGTTCTAAAGGATTCTCTCTGAAGAGTAATTTAAATGTACATTCTCGCATCCACACAGGCAAAAAGCCATATGTGTGTGAAATGTGTTCTAAAACATTCTCACAGAAAAAAGAATTAAATGCGCATTTCCACACTCACACAGGCGAAAAGCCATATGTGTGTGGACTGTGTTGTAAAGGATTCTCTCAGAAGCATGAATTAAATGTGCATTCACGCAGTCACACTGGCGAAAAGCCATACTTGTGTGAAATTTGTTCGAAAGGATTCTCTATAAAGTGTCATTTAAACGACCATTTACGCACTCACACAGGGGAAAAGCCATATGTGTGTGAAATATGTTCTAAAGGATTCTCTCTGAAGAGTAATTTAAATGTACATTCACGCATCCACACAGGCAAAAAGCCATATGTGTGTGAAATATGTTCTAAAGGATTCTCTCTGAAGGGTAATTTAAATCTACATTCACGCATCCACACAGGCAAAAAGCCATATGTGTGTGAAATGTGTTCTAAAGGATTCTCTCGGAGGTATGACTTAAATCTACATTCACGCACTCACGCTGGCGAAAAGCCCTATGTGTGTGAAATGTGTTCTAAAGGATTCTCTCGGAAGCATGTTTTAAATAAGCATTTACGCATACACTAGGGAAAAGGCATATGTGTGTGAAGTATGTTTTAAAGTATTCTCTCAGAGGTGAAATCGAAAGAAACATTTACGAATTCATGTAAAATGTGTTCATGTTTAAAACCGCATGTTTGTAAAATATGTTCTAGAAAGTTTTCTTCAAAGGGCAATTTGAATAGACATTTCCAAACTGATACAGGTGGAAAGCCATGCTTTTTTCAAAGAAAAAAAAAAAAAAAAAGACCTAATTGTCATCTACGGATCCACACAAGAGAAAAGTCATGTGTGCGTGAAATAGATTCTGAACCTTTATTACTGATGAGTAGAGCCCCTTAAATAAATAATAGGCCGGCGCATCACCGCTATTTTTTTTTGCCTTGTAAGAGGACAGCATTTCCGCTTGGCGATTTTATCGCTTCACTGGCGGTTTTAAGAAATTTTCATCTAAAAATAAAATCGACCGAAAATGATAAGCAACACAAGTAATCTGTTTCTGTTTCTTAAATAATTCATAACATTTGAAAGGGGGGGGGGGGAGAGCGTACCAATTAAAATTGGAAAGTTTTTTCAACGACCTAATACTATCAGGACACGGAAACAAGACAACTTTGGCGAACCAAAGAAACGTCGCCAAGACTCTACAAACACACAGTAAAAAAGCGTTTCTTAAAATAATTTATGGTTATTAAAATACATATTTAGATTTAAATAATACTTTTTTTTAAATTTTTTACTTTATAAATGTCAGAAATGCAAAGAAAAGTATAAGTGAATAACAATAAAACTTACTATGCAAAGCTGTGCATTAGGTACCGGGATCCAAGAATCTGGATGACAATTCGCAGCCCATTTTCTCCTTCTTGCATTATCCGAAGGAAACCTAAACATTTTGTATCCTTTTCTGGAGTGTTTACAGCAGTTTATTGCTGAACAACCTCCCATATTGCAGTTTATTTCACTAAAATTACGAGCAAGACGGTAGAAACAATGGATGCCGTTTGTTTATCACGCTGGGTACATGCGGCAACCCTAAGGCAAACAAATGTCGGATGCGCCAGCTCGTATATATAGGAGCCTTACTGATGAGGTGTGTGGCTGGACAATGGGGAAGTTGCACACGGAAGAAAAAACAATTTCTTTTAATTGTAATCGATAAAATCAATCTTGGGAATCCGAAAAATCCAATTAAAATCGTAAAATTATTTCAAATTAACTTTTAATTAACGTTTTAAAATCGCTAAAAACCAAAACAAAACCACGTGATCCGAAAACGCTCCGTGAGGGGGTTGACGTCACAGTACACGAAGTGTGAATGTTTACACTCTTTTACCGCTTGCTTTTCTTTTTGTTCGCTCTATTCTAATCTGTATTTTATAGTTTATTCTTAAAATTTTTACCTTTTGTAAGAAATAACTTAAACCTTCCATAACTATACTATATCTTATATCTTATATATATATATATTTCTATTTTTAATTGTATAATGTCGATTTTGGATTTGTAAAAAAGCAATCGGATAATGTTCCGAAAATAGATGCTCTTTCCATATTCTCATTTTTGAGAAGAAACCTCGATTTTATTAGCGCATAAATATAAGAGTAGCTAAAGCTAAACGATTTAGATTTGTTCTGTATTCATATTTTGAAAATTATAAACGTCTTCATAATAGAATTTTAGTATTGCTTTAATATATTAGTAGTATTTTTTTACATTTCTCTAATTTTTTAGATGCTTGTATGTGAGAATATTTCTTTTTTCATAATGTATGCTTAAAGATTTAATTATAATTAAAATATTCATTAAAATTTCATAGTACATAAAAATATATTTTACTGATTATTTATTTTGTTATTATTTTTTTTTTAACCAGAATTTTTTAATTATGTTATTTTATAAATTATATATGATTATTTTATAGAGCAGTCATTAATTATGTATTTAATATTTACTTCATGATTTTGCAACGAAAAAAAAAATGTTATTTTCAAATTGCATTATTTATTTATTATTTTTATTTTATTTTATTAAAAAAAAAAAAAAAAAAAAAAGTTTACTTTTTATAATTTTTTAAGTAATTTATATATATATATATTTTTCAATTTTATCCATTTATTTTTCCATTTAATTTTCTTAAATTTATTTGAATTATATTGTTCTACGTTGTTTACAGTTGCAACGGCTGTTACACAACTATTTATTTAATTAATTCATTTCAAAAGGAAAATATAATTAAATGTTTTTATCGGGAAAATGTTAATATCGCATAAAGGATTAGTCTTATTAAAATTTAAGTTTAATAAAAATTTATTTATTATTTATTTAATGCCTTTGAAAGGAAAATCTTTTGTTATTTATTTATTTATTGTACTAATCGAAATGAAATGGTAATATAGCAGAAAAAGTGATTGCAATAAAGTACATGGTGCCAAAATTAAAGTATATTTAATAAATGCTAAGATACAGCTATCCTTAAAATCTTAGTTTTTGAATAATAGCAGCTTTCGCCTCCTGATATGTATACAAATTGAAGTGCCCACGAAAGAAATTGCTGCGGGCAATAAGAACCCAGATCCAAAAAAGCAGGGTACACTGGAGGGAAAGAAGTTGCCGCAGGCTGCGAATAACCAAACCGATGTTAAGAGCGATTTCAATGAATTTATTTTTTAATTATCTATTTATTTATTTTTTGTTTATAGAATGATATAAAAGAAATATAAGTTTTTTTTTTTTTTTTTTTTGTTAATTTATTAAATTTAGCGACCAGCGAAGCAGGCGAAGACCGTCAGTTATAGTATATGCAAGGGTTGTTCCAGGTTTACTTTTGGGGCTCATTTTTGTGAAAAACAAAATAATTTTGTGAAAATTTATTTATTTTTGTGATAAAAAGAATTATCACACGAAACCTTTCACTTAAGAAGTTACTCTATCTAATGTTCATTATCAAGTTAACAGCATATTACTGAGCCAAGTATACACACTCATTAAAAATAATATTGTTAACGTGGAAAACTTTTACAAAATCATCATCTTTTTAAAAATAAATCTTGAGAAAGGCCTGTTGTTATGAATCTGAATTTTGTGAAGAGACCCATTTTATGGATTTGTATTTTCTAAAGGGGCCCATTTTAGATATTTGGATTTTGTGAAGTGGAAGCAAATGGGTCCCAGTTTTTACCTGGATCGACCCCTGATATATTCTAAACGTATTTGGATTTTACATTAAGGCTTCATTGATAAATGAATTTAATATATATATATATATATATATATATATATATATACACTGGTGGACAATTGCTAAGGACGGATGACAATAGCTTAGTTATTGTCATCCGTCCTTAGCAATTGTCCACCAGTGTATATATTGCGTTTGACTGCTGAAATTGACTGCAAATTTTTAATTAATTATTTAATACCATTCATATTTATAACTAGATCATGTATAACTTATAAGGTATTATTACATTTAACATATATTTCATGTGTTTATTTTTTTTAAAGTACTTTATATCTTTCCTATTGCTAAATGTTGTTATTATTATTAATTTCTATTTCTATTAATCTTTTCTTTCTATTTTTAAATTTTTCCAAATAAAAAAGTAATTACGTTATAAAAATAACTAAACGCGTTTCTATATATATATATATACATATATAAATAATATTAATATTTTTGTACGGAGACCTTCTTTTAATTTAATTTATTTATTTAGAATGATAAGCGCATGTAATTTTCCTTAAATACTTTTCAATTTCTCAAACTGCATCACTATAATGTTTTTAATTATTCACAATCTTCAGCTGCTATTTTAATAGAAATATTGTTAAGTTATAATATTGAAATGTATTAAAAAAGTTTTATATATATATATATATATATATATATATATATACAGATATACTGGCATCTCATAATTATAAAAGTAATCTAATTTAGGTTAATTTAGCATAAACTATTCTAGATTATTTAAGCAATGAAAATACAATGCATATTATTCAGTTAAATATTATTACTCAATCCCAATATTTTATTTCTGTACTCAGTCTATAATAATAATAAAATAATAATAAATCTATAAAACATAATAAAATGAAACAAAACAAGTATTTAAAAGATACATCTTTGGCATAGCATACTAAAAACATTCTTTAAGAAAATTCTATTCATCAACTATTATTTCGATTACAGTTTAATTTGGATTAATAACAGCAGGCGAGTACAAAAAAATATCATTGAAACTTGGTGTCATTTATAGAATGAAGTGATGTTTAATGAGTTCAAATAGTTTTAATATTTTTTTTTTAAAGAAAGTATACAAAATTTCGCTGAATGAACGATTTTTCTTTACAATACAAGAGGGAGAAATTCAGCCGGCAGTTCATTTCATGGATAGTGACGTCACGATAGGTTTTATCACGTGACGCAGCGTTTTCCCGCCAACATGAGAACTACGTCTTTTAAAGTTAATTTATTAAAGCATCCGGTTTTCAAATATGCATAAAAATGGTATCAAAATGTTTGTATTTTCATGCTCTATCATTTACAAGTCAAAATGAAAAATGTGCAATTTCCCCATTACGCAACCAGAAAAAAATCCATATGTGTGTAAAATTTGTTGTAAAAGATTCTCTCAGAAGATTAATCTATTTATGTACACACAAACGGAAAAGATATGTGTCTAAAGTGTGTTCTGAAAGATTTTCTTGAAAAAAAAAAAAAAAAAAAAAGATATCTAAATACGCATGTATATAGAAAAAAATGCATGAAATGTGTTGCAAAGAAATTTGTATGAAGTGTTATCCAATTAGATGTCCGTGCACTCATAGAGGAGAAAAGCTGTATATATGTGTTGAATTTCGTTTCAAATGTTTTTCTCCAAACAGATATCCCAGTACCCATTTACGTAAACACCATGAAGACAGAGAGAAGGAGGAGTATCAATTTCAAATCATTTAAATCATATATATTTAGTATAAGAGGCTCGAAAATACTTCGCCCTTTGATGTGACTTTGACATTGGATATTCTTTTGCGAAAGCGAAAAATAAAGCTCTAGGAAAAGTAAAAATAAATGTAAGAAGGTGCAAGAAATGGTTGTCATCTATCCAAATCATCTAAAGTCATATTTAAAAAAAAAAAGATTTAGAAAAAGAAACAAACGAAATGAAAGAAAGTATAAAAATTATTTAAAATTATTATTATTTAAAAATTATTTAAAATTATTATTACTTTTTAAAAGCTGAGAAGCTACGTTTTTTTATAAAAGAATTTTAAAATATCTTAATAATAATATAGATACTTAAATTGCTGTTTTTCTTTTCTTTTTTTTTTTATCATTTGTTGACATTCTTAAAAAATGGTGTTGGAAATTTTGAATTAAAGTTGAAAATACTAAAAAAAAAAAAAAAAAAAAAAAAAATAGTTTTAGCGTAAAAATACGGCAAATGTATTTTAAACAAAATTTTTATGCGATTTTTGCTTAATGTACAAAGCCTCATTTTGATCGTTTTTTATTCTTAGTTATAAAACATAATTAGTATGAAAATAGATAAATAAATGTCTTGGTGAAGTAATAAGGATTTTTCTTTTCTTTGTACCACTGACAGACGAGAAGTGCCGGGTTCAATCCCCACCAACTCTGCTTGGTTGTTCGGAATTTTCCAACGTTTTCTTCGAAACTCGCATAAAGACTGACTTATGGGCGTGTTCAGTAGAGCGCCCGATCCACGACCGGTCGATTGATTCCGAGCCAAAGCGTTCAATGGTGTCGACCGATCCAGAGTCACATCGTTCAGTAGGATGGACCGATCTCGACCGGTCGTGGATCAGAAAGCCCAGAAAAATTTCTTGATCCATTGGGTCACGTGATGGATCAAATGCGCAATAGGTTGAAAATCAGGCTCTGACTGACACTACGCAGTGAAAACCTGAATAATGAACATCTGTTTTTGACAATAATTGTTTATTTTTTTAATTAGCTGAGGATTAATACAGATGCACTTATTTATATGCATTGTTTGTGCTGTAGAAAATAAGGTAAGTAATTCCATAAAATGCTAAACTATATTATGTTTATTTATTTATTGTGTAAAAAAGATTTTTTACGTAATAACGATTTTCGCCTACGTAATTTCTTTTATTCATGAACGTAACATTTAAACATAAAATTAAAAAAAAATATTTACACAATTTTAATTAAAACAAAAATACTTTTTTTTTTTTTATTTGGACGCTATCATATTTTGTTAATTTAATATATAAAAATAAGCTGGGAAAGATTAATTATTTCTTTTTTTTTTTTTTTTTTTTTTTTTTTTTTAATTCGGACGCTATCATATTTTGTTAATTAAATATATAAAAATAAGCTGGGAAAAATTATATTTCTTTTTTTTTTTTCAGACAAAGCTTTTCATTCATGCGATTGTTTTTTGTTTACAAATAGAAAAGTTTGGAAACGATTGTATTTTTTACCTTTAAAACAATAAGTTAACTATAAGTAAATAAATTAAAATCCTTTCACATTTTTTAATTTAGGTAAAAATAAGTTTAAGATGTCAATTATTAAATTTAATAAACAAAACAGACTGTAAAAAAAGTAGCTATAAAATTATGCAGTGTTGTTTACATTGCTAGTTTATTTTAATATTCAGTTGGTAATAAGAGAAAAAGCTCTTTATATTGATTCATAAATCAAAGAAGAAAATAAGATTATTTTTTATATAAATCCATTATATTAACTAAATAGCATATTTCATATTTTATATAATTTATTTATTTATTTGTTTTTCAAAAAAGGTTTTTGTTGTACATTTCTGTTCATAATAAAATTCGAAGAGAAAGAAAGGTGTTTTCTTATATCAAGAATTGCTCATTTAAGATAAATCCACTCTGCTCCTTTAAAAATAAATGTAAAGTAACATTTTCATGATCAAAATTTATACGTGAATTTAGAAAAATCATAACCAAAGTAATGTATATTGGTAATTTATCAGCACAATTAATTAATAGCTTCTTATTTTTTGTTAGCAGAATACAGAATTCTACATTAATAAGAAAGAAGTAAAATTGTTATTACATAAAAGATCTTTCTTTCTTTTTTTTTTTTTTTTTAAAGAAAAATCGTAATATAATTTAGCGTTTATGGAATTACGTATTAAAAGTCCAGACAAAATAAACAACAGAAATACAATAAATAACTTCCTAATACAGGTCAAATTAGATAGATGGCGCTGCTCCAATTACGTC
Organism: Salticus scenicus; assembly: GCA_963930645.1. NCBI lineage: Eukaryota > Metazoa > Arthropoda > Arachnida > Araneae > Salticidae > Salticus > Salticus scenicus. The sequence continues at coordinate 226,737,168 of OZ005660.1, forward strand.
AGAATTGTTCCAAATCGTTCAGTAGACGCCTGGCCCGGTCCAAGACCGATCCAGGATCAGTGACGTCATCGCCCGGTCGCATTGATCCATCTCGGGCGCTCTTCTGAACACGCTCAATGCATTCACATTCTTTTTTGTGGCCTTGATTGATAATCAAAGATTATATACGCTTTATAGACTCAGTTAAAATCTGGTTTCAATCGAAATTAACTAATTAATTCAATCGTACTAATTAACTCTTGTAATCTTTATGCTTAGTCTTTAAAATAATTATGAATATTGGTCGACTGTTTTTACCAGAGCCTTCTTAAGTAGATGCCTGTCGAGTCGCTGGCCCACCAGCGGCCGAGCGGTTCTGCGCTCAAAGCTGGTAGATGGGAGGTGCCGGGTTCGATCCCAGGTCGCGCTCATCGACCTAGCCGTTCGGAGTTTTCCGTGGTTTCCTCCGAAACTTGCGTAAATACGGGCTAGGATCCCTTAAAAAGACCCCCACGGAGGGCATTCCCCCTCTAGGCCTAGGACACATGAGGAGTCAATCGGCCTTAAAAATCCTACAACCAACAACCAACCAACCTGTCGAGTCGCTCGAAAACTTGGCAACAGTACAAGAAGAACATAGCCATCAGATGGCGCTTGATACCGTACATAAAGTTCTGTTTATATTCTGCTATTCAATTGAGTTCTTTATGGTTTATTTTTTACTAATTTAACAAATGTGAGAGGTTTTTTTTTTTTAATAATATGGTGTATTGCGTCGTTCCATTTTGTAAATCGGACAGTTTCCCTGGAAATATAAGTTTTCACGAAATACCAAGCAATGAAATTCAGCGTAAAAAATGGCTTGCAAATATATCTTTTTATTTATTATCGTAAATTCCGTGATTAAGACGAAGATAAATTTAAAAGAAATTATGATATAAAAATCCGAAGGGTTGACAACTCTGTTAGCAAGTTAGATTTGACAAATAAAATAGTTATACTTATTACAAAATGAAATGAAATTTTTATTTATTGATGTAGGAATACAGAAAAATAACTTGTTCTTAGTTACTTTGAAGTATCTCTATATTGGAGTATTTTATAGTTTTATTCCTAAATTACATTAGTAATTTATGAATAAAACTACAAAATACTCCAATATAGGACCAAGATTGATTTATAATTTTTTAATACCATTGTTTTTTAAAGACTTGTGTAAAGGCGTATAAAAATTTGATTATCTCAGTTAAGTCGAAACAAAAGTGTTCGGAATCTTTAAAAGAAAAAATAGAAAATCTCTATTTCTGCTTTTGTTCTTAAAAAAAAAAAAAAAAAATAAGTTTTAAGATTCAAAACATTACTTTTATAACCTTTTACCACACAAATGGAATATGGAATTAAAAATTCATTTAAAAATTAAATATCATGAGTACTGATTTGAAAAATTATCAGATATAACAGAAAGATGACATGATTTTTTGAAATAGGAATTACAATTCAATCATAAAAGATAAAATGTACAGAAAAACTTAAAAAATGACCTATTTTACCATTTTCCCTTCTACCCCACAGTTCAAAAATTCACATAATTTAGAAAACTAAGCAAATGCTTCTAAAAATGGGCTGGCATCTTTAAAATAACTTACATTATTAAAATATAATAATATTTTAGTATAATAACATTAAATAATAACATTAAATATAATAATTTTAAATTATATATATATATATATATATATATATATATATATATATATATATATATATGTATATATATATATATATATATATATATATATTTGAAAAAACACACATTTTAATGATAGAGGTTTTTAAACTAAAGCATTAGAAGGCCAGGGAACCTCAAAACGCGATAATATTCAAAAGGACAACCAATAGAGTGTTTATATAGCAACTTTGAAGAAAATCGTTGGACCTGCTTTTGAGATAAGGGTTTACGGTCCCACTTCCAGTTTTCCAATTTTCACCAAAATTTGGAAAATTCATCTGTACACCAGACCTGCCTCAATTCTGAAGTTCCGCAATTCCATCTCTATTAATTTCGGAGATATAATAGTCAGAAAATTCCCCACATCCATACTCTCACATATATACACACACACATACACTGGCTAATTGCCAAAAACTACTTTTTTTGGACTCATGAGACCTTAAAAATGTAAATCAGGGGAAAACTCGATATCGAATTTTTGGACCGAACACAATACCTCCATTAGCTATAGTAGTAGGGTAATGGAAGTAAAAATATTTCAAGGATGTTATTAATTTGCCTTTAAATTTGCCAACCTTTATCAAATTTTCCAAATTGAAACCTAATACGAGTTTTAAGATACAATTTTGTATTTCCTGCATTTGTTTGTTTTTAAGTTATTCTGATAACAAATATGCATATAGATCAATCGCTAAAAACTAAAAAAAAAAAACGTTTTTTTGTATTCAGGGCACTTCTAAACGTGACTTTATTCAAAAACCTCAGTTGAAAATAGATCTTCAAAAAAAAAAAAAAAAAAGAAAAAAAACTTTGTTTACATTATAGGTTCGAAAAATTATTTTCCTTCTTCAACAGTATTCGTCGACATAAAAAAAGTGTAGCAAAGCACTTCCGTCAATTACATTCTACAGAAAAGAACGTTTAGCTTAATTTAGGATAGCGCTGTATGTTTTCAATGAACTATGTGCACATCAGATTGTGCACTTAAATTTAGGGGTACATACAAATGAAACACTTCCGTTTGAAAAGCCGTTTACAGCCATCTGCAAGCGTTCCAAATGTATGACTACAGTCGGTAGCAAAAGTATCCGAGCACTAGCAAAAATCCCTATATAAAAAAGCACACTTAACACTGTTTTGTTTAATAAATCCTTGTAGAATCGCGTTCTTAGACTGACTAAGTACAGGATTCGACAAGGATTTATTTAACAAAACTGCATTCAGTGTACTTTTTTTATATAGGAATCTTTGCTAGTGCTCGGATACTTTTGCTGCCGACTGTATTTGCAAAAAACTTGCAGAATTTACGTCATCGAAGTTGCAAGCGTTCCGTCTGTATGTAACCCTTAGTCTTATATGAAAAACACCTAACACAAAAAGAAATACACTTTCAGCATTTTCCAAGTATATCCGAAGTAGTCAAACAGACGCGCATGGACCAACCGCTAAAAACATTATTTTTCGATTCAGGAGACCTCAAAACATGCAAATATAACACAACTTTATTTCGAAAATGTCTATCAGTTTCGAAAGCATACCCTCTCGGAACTGGTGGAACTAATAAAATCTTGAAAGAAAAGAAAACTTGGTGAGAAAGAAAACTTATACGCAAGAAATCCTTAATTTTAAAAATTTAAATCTTAATGGTTGTTTATTTATTTATTTATTGTGACGAACTAGACAACAGATTGTTTTCTTGTCCAATTTTTATTACTGAATGTTAACTTATCTCGTTAATATGCTGGTCTATTTTTCTTATAAATAATATAAAATTTTCAATTTAAGAAAAATAATTCACACCTAATAAGGTAAAAATGTAACGCAAAGGACATGACACACACACACACACACAAAAAAAAAAAAATAAATAAATAAATAAATAAAAAGACATAATTTTAATAATTTATTATTATAAATTATTCATTCTAAACTGAAACTCATTTAAAGTTCAGCGATTTCAATTTATATAAACGAAACTTTCTTTAAATTAAAAAACAATTTGAAATTTTTATTGAATAAAGATATAAAAACTAGCAGGCTTTGCCCGCTTCGCTTGTCCCTAAATTTAAAGTAAACTCTTTTCTATATAGCTTTATAAAAATAAAATAAAATAAATTACTGAAATTGTTCAAAAGCTCGCTTCAGGTCCCTATTGCCTTCGGCAGCGATTTGGTCATCCACGGCAACTCGGGCGCTTGTCCCTATTACCTGCGACGATGGTTTACCAATGAGCTTCCATTTAGGTGCTTATTATATAACAGTTCCGAAATAGATAGTATCGAAAAAATTGGAGTTTCCCTTTTATATTTGAATCCCAGTTACATGTGAACAACACTATACGTGATGCACATAATATTTGTTTTTACGTTGTTTCCTGTGTTTATTTTGTTTATCCAATCAACCATAAAATGACAGCAATATCACGCCAAATATTACAATATGCTGTGACCGGCTACGTCTGTCGCATGAGACAATTAATTTTTTGTGTTTATATATAATTCATGGTTTGTAAACCGGATAGTACAGCCTTAATATAGTTCTCTTTGGCGACTTTTGAATTTTTGTCACCATTTTAGACTTTTAATCCATTGTAACAATAAGACTTAATCCCTTGTAACAATATGCTATGAGCGCTATTTCTGCCGTATTTTTGACAACTGATCTTTTTATTTTTATATTTATTTCCCATTAAGCATATTTTTATTTTTATTAATTTATTTAAATATTAATTTGAATTATTCAAATATTTCTGTTCGACAGCGTGCAAGTGCAGTAACACACAGAGGCACATTTGTTTGTATGATAAATTAGCATAGTGATTAAATATATAAAAAAATAAATAAATAGGTATACATTATCGTGCTACACAACTTTATTATGTCGCTCCATTGGCGTCTTTTGAATTTTTGTCGTCATATTAGCGATGGAATTTTTTTTTTTTTTTTTTTTTTTTTTTTTTTTTTTTTTTGTATGAAAAGGGGAAGACTGTTTTGCTAATAATTTTATCAGACTCATTTTTGTTTATACATAAGAATCCTTCATATTCTGCTTATATTTTTAATGTTTTTTAGGTTTAAAATTGTGCTTGTTGAAATAAATTTCCTATGTTTAAAACTGCATTTTTTCTGTAAATTTTGTGTAAAAATAAATCATTTATGTTTTTATATATTTGATGCGCTACTTAGATTAAAATGGCTGTTGCTATATTAAACTTCTTGTCGAAAAACGTTTGGTGTACTTCAACACCAAAATTTAAAAAATCGCCCAGCAGGATCTATTAATGAAACTGATATAATAAAAATATGGTTCATAGAGTTTAAATAATCTATTTAAAAAAACTTTTAAAACCCAAATTCATAATGTATCGTATCACATATATAGATATAATAATAATATATAGATTGATCATTGGGGAGAAAAAAGAGATTCCTTTTCACTCGGCAAAAGACGGGATTTTACCAAAATATGGCAGTCTTTCCCCGAGTGAATACACACGGGTGTACACACGAGTATTTTAGCAAATAAAATTCATGAATAATTTATTTACTAAAGGTGAATGAAAAACTCCAGATATAGTTTCAAATTCATTTTTCTTCTTTTCCTTTTTTTTTCAATACCACTTAATGGCTGATTCCAAACCTTTTTTTTCGGCATCAAAAATCTTTGCACGATAATATGGGGATGATAGATCTATCTATATTATTATATCTATGAACACATAAATCTTTTCGAAGTTAGAATCAGTGGCAGCTCGTGAATGACGTTTTGGGGGTGCTGCATCGAAGCGTCTAGAAAAAGTACATGGAATGGAATCTTTATTCATCTTATTGGCTGACTCTTTTATTTTGAGAATCAACGTAATACATCGACACTTCAATAGCCAATCAGAAGAAAAAGCTTTCCATACTAATAAAGTGTTTTTAGTCAGTAGCTTGCAGCCCACCCAATACATCATTCACCAGCCGCCACTGGTTAGAATAAAACTTAAATTGAAAAAAAAAAAAAAAAAGTAACTTTTTTGTTTATTAACCAAAAAATTAATGAAATTTGAAATGCAAGTTGGTCTTGTGGGGTACAGGCTGTATATTATATTTTTGTGTTCGTGAGAGAAAATTTAAAAGAATTTGAAAACTACAATTTTTAATCCCACTTTAAAAACATGTGACTTAATGTGAAGCAGATTTTTTATTTTTTTTTCTCCAAACGGTTTTCATACAATCTTCTGCTGTTGCCACCTAAAATTCATACTTTAGTTATTTTTTAAAATCTAATTGTCCGATTGATAAGCTGTTTAACGCATCGGATTCACAAAAATTTTCCCTTTCATTTGGTATCTTATTTGTAACGATACGACTGATATTTCTAATTTATTTTCTAATCTTTCTGATTTATTTTCCTCGTCTATAATAATAAATGGAAAGGTTTGTCTGTCTGTCTGTTCTTTTATACGTTCAGCCCCTATTGATTGCAGAAGTACAAGAATTGACATACGGATGCTCTGGAGCCTTTCCGAGGTCCTCCTCGAAACAGAATTTTAAAATTTTAATTAGTTTCGGAGATATTAATTAAAACGTTGACCCATGCCGATCGAAAAATGACCAAAAATCCTTATTGCTTAAAAATAGGCAATCTATCCGCAGACGATTTTAACGGCATTCTCGAACGGAAACAAAACATGTGGAAGTCATTAATGTCACATGATCTTGAACTGGGGTTAAAAATTGCAAATTTCAAAGTGCTTCAAATTTTCTTTTTCGCACACAACACTTAATATACAACCTATTCAGCACAAAACCAACCTGCAGTTAAAATTTCATCAATTTTCATTAATAAACAAAGCAGTTACATTTTAATTGCAAATTAAATTTTATTCTAACACGTAATCTATCTTTCAATAGACGATAGGAGTTTCCATAGCAACAAAATACATTTGAAGGAACTGAAAAAATACTTTTTCTTTTTCTTTTTACTTCCATTACCCGACTACCGTGGTATATATAGGTTTTGGGGACCTAAAAAATATTTATTTTTCTTTTTACTTCCATTAACCGACTACCGTAGATAATGGAATTAGAGATTTCACGTGATTTACATGTTTTAGAATGCCCTGATTAGGTTTTTTTTTGTATCTCAGCTACTAATTAAAATAATTTCACAAGTAACACATTATTTGAAAACTTTGTTGATTTGGAATTGAACAGTAGATTTCAGAATTTTCTGCCGCCAGATATTTTAAAATTTTAATATTTCAAATTCTAATTAAATTATTTTTAATACTTCATTCGAAAGATATTTTAAAGTACTTTTATATTATCGAAACTGGGATTCGAGATTTCACCTGATTTACACGTTTTGAGGTCTCCTGAATCGGTGGTCTTTTGTATCTCAGCTACTAATTAAAATGATTTCATAAGTTACATCATTTGAAAGCTTTGTTGATTTGGAATTGAACAGTAGATTACAGAAAATTCTATTTACACGTTTTGAGGTCTCCTGAATCATCTTTCTTCTTTATCTCAGTTATTAATTAAAAAATTTTTCATAAGTAATACATCATTTGAAAGCTTTGTTGAGTTGATACACATTTTAAAGTACTTTTACATTATCGAAAATGGAATTCGAGATTTCACTCGATTTACACGTTTTGAGGTTTCCTGATTAGGTTTTCTTTTGTATCTCAGCTACTAATTAGAATAATTTTATAAGTAATACATCATTAGAAAGCCTTTTTGATTTGGAATCGAACAGTGGATTACAGAAATTTGTACCGCCAGATGGCGCTGTAATATTTTCAAATTTCAGTATTTCGATTTCTAATTATGATTAAATTATTTTTAATACATCATTCGAACGATATTTTAAAGTTCTTTGAAATTATCGAAAGTTTTCACCAGATTTGCACGTTTTGAGGTGTCTTGAATCAGTTTTCTTTTGTATCTCAGCTACTAATTAGAATAATTTCATAAGTAATGCATCATTAGAAAGCTTTTTTGATTTGGAATCGAACAGTGGAATACAGAAATTTGTACCGCCATATGGCGCTGTAATATTTTAAAATTTCAATATTTCAATTTCTAATTATGATTAAATTATTTTTAATACATCATTCGAAAGATATTAAGTTCTTTTAAATTATCGAAAGTTTTCACCAGATTTACACTTTTTGAGGTGTCCTGAAACAGTTTTTTTTTAATCTCAGTTATTAACTAAAACAAGTTCATAAGTAATGCATCATTTGAAAGCTTATTTGAGTTGATACACATTTTAAAGTATTTTTACATTATCGAAAATGGAATTCGATATTTCACCCGATTTACACGTTTTGAGGTCTCCTGATTAGGTTTTCTTTTGTATCTCATCTACTAATTAAAATAATATCATGAGTAATACATCATTTGAAAGCTTTGTTGATCTGGAATGGAACAATAGGTTACAGAAATTTCTACCGCCAGATGGCGCTATAATATTTTTAAATTTCATTATTTCAAATTCTAATTATGATTAAATTATTTCTAATACATCATTCGAAAGATATTTTAAAGTTCTTTTAAATTATCGAAAGTGGAATTCGAGATTTCACCTCATTTACAATTTTAAGGTGTCCTGATCAGGTTTTCTTTTGCATCTCAGCTAATTGAGTAAGACCGTTCAAAACTGGTCTATGTAAGTTAATTAGGAGGGGCTTGAAGGAAGGGGAAGGAATAGGCGCGCAGCGAGCACGACGCTGCAGTGCCGAAGGCAGTGGGGACCCGGTCCGACAATTTACCTGATGAGAAATGATTTTTTAAAATTTTTCTTTTCTTTAGAATTAGAGTTTGATTTCAGAAGGAATATGTGCGCTCACTCATGTATATCTTAACATGTGCGCGCTCAGCGCGCATGGGTTTGGGGCCCGGTGCGAGTTTTTACCCTGTGATAAAAGTTTTTTTTTTTCTTAATAATAAAAGTTTGAGTTGAAAAGGAATATGCGTGTACAGCGCACGTATATCCTTTCGAGAACACTGAAATACATGTACAAATATTGCTCACTTAATAGTATAAGATTAATTTTACGTGATAGACATAGATAATAACGTGATAGACATGCCATGTTTTTGCTTATTCAATTTTAAATTTCGTTTTATAATTAATAATATAAAAAATAAAATGTGTTATTTATTTGATACGTTCCCTTTATTTCCTATCAATAAAATTTAAAGTAATTCAATTAGTTGAAAAGCTAAAATAGGTCTTGTCCACTTTCGAAGAAAATAAAACCCTATACTTTTTTAAATATTTGAATATTTTATTGAAAATATTTACGATAAAGCAGTTTCACATTATTTTTTCAAATTAAAAGAAAAAAAAATGCTATTTTGGACTTTAAATTGAAATTAATAGCTAGGTTTTTGGAGGAAAAATATAACTTATCTTTGAAACAGAAGAAAATTATTGCTCTGCGTAGGTGCTGTCACCTAGCGTTAGTTTTGTTTTTTAAATGTTGCCTAATTTTACATTGGGATTCGCCGCGCGTGGAAGGCATCTAGTTAAGGAGGCGCTTGTTTTACTGAGGTTAATTAAAATTTGAACTTCTATACACACTTATGTTCAATAACTTGAACAATTTTTGTATTTTTAAATGTTACAAAAAAGGTTCCTGTTACAAAAAGGGTTGAAATTCGATGCAGAGTGAAGATATTAACAGCTTAAAGGAAAAATGAAGGGAAAAATGTAGAATCTATTTTATTTTTTTATTTATTTTTTTTTTTTTAAGATAAAAGCTAGTCTAAAATTCAAGGATTTTTACAAGACAGTCTTTCAGCAAAAATATCGCAGATGGAAATATTAATCTGGAAATATATTAGGCCAAATTCCCCATCAAGAAAAAAATATAAACGTATGCAAAATGTGGAAGTTATTAAAAGTTAAAAAATAAAGTAAAAATAAAGTTTTAAATATTTCCCTTATTTATACTCATTATACTTGTATAACATGAATATTTAAAAACATTACCCTGAAAATTTTTAATGACTTCTCTTATTTAGCCTATACCCTTTAGCCTATATCTATATAGAAGTTCTAATTCAGCCTAGAGATGCAACGATTATTCGGCCGAAGCCGAATGTTCGGCCTATTCGGTCTGTCAGCCGAATATTCGGCTTCGGCCGAATATCAAGTCCATTATTCGGCCCAGGCCGAATAATTCTTTAAGAAATGTTTTTATGTATATTTACACAATATAAATAAAAACATTATATTACACAATAAAATTTTTTAATTTTAGAATTTATATTTGTCATGTATTGTGGAAATTTTATTTGAAATTAACTAATATCCCCTCCCCCCCCCAAAAAAAAAAAAAAAAAAAACTTTCATACCTTGAATGAATTTCATCATACCATTTTAATGTAAGAATCATGTAAAAACTTTTATGCTATATTAATAAGTGCAAAACATATCTGTAGTAAGCTAACATAATCTGTTAAATTAAAAACTAATCTATTCAAAATTGTCCCAACTGATCCATACAAGCAAATTCTGATTTGTTTTCAAAGCATAATGAAAAAATTTAATATTTATCCTTCGTTATTTAATAATAATAAAAAAAAATCCTTCCAGTGGTATTTTTAATTATTGGGGGAGGGGGACAAAAAATTAGAAATTGAGTTATGCCGTTCAAAATTGGTATACATAGGTTTTGGGAGCCTAAAAGTCGAATGAGGATATTTTCGAAAGTGTAAAATTATTAGGGGGGGGGGGACAAAAAATTAGAAATTGAGCTAAACCATTCTAAATTGGTATTTATATGTTTTGGTGGCCTATGAGTCGAATAAGGATATTTTATAAAATGTAAAATTATTAGGCGGAGGGGCAGGAAGGGCAAAAATTAGAAATTGAATTAGACCGTTCAAAATAAATATGTATAGGTTTTGGGGGCCTAAGAGTCGAATGAGGATATTTTAGAAAGTGTAAAATTATTATTCTAAAAAATTATTATTAAATTATTATTTTGCCCCCCCCTTTTCGGGGGGGGGGCAAAAACATAGAAATTGAGTTAGACCATTCAAAACTGGTATATATAGGTTTTGGGGCCTACAATTGAAGGAGGATATTTTCGAAAGTGCTACATTATTAACATTAAGGGGAGCGGAAAGAGGGACTAGGGGTACCAAAAAATAGAAATTGAGTTAGACTGTTCAGAAATTGGTATATGTAGGTTAATTAGGAGGGGCGGGGAATAAATATGTGTATCCCTTAATCTGTGCACACGCAGTGTGCATGGGTCTACGCTGCCAACGGCAATGGGAACCCGGTGTAAGTTTTTATTCGATCAAAATTTTTTTTTTTCTATGAGCTAGAATATGGAATTTTGAGAATTCATTCATTATAGTGATTCATTTAAAAATAGTGACCCGCTAGTGGGCGAAGCTCACTAGTATCTATTAAAATATGACTGGACAATACCTCATAAGAAACTTGCAAAGAATTATTATTATTGAGGCAATTTTTAAGCCGAACATAGCCGAATATTTTTTTCAGAATCAAATAATGGCTTTAAAAATAAAAAAATTGTATAAAAATAACTTTTAAAAAAGAAAATAATACATTTTAGTTATGAAATGTACAAGAATTGTGCATATAGTGCATACTATACTATGTTTTTAGACAAAAATGAGTTCATTATTCGGCGGCTAAATAGGCCGAATAATCGGCTGTAATTTGGCCGATTAATTGGTATTCGGTTATTCGGCCAAACCATTGTTCGTTGCATCTCTAATTCAGCCTATCTGTTTAACATGTAATATATTAAAATAATAATAAAAATATTGAAAAAACAAAATTATTTTTTTTAAAGAGAAATCTTTTAGCAAATGTATGTCTGAACTAAGTGATTAAAAAAATAAATAAATAAAATACTTTTAAAACTATTGTACAAGTTATATTAGGGTACATACAAATGAATCACTTCCAATTGCAAAGCCGTTTGCAGGCGTTCCAAATGTATGACTGAAGTCGGCAGCAAAAGTATCCGAGCACTAGCAAAAATTCCTATATGAAAAAGACATACCTAACACTGTTTTGTTAAAAAAATCCTTGTAGAATCTTGTTCTTAGACTGACTAAGAACAGGATTCGACAAGGATATATTCAACAAAACAGTGTTAGGTATGTCTTTTTCATATGGGAATTTTTGCTAGTGCTCTGTTACTTTTTCTGCGGACTGTATTTGCAAAAAACTTGCAAAATTTACGTCATCGAAATTGCAAGCGTTTCGTATTGTTCCTTAATCTGTTTCTATCAACGTCAGTACAAGATAATATCTAAATCTTATATGTAAATTGTATTGATGGATAAATTATGATTTTAATTATTCAAGATTTATTAATATTTAATTTCAAAATTTATAATAAATTTAAAATATGAAAGAAATAATAGACGTTGAAAATTCATTTTGTATAACACTCTAAAACTGGAAACATGTTATAATAATACTGGTTACCTTGGAGAGGAAATAGTTAAATGAGGCATAACTGTATTTTTAGTCAATTGATTAATTAAAGTAAAACAAATAACTGAAGCAAATAAATAAATTTTAGAGAAATCTAATGAAAATTAGAATAAAAAACTCCTGATCCATGATTAACATGTCTTTTAAATATATAAATCAATTTGAATACACAAAACCAATTTTAAATATAATTGTATTTAAAATTAATTTTATATATCATTCTAAAACTGGAAATAGGTTACAGTATTAGTGGTTCCATTCGCAAGAAAATGCTTAATGTGCCATAATTATATTTTTAGTCTCTTGAACACAATACAAGTGAAACATTTTAAGCAAAAATGCATGAACTGATTAAAAATAAAAGCAGATACATTTTAGGAAAACCTAATGAAAATCGAATAAAAAAAATAACTAATTTATCATTACAATTTCTCTTAAATATACATTTTATGCATAAATTTATAAGTTTTATGCATAACCTTTAAATTATATCGTAAATGAATAGCATACGGTTCATTTAGAAAGTTAAGTCTAACTGTGTAACATTCTGAAATTGCTACGCAAAAATACAATTTGTTTTACAATATGCTACATTTAAAAAATACATTCTTCCTGGCTGTTCATCTTAGAGAATACGGTAAAATTATATAGGAGTCATTCCATGACAAATTAACACACACACACACACACAAAAACAACAACATTTTTAACCTGACCCCCCCCCCCCTCAGATTTATATGAAATTGGGCTCAATAATTTGTTCTATTAAGAAATGAATGTATACCAATTAATAAGTCCCTATCACTTCTTTTAGTTTTTAATATACAGGGCTGCAAAAACGGGTAAAAAAAGCAGATTTCCGAAATTCGTGTACTACAAATGTATCCACATTTTCTTTCCTAATTAACTTAGAGATAAAAGAATCGTATCATTAGAAAGCTTAGACTGCCTTTCAAATGATATATCACATGTATTTTCACTTTAAGGTCAAACATTTTTATCTTTAAAACTTCAATATTTATAAAAAAGTATATAGTTAATTTTCATTTGAAAATTATATGTTATTATTACATTTATTACCTGGAATTAATGTAAGTTTCAACATGAGACGGCCATTCTTTGTAAAACGTACGGAAATACTGGTAGAGTTGCATTTTAATTTATAACTCAGTATCCAATGGCCGTTAACAGAAAGAAAAAAAAATCTATCATGTTGTGGCTATCACAAAATTTTCTTCTATATTTTCCTGTACAATTTTACTAAGTGCGAATAATTTATTAAAGTTATTATTTATTAAAATTATTTAAGTTGATGAATTCAAATCATTTTCAGCTAAGGAAAATCTAACACTAAGTATCCAAGCAAAGTCAGTTTCATCGTCTAGAAATAACAGATTAAAAATGCGTTTTGATAATGGTTTTCTCATATATCATGTTTGGCACATTTATATGCCATAGACATTGAGATAGAGTCATCCTTACTGATGAAATTAGCAGTATAGCAGCGACATCTATACGCCGATAAGTTGAGTCAGCATAATGGCTCATAATGTATTTCTTACATATCTAGTTTTGTTTGATGATACGCAATAGAACCTGAGGTATAGCCTTCCTTTAAATTGTAGAAATCGCTGTGTAGCAGTGGCGGCTCGTGAACCGAAAACAGGTGAAGAGCTCAAAAATAATATTTAAGTATTTTCAATGCATGATTTTTATTAAGCATGGTTTTAACTAAAAATAACTAAAAATACTTATTTAAATGAAAATTTATATTCTATAAATGAATACAGTGTAAAATACAGTGTGCCTCTTCACCTATTTTCGGTGCACGAGCCACCACTGGTGTGTAGTAGCACCATCTGTTAAGCGGTTTGCCCCAAAAAGTTGACATGCATTAATATATGTTAATATGCATCTGCATACAAATTTATGTGCAATTATGTGCAGTAGTTCCTGAAATATAGCCTTTAGCCTTTCCATAAATTGCGAAAATAGCTATATAGCAGCGCCACCTGTTGGCCGATAAGCATTCAAATTGAATAAGCACAATACCACATAATGGTCTTTTTACATATCAAGTTTGATTATACTCGATAGAGTCTGAGATATAGAAACCTCTGAAATTTCAGAAATCGCTGTATAGTAGCGTCACCTATTGAGCAGGTGACACCAAAAGTGGATAGGCACTAATATAAGTCAAGATGCATCTACAAATAAATTTATATGTAATTCTGAACAGTAGCTTTGGAGATACAGTTGCTACAAAATTTTTGTCACACACACACAGACAGACAGACATTTTCTAAAAATAGTCAAATCGTGTTCTAGATCTCTCAGAACGTGCAAATCCATCGAAAACAGAAAGTCGAAAATTTTTACAAATCCAATACTCTCTTCTATTGAATATAGATGAAAGTAAAAAAAAAAAAAATAATAATTAAATAAATAAATAAATTGCGGATTATAGATCTGCGTATTGAAGGGGGTTAATTGTATTAACTTTTTGATAAAAGGAAAGAAAAAATAAAGTTTGCATAAAATTTTTTTACAAAGTATATTCAGAACGCTTAAACGATAAAAAACATTAGAAACCCGTAATTTTAAACAATATTAAAACTTATCATCATTGTGTTAAATAACAGAGTAATCTACCTTTAAATAAACAGTTATCCTGATTAAATTATCAAGAGAACACTTGAAACATCAAACTTCTTAAACTGCCAGAGAATTACTTTTAGAAAATGAAGCAATTTTATACTTCCATATCTGTTGCCGAAAAAAAGAGGTTCATATTCAAGCATTAATAGCAATCAGGAATAGAGAAATTGATGTTGTACTATTTCTAAATAACCTGCATGGTTCAAAATCATGAATGCTTAACAGAAATATTGGCATTTATTGGCATTTGGCCATACACATCAGATTTGTGTGCTTGACTCTCGAAGCCCGCTTGTAAATCTTCGCCAGATAAAGACAGATAGGACATGATAGAATTACAGAATCGAAAAAACACCCACGGTCAGCGCGGGAATCGAACCCGCTCTCCTGCGCTCGAAAGTGATTAGCAGTGGGACGACATAACCACTCGGCCACGGAGGGCCCGATTAGAATGGCATCAATTAAAAAGAAAACTTAGCCTAATAATTAGAGCTGGAGGATATCAGAAACTAAATATTGCGATATATCTTCAAGTTAAAATCGATATTGGTGATATATTGCGATATTACAGTTGGCTGCAAAATTATTCGAGCACTAGCCAATAATTCCTATATTTAAAAAGTACACTTAAGACTGTTTTGCTAAGTAAATCCTTGTCGAATCATGTTCTTAGACTGATTAAGATCATGACTTGACAAGGATTTATTTAACAAAGCTGTATTAAGTGAACTTTTTTTTTTGGCAAGGATTATTGCTAGTGCTCGAATAATTTTGCAGCCGACTGTACATTCAAGAGAAGGAAAATAGATATTTGCAACTTTTTAAAAAGAAATGAACATCAATTTTAATATATACAAGTGGGGAGTGTTTTCTATATATTTTTATATTTTCTGGTATATTACTTTCAATTTTTTTATATAAAAAATTAAATAAATAAACATAGAATAATAATGAAGGAAGAAGGAGCGTATATGTTTTGGTTTCGGTTTGTAAAATCCAGGACTGCCGGGTGTAGTGTTGTAACTATGCTTCAATCTGATTGGTTGGCGACTTGTTGGTGAGATTTTTTTAATCGTCTCGACTCGTCTCTCTGTCAATCAGTCAGTGAGGCAGCACCCACAACAAACAGCTATAAGTGCGCCGAGGATGGGTGCCCTACTTCAAGTTTTTAAGCAGCAGGAGCAGATTTGGCTGGCACTTCACTAGAAGGGGTTTGTAAGCATTAGAGTACTGACGTGCTCCTTCTTCCTCTATTATTACGCTATGTAAATAAATAAAAAAATGCGTAAATAGCAACACAATGTTTTGTGTTTCTTTTAATTTACACTATTACTTTTAAATATACTTCTAAATAGTTTGTCCTCCATTCTTTACATTTTAATCTTTAATTATTTCAAAATCACATTTTAAAAGAGTTAATAGGTGGTGTGTGTTTTATTTATACAAAGCATATCATCAAGATTCATAATCTATAATAATAAAAGGAGATGTTTGTCTGTGCGTTCAGCTCCTACTGAACGCAGAAGTACAAAATTTGACATACGGATGCTCAAAAGCCTTCCCGAGGGGATAGTGAAAGAAGAATTTAAACATTTTAATTGGTTGCGTAGATATTAATTAAAACATCGACCTATGTCTAATCAAAAAACCAGTCAAAAATTGGGCCAATGGTGTTTTTAACCCTTCAGCGCATTCTTCAAAAGAAGAAGCACAGAGAGAAAATTTCGCGGGTTTTTGTAAAGCGATCGCCAGGCCCTGACTAGCGGCAGGGCGTACGGGGCAAATGCCCCCCAGAATAGGCTTGCCCCGGGGCTCCAGGCAGTCTAAGTCGGGGCCTGGCGATCGCTACTCAACTGTTAGAGATATTGAAAATACACCTGTACCACGAGAAAGAGCATTTATTACCGACTCTTACGGTAATTTTTTTTTTTTAAATACGGATTTTTTACATAAAAAAAAGTTTTTAAAAGGGTCCAAAATTTCTCTTTTTCTCGTTTGTCTAATTTGAATTGCCCTGTACGAAAGAGTAATTGTCCCATTTCTTAACAATTGGTATATTTGAAAAGGTCGTTTAATCCTCTCTCGAACCATATAAGCATTTTAACAAAATACGGATTAGCGATCCTTTTAGAGATAAATCTTTTTTTTTTTTTTTTTTTTTTTTTTTTTTTGTACATAGACCTTGATTAGACGAATCAGATTTCAAAAGATTGAGAGATTTTTTCAAAAAATGAATCCGATATAATTTTTTAAATTTTCTGCATTCCTGCAGTTTTTGATGACATTCTGAATCCGCGTTTCTGAAATTCTTGCATTTGCGTTCGAACAACAGCTGGTATTTTGGTTACCATGGAAACTCTCTTTTAACTTCGCAGATGATATTTTGAATGTAGAGAGAAGGACAATGATCTTTTTCTGATTGTGGTCACGTGTTTTTGCACTGCGATTAAAAATTGCAAGTTTCAAAATTCTTCAATTTTCCTTTGTCGCACACGAAACTTACTCTACAGAGTTTCCATCACAAGACAAAGTTGCAGTTCAAATTTCATCGATTTCGGTGAAAAAAAAAAAATACATTTTAATTACAAATTAAATTTTATTCAAATACGCGTATTTCAAATTCTAATTCCAATTAATTTATTTTCAATTGATACATCATTTAAAAGATATTTTAAAGTTCTTTTGTATTATCGAAAGTGGAATTTGAGATTTCACCTTATTTACACGTTTTGAAGTGTCCTGATTATGTTTTCTTTTGTATCTCCGGTACTAATTAAAATAATTTCATAAGTAATGCATCATTTAAAAGCTTTGTTGATTTAGGATCGAACAGTAGATTACAGAATTTTCTACCCCCAGATGGAGCTGTAATATTTTAAAATTTCAATATTTTAAATTCTAATGAGCGAGGAATGTGTTGTTAGTTCTAATACGGTGATAAGGGGCCGCAGGCGCCACCGTGCGTGACTTTGCTAAAGTCAGAAATTTAAAAGATCATAACATGGTGAGCGAACAGGCTGTTTCAGGTATGAAACTGGAAGAAAGCGCCGCAGGCGCTACTGAGCTGGAATTTACTGCTGTTAAATTTTTCAATAAAGCTATTTTCACTATATCTCAATAAGCTGTTTTAAGACCTAAAACGGGAAAAATGTGCCGCAAGAGCCACTGAGCGGGAGTTTCGTAAAGTCGGAGTTTTCGAGAATCGCGAACTAGCTGGTCGCCGAAGGCGGCTAGTTATAATAGAAATAAAAACTTAAGAAAAATGAAGCTGTACTAGCAATGTGAAATTTTGCGCAGAAATCATCTATCTCTCTATCTACATGTATATCAATGATTCACTTATATACAGAATTTTTTAAATAAATATTAGTGTGAGTTTTGCGCCTAATTCCCATCCCTGAGTATAAAGAAAGTTCATTTACTAGTAGTCCTGGCATTAGTTGATAACGATATGGTTGAAATTAAATTTAATTCGGTGAATAAGAAATGCACAGTAGAAATATAGTTTATATACTTTCTTTAGAACTGCGACCGAATAAACTTTCTTGGTTGTAGAGTAATACTAATTTGAAACCCTCACAACTCATAATTATTGTAAAGGTCAGTTAGCTGCCATCTTTAGTTTTTTATCTACTTACTATTGCAAAAAAAGTTTTTATTATTTTTATTTATTTATTTATTTTTTTAAATATATATATATACTGTGTCAGGTATAGCAAAGTGCTACAATTAAAACTCGCACTTTGCGGGTAAAACGTGAATCTGCTGTTTTAGGATTCAAGTCGATTGAATGATGGAGTTAGTTCCTATCCTAACTTAAATTTGTAAATTGAAATTTGCAAATATTTTGGAAAGTAAGATAGATAAAAGTAGTTGGGGTCAGTTGGAGAGGAGAGTTGGTACGAGCGTTAGTTGAAAGGCGAGTGAGTTGAAGGATGGTAGTTAGAAAGTTAGTGTGAAGGAAAGTATGAGAGTTGAGGGAGCTAGCTGTTAGCGGCTTAGGATAGAAGAGAGTAAGTCCTGTAGCATTGTAGCGTCAGGGAATCCTCCTACATGCGAAAGACTACTTGGTCTTAAAAGTTAAATTAGTATGGAGAAGACCCGTTCTCCACAACTGAATTCATATTTTGTAATAGTTTTATAGCAATTGGACATTGTATTATAATTAAATACTAGTATCGCCCAGTGGTTGAAGATCGACCACTTTTTGTAAAGCAAATAAAAACAACTGTCTTCTCATAAACGGAAGTAATTTAGCTGAGTATTCATTAAATGAATGCCATTGGTTGACTAGAACACGCATATGTCTTTAAGGGTTCGCTTCACTCACCGTCGCCAGAAACCGAAGCTAATGTTATTCTATGGGAAATTTTCTTTACTTTAATAAAATTAAACATAATTTATACGTCCCATTAATATATTAAAATTGATGTAACTTTTAAAATGAGATAAAAAATACAATAATTTAAAACTTTAAAACATTCTGCCTTGAACGAGGCTAAAGCTATTCCTCTTGAATATTTAATCTTGCTATGATGTATTATGAATTTTTGTAAATGTTGTTTGTACTTGTATGTTTGACACTGAGGAGGGCTAGTGTTCTAGCCGAAACATCTGTCTTGTGTTTTAATGTTTTTAATTAAAATGTATTTTTAAAGTTTTAAATTATTGTATTTTTTATCTCATTTTAAAAGTTACATCAGTTTCTTTACTTATTACTTATTTGCTAATACATATTTTTAAATTCTATTTTCACATTCTGAAAATTCTCAACTGTTAAATTGATGCCTCTTTTTTAAAAACGTGTTTTTTTTTTTTTTTTTTTTTTTTTTTTTTTAATATTTTATTTTAAAGATGTAAAATACTATTTTTCAATATGTGCAATGTTTCATTTTGCCATTTCAAAATAAATAATATAAAATTTAAAAAATACTTTTTAAAAAAAGGGGCGTCAATTTAACAGTTGGAAATTTTCTGAATGTGAAAACGGAATTTAAATTTTTTTTTTTAATTTTAGTTAATTAGTTATAAAGAAAGAAAATTTCTCATAGAATAGCATTTCCTCGGGTTACCAACGACGGTAATTACTTTTTACGTGCAAAAATATCGAGAACTTTTATAACAATATCTCCACCTGCGAAGTGAATAGTTATTAAATATAATGCATTCATCAACTAGAACTTCACTTATGTACCTTTTACATACAAAAGTGTTGACAATAGTAAAAGCACTATCATTACGGTCTAAATATTCATTAAATAAAGCGCATTCATCGACTCTTGAAAAATTACTCTCCACAGGCAAAAGTATCGAAAACTGTCAGAACAATATTATTACAAGCTGTATCCACGGACTGAATATTCATTAATAAAATGCATTCGTGGACTAGAACCTGCTCATGTTTTCAAGAATAACTTAACTACACACAAAAATATCAACAACTTTCATAACAATATCATTACAGCGCCATCTCTTGACGTTTTTATTTAAAATATCTATCTATCTCGGAATGACACAAGGAATGCATGTATGTTTTTACGAATAAAAAAATAATGTGCAAGTTCTTTTTGGAAAACATTGCAAAATTTTAAAAGAAATATAATGTAAAACCCATGTGCAAAAATTTACTTAGTTGCGTGATATGGCAAACGAACCTGAACGATAGCAGCTCTCGCCCCACGGAATATTAGACCCTCAAATCACAATTGTATTTATACTAAATTCCGTATTCTTCGACCACATGTCATGAAACTATGGAAGCATCTGCGCAAGAGTTAACTAAACGAATCCAATGCTAAAATAGGAGTGACAGTCATCTGACTCAGAGAAATTGAGCAATAACAGAGAGCGGAATTATTCTTCGATCACATTTGATGAAACCCATGGAAGCATCTGTGGAAGTGCTAACTCAACGAGTCAAATGCTAAAATAGGGGTAATAGTCATCTGACTCAGGGAAAATGAGCAATAACAGAGCGCGGAATTACTGGATGTTTTCCAAATTTCAAACTGTCGGACAAGCTGGGATCCCTCCAGCATTTTGGACGCGTCCTTACTGCTAGTTTTCGGATATGTGGCTGAACTGTACTGGATGTTTTCCAAATTTCAAACTGTCGGCCAAGCTGGTATACCTCCAAAATTTTGGATGCGTCCTCATTGCTAGTTTTAGGATATGTGGCTGCACTGTATGTGTATAACAACGGATGCTGATGATCGTAATAGTATGTGTTTTCATCCGCAGGATATTTTGAGGATATACTGGGACGTAGTGTGAAAATTCGTTTTGGGGGGGGGGACGCGACGTTTGGCGCCTTTTTCTAATCCTCAGCTAAAAATGCATCCCGCATGCTTTCAGGGGGTCTCCATCTGGAGGACCGATGCATACGCCCTCTCATCGGTTACTAGATGGAATCACTTCACCTCCCCAGCTAAAAAAATCTGCAAAAAAACTTTAAAAAAACTGCAGAGAAACTGAAGGCAATTCTCACAAGTTTTTTAAAAGTTTTTTTAAAGATATTTTAGAGTCAAAATTTTACATAATTGACTTCAAAATTTCAGCGAAAAAACTTTAAAAAAACTTGTTCCATTTACCTTCAGCTTTTCTGCAGTTTTTGAAAATCTGCAAAATTTCCGTGGAAAAACTTTGAAAAAACTAGTTTCATTTACCTTTAGTTTTTCTGTAGTTTTCGAAATTCTGCAAAATTTCCATGAAAAAACTTAAAAAGAACTTGCACCACATACCTTCAGTTTCTTGAAAACTGCAAAGTTTCTTCGAAAAACTGAAAATACTTATTCCTGTTACTTTCAGTTTCTCTGCAGTTTTTTAAATTCTACACAGTTTCTGTGAAAACCTTAAAAACTATTATTGTTCCCCTGCCACACACAAAAGCCAATTTTTAAAACTTAGTTTGTTGTGACCAACACATGGCCCTCTTTTGTGTTTCTATACAAATTCCCTCACTAAAAAATAATTTATCAAAATTATCTTCCATGTTGAATGCAGACAATTTCCATTCTAGAGAAATAATATTAGGTCATTCGACCCTCTTCTGCATTTCTATACAATTTCCTTCAGTAAAAAAAAATTTTTTTTTATCAAAATATCTTCCATGATGAATGTAGACAATTTCCATTCTAGTGAAATAATTTTAGCACTAAATATGCAAAGGGAAATCCATTTTTTAGATATGACTTATTTCAATTTTAACCACAAAAAAAAAAAAAAAAAAGTTTCTTTTCAATTACTACATATTGAGGGTTCTACCATTTATTTTAAAAGGTGTTGATGAGCTCATTTGGGAGCTACTCATAATGAAAATTTGTCCCCCTTCGGAGGGACTTTCCTTTTGAGGGGGGAGGGGAAACCAATAATGCTTGCACATTTACAAAAAAAAAAAAAAAAAAAAAAAAAAAATTCTCACTTGACATCACTATTATAGATTCTTCGTTTTAATTTCATAATGATTATTAAAAAATAAATCACTTTATGTATATTTATAGGAAATGTTCTGCAATGTAAAAAATTAAAGGGGAAAAAAATTGCAGAATGACAACCCCATTTGTTGGATAATTTTTACCAAATGTTTCTAGACATTAATTTATGTCAAGTTGCAACTACAAATAAAATTTTATGAAATTCTGAGTAGTATAGTTCCTGAGATATAGTTGCCACAAAATTTTGTCACATACAGATATTTCCAATTTAGTGCAGTCATTTAAACTTAAATTAGGTAAGAATCTCGGAATTCGAGATACCCAGCTGCAAGTCTGTAAATACTTGTATATTGACACCCTAAAAGTTGTCTCAAAACCTACATATGGTAGGGTGTACGCAACTATTAAATTTCAAGGTCAAAGGTCACAAAAATCGTTTTTTTGCGCTTTTTTTTTTGTAAATATCTCATTTCCTATGGGTTTTTTGCTATTTGTATTTATTATCAATATTGTATTTATTTTCAATAGTTATTATCAATACAAAATTCTCTACAAATTTTGTTTAAAAAATTTTTTCATACGGTGAACCGTTTTCGAGATAGAGGGCGGAGAGCGCGCGGTCACAGCATCACTTCAGGTCAACCGGTGCCTCCGGTCGAAAACGTGCCATATATAGTTGATGAACTATCGATAAATCAATGATTATAAATATTTGTCAATTTTTATTAACTATTATATTATATTTTATCATTTTCTTCATGCATTAAATCTATATCTATTCCATAATACTGATAACCGCTTCCTAAAATTAAAAAATAATTAAGGGAAAAACTTAAATCATAATATAATTATATTCCCATTTACACTAATGACATTTTAAATAGAAAATAATTAAGTGCATCTTCTTTAAAATCTGTAAATTTTAAAATCCTTCCACTACGTCAAAAATTATACCTGGGAATTATACGGGCCCCTATTATACACTACGGACCTTTCTATTTATAACCAGTAGGGACAGATGTTCAATTGTATTGTATAGTTACGACCGTCTTCTCTTTATTTCAGTTTGAATCGTATCTTGGTAACTACGGACGTACAATTTCAAGAACTATGGCTGATTTGTGTTTTCTATGTAATAAGTCAGATTCGGGAGGTGAATCGCTTATTGAAGTAGTGCGCGGTATGAAATCTCTACGAACTGCAAGTGTCCAACGAAACGACGGAAAAATTGATTATTTAAAATCAGTAACCTGTGTTAAAGTGCATGAAAAGTGCCGAAGTGTTTACATTAGTAAAAACTGTATCCAAGCTGCAAAACGGAAACAAGAAGAAGGAGAAACTATAACTTCTCCATTAGTACAACGTAAAAAACGAGGTGAAGTGTTTGATTTTAAGAATCAATGTTTATTTTGTGGCGAAGTTGCTGATGAGGCTGCAGAGAAAAAGAAAAGAGAAAAATACAGGCGGAAGATAAAAAATGTGAGTACTCTTGAGTTCAAAGATACTGTTATCAAAAAAGCAGAAGAACGTGGGGATGATTTCGGAGAATTAGTGAAAAGTCGTATAATTTTACAGTATGATTTGATCGCTGCTGAAGCGAAGTACCATGCTGCTTGCTTTACAAACTTTTCAAATAAATCATCATCGTCATCGCCTCTTGAGAAACCTCGTCAAGATAATCAAGTTACAGAAGCTATGTTAGAGATTTTCAATTACATCGAAAATAATAATGATTCTCAATTAACACTAAAAGCAGCTTAAAGATGTCTTGACAGGGTATGTGCCAGATGATAAAACTATCATTACAAGACTACAACAGACTACTAATCATCCTCAAGACTACTAATTACAAGACTACTAATTATCCTCATTCCAAAACACATATTTTATTTCTGCACACATTAAGTGGCTGTGACACAACTTCTGCTCTTTTTAAAAAGGGAAAAAAATCATTTTTAAAAGTTTTTGAGAAACTGACAAATTTGGATGAACTAGCTGCAGCATTTGAGGAAGAAAATTGTTCGGCCCAGAGATTATTAGAGAGTGGAACTCAAACCTTATTGGCAGTCTGTAATGCTCCGAAATCTGTGAAAAGTCTCGATCATCTTCGTTATATGCATTACGTCAAGTCTACAAAATTTAATAAAACTGTGCAGCTTTCAAATATTCCACCAACAAGTGCAGCTGCTCAACAACATTTCAAACGTGTATATTATCAAGTTCAAACTTGGTTAGGGCATGATTTGGAACCCCAGGTATGGGGTTGGTCAATGCGAAACGATTTTCTGGAGCCTATCATGACAATTTTACCACCTGCTCCAGAAGATTTGCTAAATACAATTTTCTGCAACTGCAAGAGTGGTTGTGGTTCGCGATGCGGATGCAGGAAAACGGGCTTGCAATGCTCTTTAGCTTGTGGCCAATGTAATGGGCAAGCTTGTCTCAATGCTCTACCATATCAGAGCGACATTAACGAAGATGGAACCTTTGACCCAGATATCATGGAAGAACTTGAGACAAATGTCGTTGAAGACGATAATGAAGACCAGTTTGAAATTTACCAGCAGCCGGAAGACGACGATGAAGAGGAAGAAGATGATTAAAATTATAAATTGTAGTTTTTGTACCCTTTATTCCATTTTTTTACTTTTAATAAAAATAAATGTATTGAATGATATTTTTTAATAAAAAGATTAATTCATATTTTTTTTTTTCATCATGTAAGAAGTTATTAATATTAATTAGGTTAAAATTCAAATATAATTCCTATATTTTCATTAACAATTCTGCAATTACATGGGCAGGTAAGTGTTGTTAAATAAATTAATACTGAATAAAAAGTGGATAGGTTAGGAAAAAAATGATAAAATATAATATAATAGTTAATAAAAATTGACAAATATTTATAATCATTGATTTATCGATAGTTTATCAACTATATATGGCGCGTTTTCGACCGGAGGCACCGGTTGACCTGAAGTGATGCTGTAACCGCGCGTTCTCCGCCCTCTATCTCCAAAACGGTTCACCGTATGAAAAAAATTTTTAAACAAAATTTGTAGAGAATTTCTTATTCTACAATATCGATAATAAATACAAATAGCAAAAAAACCATAGGAAATGAGATATTTACAAAAAAAGCGCAAAAAACCGATTTTTGTGACCTTTGACCTTGAAATTTAATAGTTGCGTACACCCTACCATATGTAGGTTTTGAGACAACTTTTAGGGTGTCAATATACAAGTACTTACAGACTTACAGCTGGGTATCTCGAATTCCGAGGTGAACTTACTATAATGACTTACTATAATGAACTTACTATAATGATTGTCAAATCATGTTCTAGACATCTCAAAACATGTAAACCCATCGAAAACTTGAAGTCTAGTATTATTACGAATCAAATGCTTTATTCTATTGAATATAAAAGAGAGAAAAACATGTTTTGCATATTTTAATAAAATAAAATATTTCTGTTCAAAAATTATAAACCGCTGCCACTGCTATTTTTCAATTTATCAGAATCTTTTTCGATTTCTTGGTCAGGGCCTACCTGCAGCCCCGGGGCAAGCCTATTCTGGGGGGCCCCCTTGCAGTGGCATAAGAGGTCTTTAGGTTGCAGAATTTCTGTATTCGCCTGTAGGGGGGGGGGCCTTCCAGAAGGGGGGCCCAGGGCATTTACCCCGTATGCCCTGCCGTAAGTCGGGGCCTGTTCTTGGTAAAAACTGTTTTATATGCAATCAGATAGACTTAATTTTGTACGGAAATGCGGCATAAATAAATAAATAATCAATTTAATAAATAAATCTACAATTTCGTAAATGTGTCTTTTTTTTTTTTTTTTTCTTTTTTTGTACATAGACCTTGATTAGACGAATCAGATTTCAAAAGATTGAGAGATTTTTTCAAAAAATGAATCCGTTATAAATTTTTTAATTTTCTGCATGCCTGCAGTTTTTGATGACATTCTGAATCCGCGTTTCTGAAATTCTTGCATTTGCGTTCGAATTACAGCTGGTATTTTGGTTACCATGGAAACTCCCATTTAACTTCGCAGATGATATTTCGAAAGTAGAGAGAAGACAAAGTTGCAGTTGAAATTTCATCGATTTCGGTGAAAAAGCAAAAACAAAATACATTTTAATTACAAATTAAATTTTATTCAAATACGCGTATTTCAAATTCTAATTCTAATTAAATTATTTTCAATTGATACATCATTTAAAAGATATTTTAAAGTTCTTTTGTATTATCGAAAGTGGAATTTGAGATTTCACCTTATTTACACGTTTTGAAATGTCCTGATTATGTTTTCTTTTGTATCTCAGCTACTAATTAAAATAATTTCATAAGTAATGCATCATTTAAAAGCTTTGTTGATTTAGGATCGAACAGTAGATTACAGAATTTTCTACCCCCAGATGGAGCTGTAATATTTTAAAATTTCAATATTTTAAATTCTAACGAGCGAGGAATGTGTTGTAAGTTCTAATACGGAAATAAGGGGCCACAGGCGCCACCGAGCGTGACTTTGCTAAAGTCAGAAATTTAAAAGATCATAACATGGTGAGCGAACAGGCTGTTTCAGATATAGAAATTGGAAGAGAGCACCGCAGGCGCTACCGAGCGGGAATTTACTGCTATTAAATTTTTCAATAAAGCTATTTTCACTATATGTCAATAAGCTGTTTTAAGACCTAAAACGGGAAAAATGTGCCGCAAGAGCCACTGAGCGGGAGTTTCGTAAAGTCGGAGTTTTCGAGAATCGCGAACCAGCTGGTCGCCGAAGGCGGCTAGTTATAATAGAAATAAAAACTTAAGAAAAATGAAGCTGTACTAGCAATGTGAAATTTTGCGCAGAAATCATCTATCTCTCTATCTACATGTATATCAATGATTCATTTATATACAGAATTTTTTATATAAATATTAGTGTGAGTTTTGCGCCTAATTCCCATCCCTGAGTATAAAGAAAGTTCATTTACTAGTAGTCCTGGCATTAGTTGATAACGATATGGTTGAAATTAAATTTAATTCGGTGAATAAGAAATGCACAGTAGAAATATTGTTTATATACTTTCTTTAGAACTGCGACCGAATAAACTTTCTTGGTTGTAGAGTAATACTAATTTGAAACCCTCACAACTCATAATTATTCTAAAGGTCAGTTAGCTGCCATCTTTAGTTTTTTATCTACTTACTATTGCAAAAAAAGTTTTTATTTTTCTTATTTATTTTATTTATTTTTTTAAATATATATATATATATATACTGAATTCATATTTTGTAATAGTTTTATAATAATCGGAAATTGTATTTTAATTAAATACTAGTATCGCCCAGTGGTTGAAGATCGACCACTTTTTGTAAAGCAAAGAAAAACAACTGTCTTCTCATAAACGGAATTAATTTAGCTGAGTATTCATTAAATGAATGCCATTGGTTGACTAAAACACGCATATGCCTTTAAGGGCTCGCTTCACTCACCGTCGCCAGAAGCCGAAGCTAATGTTATTCTATGGGAAATTTTCTTTACTTATTACTTATTTGCTAATACATATTTTTAAATTCTGTTTTCACATTCAGAAAATTCTCAACTGTTAAATTGATGCCTCTTTTTTAAAAACTTTTTTTTTTTTTTTTTAAGATGTAAAATACGAATTTTCAATATGTGCAATGTTTCATTTTGCCATTTCAAAATAAATAATAAAAATTTAAAAAATACTTTTTAAAAAAAGGGGCGTCAATTTAACAGTTGGAAATCTTCTGAATGTGAAAACGGAATTTTAAAATATGTATTAGTTAATTAGTTATAAAAAAAGAAAATTTCTCATAGAATAACATTTCCTCGGGTTACCGACGACGGTAATTACTTTTTACGTGCAAAAATATCGAGAACTTTTATAACAATATCTCTATCTGCGAAGTGAATAGTTATTAAATATAATGCATTCATCGACTAGAACTTTACTTAAGTACCTTTTACATACAAAAGTGTTGACAATAGTAAAAGCGCTATCATTACGGTCTGAATATTCATTAAATAAAGCGCATTCATCGACTAGAACCTGCTCATGTCTTGAAAAATTACTCTCCACAGGCAAAAGTATCGAAAACTGTCAGAACAATATTATTACAATCTGTATCCATGGACTGAATATTCATTAATAAAATGCATTCGTTGACTAGAACCTGCTCATGTTTTCAAGAATAACTTAACTACACACAAAAATATCAACAACTTTCATAACAATATCATTACAGCGCCATCTCTTGACGTTTTTATTTAAAATATCTATCTATCTTGGAATGACACAAGGAATGCATGTATGTTTTTACGAATAAAAAAATAATGTGCAAGTTCTTTTTGGAAAACATTGCAAAATTTTAAAAGAAATATAATGTAAAACCCATGTGCAAAAATTTACTTAGTTGCGTGATATGGCAAACGAACCTGAACGATAGCAGCTCTCGCCCCACGGAATATTAGACCCTCAAATCACAATTGTATTTATACTAAATTCCGTATTCTTCGACCACATGTCATGAAACTATGGAAGCATCTGCGCAAGAGTTAACTAAACGAATCCAATGCTAAAATAGGAGTGACAGTTATTTGACTCAGAGAAAATGAGCAATAACAGAGAGCGGAATTTCTTCGATCACATTTGATGAAACCCAAGTAAGTATCTGGGGAAGTGCTAACTCAACGAGTCCAGTGCTAAAATAGGGGTGATAGTCATCTGACTCTGGGAAAATGAACAATAACAGAGCGCGGAATTACTGGATGTTTTCCAAATTTCAAACTGTCGGACAAGCTGGCATCCCTCCAGCATTTTGGATGCGTCCTCACTGCTAGTTTTCGAATATGTGGCTGAACTGTACTGGATGTTTTCCAAATTTCAAACTGTCGGCCAAGCTGGCATACCTCCAAAATTTTGGACGCGTCCTCATTGCTAGTTTTAGGTTATGTGGCTGCACTGTATGTGTATAACAACGGATGCTGTTGATCGTAATAGGATGTGTTTTCATCCGCAGGATATTTTGAGGATATACTGGGACGTAGTGTGAAAATTTGTATTTTGGGGGGAGGACGCGACGTTTGGCGCCTTTTCCTAATCCTCAGCTAAAAATGCATCCTGCATGCTTTCAGGGGGTTGCCATCTGGAGGACCGAGGCATACGCCCTCTCGTCGGTTAATACATGGAAGTACTTCACCCCTCCCCCCTTCGGGGTATATTCCTAAAGTATGCCAGAAAAAAAGCATTTTTTTTCTTTTTTACATCTCTGAAGTATTCTAACTTTTTTTCAGAGAATCTATAAATTAATACGTAGACATGAAAATTCTGGTACATTTTTAACCTACTTTCAATAACAGGAAGGGCTTACAATTAGTATCGTTCGAAAGATATGGATAATGTTCTTTGTAGAAATATTTACAAATATGTATCCTCATATGAAGCTAAGCCAATGTATCTTCGTTAGAACAACAATTGTATTGGTTTGAAATAAAGTAGACCACTTAAAAAAGTTTTTTTCCGTCTTTGCCAACATGTTTAAAATATATTGCATTATAATTGAGGTAAAACATAAAAATTTCAAAATAAATTTTAAGAAATGAAAGTAGTAACTATTGCTAAGGAAAGCAACTACATATTTTTAGAGGGGATGATACCTAATCTCACTGACAACCGTGGCCTATGATATTCTATGGCAAAGTTTGATTTCATGGTTACTCATTACCCATAATGCACTTTTTAAATTGTTTTCACATTCGGAAAATTTACAAACTAACTAATCGATTACGAATGTGAAAACAGAATTCGAAAAAAATAAAAGAAAAAAGAATTTCCTTAGGTCATGAATAATTATAAAAAGAAATTTTCCAATTTAGAAATTTTTCAACCATTAACCCAGAAACTGGTTTGGTTTGGTTTGGTTTGATGAGTACTGAGATTTATTGCTTGCCTCTAGGGCCGCTTATATCTCGAAAATCCACACCACAAAGGTTTACAAGTTTTTATTATAACAAGAACAGATACATGAAACGCATAAACAAGGACAATACATCCATGCGTACTCTACTTCTGACAACTGGAGTGGAACATTGATTTTTACTAACATGTGTGAAAAATACCAGAGCCGGGATTCGAACCCGGGTCTTCCACTTAACGCGCGGATGCTCTAATGGAGTTTAAATCTGACTTTTACTAACATATGGGAAAAATTCCAGAGCCGGGAATTCGAACCCGGGCCTTCCGCTTCACGTGCGGATGCTCTAATATTAAGCGGAAGGCCCGGGTTCGATTCCCGGATCTGGTGTTTTTCACATATGTTAGTAAAAATCAAACTTCCACTCCAATTGTCAGAAGTGAATTTCTGAGTTCATGTTTGAAAATTTTCAAAATTAGATTTCGTGGCCTATTGGAGTTGTGCCATGTTCAGATTTGTCACTTTATATAGTTGGAGCTAATGTTTCCAATACCTTTAAACAGTGTTCGTGCGTGCCCGTTTTTCTGCAATCTTTTGCAGACGTACGTAGAGATGCAAGGCTTTCAAAACACCCAGTTTTTCCCCGGAAAAAAACCGTTTTTTCCCTGGGAATTTAAGACAAAATTGGAAATTTTGAAAATTCCCCAAAACTGGGAATTTTGAAATTTTGAATATGTTTATAATTTTTGTATTTGTAAAATATTTATTGTGCATAAACAGCCTCCGATCCTTAAATTAATTTCACGTTTAACTTCTGCGTAGATTTCATTTCCATTTTCCTTTCCCGCTAATTCTAGCATCTTCGATGTTCATGTTCATTCCGTAAACGAAGAAAATAATTAATTAAAATTAATACGTCGCAAACACTAACGTTAAGTTTCTGTCACTATATTCATTAATATTAGCATTTTTACCAACTTTTCAATACTTAGCAGTTTTACTAACTGAATCACAAGTGGAATGTCTATAATTTTATTTTTTTATATAATACTTTATATTAATAACAATTATAATATTAAAATTTGTAGTGCTTAAAGGAAAAAAAACAATTGTTTTTACTGAGTACAAATGTAGCTAATACATGTTATTTTATCTAGAATAATGTAGTGAAATAATTTAAATTTTAGGCTTATGAAATAATGTTATCTTTTGGAATTAAAAACTCTATGTGAGAGGTGTCTGTGGAGAAAAATGCTTATATAACAATCCTAAGTCTAATTTTTGCTAATCAACAAGCCTAAGAAAAGTGACATGTTATGATTCAAAGAATTATTATTATTTTTTTAATCATACCATTATCTTTTAAGCTTTGTTGTAATTATATTTAGTTATATAAATATCACCATATATCCAGTAAAAAAGGGTTTTATATTGGAATATCTTTTCAGATATATAAAGTATAATTTGTTTGTATATGATACGCTAATGATATGGCTGCAGTTGTAATTAATTGAAAATAAAATGATAAATTAAAAGAATGATATAAGCTTATCAGTATATCAAAGTCTTTAAAATTGCCTTTTATATTAAGTAAACAACATATTATTTGTTTTAGATATTTCTAATTTGTTTCTTCCCCGCAAAATATACAAAGTTCCCATTCCCCCCCCCCCCCCCCAAACTTTCCGGTTTAATCCCTTGATTTTAAATTCCAGGGTTTTTTTTGCATCTCTACTTGTAGGGCAAGCAACATTTGTCGGGTCGTCTATTACTATTATACTCTTTAAAGAATTAAAATTTAAAATTGTAATATATTCTGCATATGATTGTTCGAACAGACAACCTTCTCACAATTTTACTTTGAAATATAAAGGCGTAAAATGCATTCTGCCGTACAACGCTCGGAAGATTAACCTTCCAAAAACGGCACGCGAAAACCTAGCGCGGTCTAGCTTTTCCTCCAGTTGTTCTTCAGCTCAGTGGGAAGATCATACTGAAAAAAAAAAAAAAAAAATCATGTTCCTAAATCAAATCTTTTTTGTACAGAAATTTTTATCTTAATATAATTACATTTTGCTATAATTTTATAACTGTTCAAAAGGTATTTATACATATTATATATCGTCTGAAAGGTCTTACTGAGCTGATAACAAATATATCCATCTTATCGGCAAATGTGCCCCCTAGCGCGAGTTATTCCCAATTAAAATTTTTAAATTGCATATTATTTAATAATGTAGATACTTCGTTTAGTTTCTATCATTATAATCAGCTTTGTAAAATATTCTCATTTTAAAAACCATTGTCATTTGTGAAACGATTTTATATGAAAACTTCATTCATCACTCTTTAAATGTACATTTTTTCTTTGGGAAGAAAAATCGGGAAGACTTTTTTGCTTCAAACAATGCAAAGTTTTCATTTTGATATAAAGTACAATTTACTAAATTAAATGTGCAAGGAAAAAAAAAAAAAAAAAAACGCCAAAATACGATTTACTAAACAAATACATATAGGAGCTTTCAATACAAATTTCAATTTATAATTGTCTCAGTTTTGTACATCTATTTTTAGGCTGGGATTCAGGTGCCTCGCTCAACACTATCTTACCAGAGCCTCCTTAAGTAGATGCCTTCCACGCGCAGCGAATCCCAATGTTAAATTAGGCAACATTTAAAAAACAAAACTAACGCTAGGTGACAGCACCTACGCAGAGCAACAATTTTCTTCTCTTTCATAGATAAGTTATATTTTTCATCTAAAAATCTAGCTATTAATTTCAATTTAAAGTCCAAAATAGTATTTTTTTTTTTTCTTTTAATTTGAAAATATGATGTGAAAGTGCTTTATCGTAAATATTTTCAAAAAAATATTCAAATATTTATATTTAAAAAAGTATAGGGTTTAATTTTCTTCGGAAGTGGACAAGACCTATTTTAGCTTTTCAACTAATTGAATTACAGCGTATCTAATAAATAACACTTTTTTTTTAATATATATTATTAATTAAAAAACGAAATTTAAAATTAAATAAGCAAAAACATGGCATGTCTATCACGTAATAAATTATTTTTTATATATTTATTCAATAAAAATTTCAAAATTTTTTAAAATTTAGATATCAGATGAAAGTTTCGTTTATATAAATTAAAATCTCTGAACTTTAAATGAGTTTCAGTTTAGAATGAATAATTTATAATGATAAATTATTAAAAATCATGTCTTTTTTTCTTTTTTTTTTGGTCATGTCCTTTACGTTACATTCTTACCTTATTAGGTGTGAATTATTTTTCTTAAATCGAGAATTTTATATTATTTATAAGAAAAATAGACCAGCACATTAATGAGATAAGTTAACATTCAGTAATAAAAATTGGAGAAGAAAACAATATGTTGTCTAGTCCGTCACAAAAAATAATTAAATAACCTTTAGGATTTAAATTTTTAAAATTAAGGATTTCTTGAGTATAAGTTTTCTCTCGCACGAAGTTTTTTTTTTTTTTTTTTTTTTCAAGATTTTATTAGCTCTACCAGTTCCGAGAGGGTATGCTTTCGAAACTGATAGACAGTTTCGAAATAAAGTTGTGTTATGTTTACATGTTTTGAGGTCTCCTGAAACGAAAAATAATGTTTTTAGCGGTTGGTCTGTGCGCGTCGGTTTGTCTATCTCGGATATACTTGGAAAATGCTGAAAGTGTATTTCATTTTGTGTTAGGTGTTTTTCATATAAGACTAAATTTAAATGCCCAATCTGATGTGCACATAGTTTATTGAAACTATACAGGGCTATCCAAAATTAAGTTAAACGTTCTTTTCTGTAGAATGTAATTGACGGAAGTGCTTTGCTACACATTTTTATGTTGACGAATACTGTTGAAGAAGGAAAGTTAATTTTTTGAACCTATAATGTAAACAAAGTATTTTTTTTTTTTTTTTTTTTTTTTTTTTTTTGAAGTTCTATTTTCAACTCAGGTTTTTGAATAAAGTCACGTTTTGGGGTTCCCTGAATACAAAAAAACAATTTTTTTTTTTTTTTTTAGTGATTGATTTATATGCATATTTATTATCAGAATAACTCAAAAACAAACAAATGCAGGAAATTCACAATTATATTTTTAAACTCGTATTAGGTTTCAATTTGAAAAATTTGATAAAGATTGGCAAATTTAAGGACAAATTAATAACATCCTTGAAATATTTTTACTTCCATTACCCTACTACCGTACGTAATGAAAGTATTGTGTTCGGTCCAAAAATTCGATATCGAGTTTTCCCCTGATTTATATTTATAAGGTCTCATGAGTCCAAAAAAAGCAGTTTTTTGCAATTAGCCAGTATATGTGTGTGTGTGTATGGATGTGGAGAATTTATATTTCAAAAAATCAAGTTATCTTTCTGTCATATCTGATAATTTTTCAAATCAGTAATCATGATATTTAATTTTTACATGAATTTTTAATTCTATATTCCATTTGTGTGGTAAAAGGTTAATAAAAGTAATGTTATGAATCTTAAAATTTAATATTTTTAAAAAGAACAAAAGTAGAAATAAAAATTTTCTATTTTTTCTTTTCAAGATTCCCAACACTTTTGTTTCGATTTAACTGAAATAATCAAATTTTTATACGCATTTACACAAGTTTTTAAAAAACAGTGGTATTAAAAAATATAAATCAATCTTGTTCCTTATATTGGAGTATTTTATAGTTTTATTCATAAGTTACTAATGTAATTTATGAATAAAACTATAAAATACTCCAATTTTGAGTTACTTCAAAGTAACTAAGAACAAGTTATTTTTCTGTATCCCTACATCAATAAATAAAAATTTCATTTCATTTTCAAATAAGCATAACTATTTTATTTGTTAAATTTAACTTACTAACAGAGGTGTCAACCCTCCGAATTTTTATATCATAATTTCTTTTAAATTTATCTTCGTCTTAATCATAGAATTTACGATAATAAATAAAAATAATGTTTTTTGTGAAAAATATTATTGATATTCAAAAATCCAGAGGGTTGGTAATTTTGCATTAATTACTTACGCAGTTTACATACCTTGTCTTGAAATATTTGCTGGCAATTTGAAAACATATATTTTCACGGCGACTGTCCGATTTACAAAATGGAACGACGTAATACACCATATTATAAAGAAAAAACCTCTCACATTTATTAAATTAATAAAACATAAACCATGAAGAACTCAATTGAAAGTCAATTGAATCGCGGGAAATAAACAGAACTTTACGACACGGTATCAAGCGCCCTCTACTGGCTATGTTCTTCTTGTACTGTTGCCGAGTTTTCGAGCGACTCGCTAGGCATCTACTTAAGGAGGCTCTGATCTTACGCACAAAGGCTGGGATTGCGGTGCCTCGTTCACCACTATCTTACGCACAAACTCTGTCTTAAGATATAAATAAAACGCAAGTCGTATTGCAGTTCCTCACTATCTTACGACAACCTCAGAGCTATCTTAACCCCTTCCGGTACGATTTAATAATGAAAAAGTGTGCATGAAATAACCATTTAATTTTTATTTAAAAAAACTTGTTTCATTTTATAATTCTTACATATTCTTAATTAATATTCATTTTTACATATTGTTAAATGACATTAAAAACGGTAAAATTAAGAAAAAAATCAGAGCAAAACTTTAATAAGGTATGTAGATAATAGTCTTAAAGCATGCGGTACTTTTCAAAACACTCTGGTAAGTGCAAAGGAATTCTGCATTGTTTACACTGCCAGGGAGTCTTACTTCTAATTTATTCTTGTAACACACACGGCACCTCTTAGTAGGTTTTCTTTTATTCTGAGTTGAAGGAATGTATTCTGGAAAATGTCCCCATCTTTTAGCCTGCAACCTAGCCGGGGTGTCACTACATGAAGGACGTCCACGGGTTTTATAATCCGGTAGTGTAACTTTTTGTAGGATTTGTTCTGCTATGTCCAGTCGAAATCTCCCAATTCCGATTTTGTTGGCATTATTGATTTTGTTATATATAAAACATATGAATTGTAGAGTGCAATGTCAAACATGTAAAAAAATATTTTCTTATATCCTTTCATATATTCTTATGATTCTTCATAATCGCTCCAATCACCTTGACCTTCATAGTCTGCAAAACTCTTATCCATTATGGTATTTACTATACAACACGTTTTTCCCTTACAGAAATATATATTGACCGATACTCACACTAAATTTTTACAAGAATGAAATCTTACAGACTAATAACAATTCGGTCGTGACTTGTACCGAGAAATTCTAACGGTAAACAATATGTGATAGGGATCTGTGATATTTCCACAAGTTTGGTTTGGTTTGGTTTGGTTTGGTTTGATGAGTACTGAGATTTTTGCTTGCCTCTAAGGCCGCTTATATCTCGAAAAATCCACACCACAAGGGTTTACAAGTTTTTAATATACAAGTACACAATATTTTGAAGACATAAGACAACACAAACATCCATGCCCGCACCAGGATTCGAACCTGGGACCAGTAGATTCGGAAGGCAGCGTCCTACCGACCGAACCACCTGGCCGGCATTTCCACAAGTAAAAAAGGTGTTGCCAAATTCAGTACACTAGAAATTTTAAACTAAATTAATTATCATATTCAACAGTAAGCATGACGATATGGCGATATGGCATGAAAAACCAATGACGAGCTAGACTTGTCATTTTACCGGAAGGGGTTAAGTCGAATCGTAACTGGATGCGCGCGCAATCACATAGCTCGCTCTGCGTCTCCCATTGGCTGGCTGGCTTTGTCTTACGAGGACACGCGGAGGACTTACGCTTGAGGCAGCGCAATACCAAGTTAAGATCGTTCTTAACCACGCCCGTCCACGAAAGTTCGTAACATTTAAGATTAGACTTAAGAACGACGCACCGCAATCCCAGTCATAGTTTTTCAATACATACTCTCTCCTAAGTATAAATATTGCGAAACATATCACTAGGCTTTATACATAGATATATTTAAAAAAAAAAAAAAAAAAAAATCTTTTATACATTCTTGTTTCAAAGATTTGGAATTTAAAATTAGCATTCTAAGTTATTTATATTTTAGGTAAATTATAATATATGTATATAATGTTTAAAATGTATTTTAAATATAGATTAAAATAATTCAGAATTTGTTTTTAACTGTATAACTTTTTAGTTCGTAATATTAAAAGTTTTTTAGATTTTTTTTTTTTTTACATACATAAATATTAATTAATAGTAAATATTTTTTAATATACACAATATATATTATATTTCTCCTTTTGATTCCCATCATAAGCGATATGTAATTTTTTGTGGCGGAAGGAAACAGATTATATTATTCTCTTCACCCCCCCCCCTTCTCAATTCTTGAATGACTTTTAAAATTTTCAAATTTTAATGCATTTTTAAAAAATATTTAAAATTTATTATTATTAACCCGTTAGTAGTCGCTAGTTGGTCGATTTGCCGCCCATGCTTCAGTGTTGCCAGATTTTTTTATTCAATAGCCACCAAAAATTTTTAGAAGTGGCATTTGAAAAATATAAAACGCGAATAAAATCAAAGAAACGTCGATCACATCACTTCTTAAAATTATTGGTGGCAGTTAAATAAAATATGCGCAATCTGTAATAGGTGGCGCTGTCTATAGCGACTACTAACGGGTTATTATTATTATTTTTTTTAAGTATAAGTACTAAACGAAATTTTCCAAAATTTGTCTTTTTAAAATATTTTTACATAACAATATCAAGGATTTAATTTCTGACTATAAAGACAGAAAAAAAAATTACATGTTTTTTTTTTTATTATTATTTACTAGTTTTTCTTGGTGCTATCTAGGGCCCCCTTGTTCACTGGACCCGGGGCTGCAGCCCTCTCAGCCCCCCCCCCCCTTAAATGGGCTCTGTTCCCAAGCAGAAACTTAAAGAAATTTTATTGAAAAAAGTAAAGCAAAGTCTTTTTTATTTATTTATTTATTTTAATAAAGATGCGTTACAAGAGCAATTGGAGTTCATAAAATAAGAATATAATATCTCTCTAACAGTATTTTGAATCTTCAAATGTTGATCCAGTACTGCCAACTAAAATTTTCACATATGGAGAGCTCACAATGTCCCTACAGTGACGTTAAAAATTCCTATTGTAGTGCTGAGGATGTGCGTAGGACATTTTTTTATCCTTAGGATATCCTGAGAATGTCCAGGGCAGAAAGGATATCTCCCATAAAGTCCCTGTATCCTCCTTACATGCTGAAGAAAACTGCTTAAAGTCTCTATGCATAGGGACAAATCCCTACAATTGGCACCACTGTTGTTGACTCTTTTCTGGCTTTATTTTGTTAGCATTTCATCCCATTTGGCTCCATGTCAAGAAAAGTTTGGCCTCGTTTGTAAAATATCACCTGGCAACCCTGGCAACTTACTAACTGTTAAATATTTTCTGTTTCAGGTGTCAAAAGCATGTCTCACATTTCTTTAAAGTAAGGGATACAAGTTATTTTCTTAGACATAAATTACTTTTTTTTACATCATATATCAT
Source organism: Salticus scenicus (assembly GCA_963930645.1). Lineage (NCBI taxonomy): Eukaryota > Metazoa > Arthropoda > Arachnida > Araneae > Salticidae > Salticus > Salticus scenicus. The sequence continues at coordinate 226,775,935 of OZ005660.1, forward strand.
TGTAAGTTATCTTCATATCATCATCTAGTATCATCTTCACATTCTTACAGGAACAGAGAACATATTACTTAAAAGAAATAAATTGTGTAAATACTTAATTATATGATAAAGGGGAGATATCTATTATTTTTCTCCACAAAACAGCATCTATCAATTTAGTGAGGGGGAAAAAAAAAGTTATATTCTCTTCGGAGTGACCTTTTTTTTTTTTTTTTTTTTTTTCCCGCCCGAGTCCCTTATAAAAGCAGAATAATTGTTCAATAATTATTCAAACTTTTTACGTGTTAGTTGTGTAAGGTATTCATACTATGGTTAAAACCCTTGAGATGAAAAATATGTAAGAAATTATTTAAAAAATAAATATATATATATATTTATCCTTGTGTTCTGGATAGACTAAAAACCCTTTTCTTTAAATGTTTGTTGGAATTTTTATGAAGTTATTAGACTCACAGATTGCATTCATATAAAAGAAAAATTGTCGGTTTGTGACAGGAATATTTGAATTTATACAAACATACAAATGACAAGAACTTTGCTATAACTTCAAAGTCTTCACAAGAATCGTAATCATTATTCAGAATAATTTTATTTTTGTAGTGTGCATTCTACAAATTTTGTTTGAAATAAATGTCTTATCTGTGGATGTAAAAATAATTTTGAATGGAATGCTTTAGTTAATTTTCTGTAAAAATCGATTTTAAAGTTAAGTTGTATTTGCCAAAATTCTCACAAGATAGAAATATGTTGTAAAAAATTTTCCGTAAAAAAAAAATAGTAAAAAGTATTTTTTCGTTCATTTCAAGGAAAATCCATTTTATTTATATTCAAACTGTATTTTATAAGGAAAATATAGATACACATTTATCCGCTAATAAGGAGAAAAGTCATAAGTATGTGAAATTTTTTCTTAAAAGAAAAATATGAATTCCTATCTTCAGTTTCATGCAGAGGAAAAGCCATACGTGTGTGATGTATGTGCTAAAAGATTTTCTCAGAATGGGCATCTAACTAGTCATTTACGCACTCACACAGGAGAAAAGCCATATGCGTGCGAAATGTTTCAAAGATTTTTCTAATAAAGGGCATCTAAATAAACATCGACGCTCTCACACAGGGGAAAAGCCGTATGTGTGTGAAATATGTTCTAAAAGATTCTCTCGAAAGGATGAATTAAATTTACATTTACGCACTCATACAGAGGAAAAGCCATACGTGTGTGAAATATGTTCTAAAAAATTTTCTCAAAAAGGGCATCTAAATTGTCACTTACGTACTCATACAGGAGAAAAGCCATATGCGTGTGAAATATGCTCTAAAAGATTTTCCGCAAAGAGTAATCTAAATACACATCTACGCACCCATGCAGACGAAAAACAATGTTATGTATGTGAAAGGTGTTCTAAAAAATTTACTCGAAAATATAATCTAACTATACATCTACGCACTCATGAAGAGAAAATGCCATGTGTCTGAAGTATGTTTTAAAGATTTTTCTGTAATAGATATAAATAGACATCTACGGACACATGATGGATTTAAAAAAAAAAAATGATGTGAAGTGTGTTCTAAGGAATTTTCCAGAACATATACACATATATGCATTCGTACAAAAAAAAAGTAACTTGTGTGTGAACGGTGTAAAAATAATTTTCTAAAGAGCACTTTTAATATACATATCTATGCATGCATAACCTGAAACTATGCTTTTAATAATTTTCTCAAATGGAGCATTAATTATACCTACGTACTCATATGGAGGATAAGCTATGATGTAAAATATTTTTGATAAGGATTTAAATTTACATCTATACATAATACCATAAGCATATGTCTCAAATATGTTAAGAAAATCTCTTTTTTGGAAAAGATATCTAAATGCACTGGAGAAAAACAATATATGTGTGTGGAATAGCATAAGCATTATTTTTACTTGAATATCAATACATCCTAATATTCATGTTAATAATGAAAATAAATGAAAGGAAAAACTCTTAAGTTACTTTTTATTGTTTTCATGTACTTAAATACGCTGTGTACAGGCCCTGATTACCCAATAGGCACGAGAAGGGTGTGCATCCCCTAAAAATTTTTGAAAAGGCCCCAAATTAAGCAAAAAATAGGCACCGAATTTTAAGTTTGTGGTCTAAAAGCATTGTCTGATTATAAAAAGTCACTAAACACCTGACTGCACAACTATCATTTCTAGATTATATAGAGAATAGGCTAATGAAGCTTTTACACATTCATTTATAATGGAATAATTTCACATATTGTGGTGAATATGCAGGCTTTCACCAGTTTATATTTTGGCACAGAAAATAAGTGACTTTACTTGTGTACATTTTAAGTAAATTTACTTGTCTTCAATTCCAGGTAACTACAAAATATAATGAAAAATTTATAAATTTTCAAATGGATTTGTGCTTTCCCCCAGTTGTAAGGTTAATAAGGCCCTGACTGTGTAACCAAATTAAATTATTCTAATTTAAATTAATTTTTTCCAGTTTTAATATTTCAAAGAATAATTCATTTACGATTAAGATATTAATTTTACTTGGAATGCAAGAACTTTTGTGTGAAATTTATTAATTCTTTATGTCTAATGTATGAACTAGCGTAGACTTCGTAATGCTTTTAACTATAAAAATTCAATATGTTGCCTATATTGTTTTTATTTTTTGTAATCGAAATATTAACCTTGTACTCTACTTAATTTTATGATTGGAATCACCTACCCAGACAACACAAATTCGTCTAGATTAAGTCAAAATACGTAATCTGGATATATAGACATGTCCATATTACAGCCAGATTCAGTCTATATTTCATCAGATTTTGTAGATATTATGTAGAAATGTCCTCACCTGTTACGTCTTATGTACGTCTTTTAGCTGAAAAAAATAACGTAAAATAGATGTATAGTGAACATAATATAGATATGTCCATATTACAGCCAGATTCAGTCTATATTTCATCAGATTTTGTAGATATTATGTTGAAATGTCCCCACCTTTTACGTAATAAGTACGTCTTTTAGCTTAACAAAATAACGTAAAATGGGCATACGTGAACATAATATAGACATGTCCACTTTCGTTCATATTAAGTCTAAAAATTACCCATGTTAGTTCATTTCAGAAAATTTTGGAGTGGAAGGCTGATTTTTTTTTTTTTTCTTTTTTAAATACCAACTATGTGAAAAATACCAGAGCCGGAAATCGAACCCGGGCCTTCCAAAAAGATGATGGCACGGGTTCGATTCCCGGCTCTGGTATTTTTCACATAGTTGGTATTAAAAAAAAAATCAACCTTCCACTCCAAAATTTTCTGAAATGAACTTTCATGGTTGATGAATAAATTTCTAAATTAAATTACCCATGTTATTTTTAGATTTATTTAACACGTTCATGCCGGCGCATTCTTCTCAAAAGTATCTGAGCACTAGCCAATAATTCCGATATCAAAACAGTATACTTAAAACTGTTTTGTTCAATAAATCCTAGTCGAATCATGTTCTTAGACTGACTAAGATCATGACTCGACAAGGATTTATTTAACAAAGCAGTATTAAGTGTACTATTTTTGGACAAGGATTATTGCTAGTGCTCGGATACTTTTTCTGCGACCCACCGGTGTACCACGCCGGCGTGAACGTGTTAAACAAAGATGCTGGCAGAATGAAATCCTTAGAGAGTGTTTTTTTTTTTTTTTTTTTTATAACCTAATACTTGGTGTCTCTGTCATTCTAAGCAAAATCTACATAATGAGCTTTCTGTGGAATATACAGAAAAAGTCCAAAAAATTATTTTAAAACTTTAAACTTTATATATATATATAATTTAATAATTAAAAAGCTTTAAAATATTATTTTTAAAGTTATCTTGATTGAGACAAAAGGAGAGAGGAAGAAAAAAAAAGATAGCACTCACTATCTTTTTTTATAAACCTAATATTAGTGTCGCATATTAGTTTAAGAAAAATCTACATAATGGGCTTTCTGTGAAATCCACAGATATTTTAAAGCTGTAAACTATTATATATATATATATAATTTAATAATTAAAAAGCTTTAAAATATTATTTTTTTAAGTTATCTTAAGTATGGCATAAGGAGAGGGAAAAAAACTTCCCATGCGATTTATTTTTCCGCACAAAATATTTTATATTTTTAAATTTCATTCATTTCCAGCACCCATGTATGTAAGTCATTTTTTATGAAATCTAGCTAGGATTCAAACTTAGTTCCTTTGGCCCAATGAACTATTATTCCACTAAGAGTGATGTCCTCATTCAATATTTCACTTGCCTAAGTTTCATCTTTTCTTTATGTGAAGATACAGAATTACAAGTGATCTTTTTTAAAAAATATAATCACATTGTGATGGAAAGGAAAAGTTTAAGGTTGCTCACTCCTTTGCGACTTCCCATCTGTAATCAGAATTACCAAATCCCATGTAAGTCTATGGTGAAATTTGTTTATAGAATTATTGTTTACCTATTTGAAATTTTGAAATTTTGTTTTCACATTCAGAAAATTTACAACTGTTATATTCGTACTCGTTCTCAAAAATTGATTTTTTAAAACTTTAAAAGGGAGTACTAATTTAATGGTTGTGTATTTTTAGAATGTGAAAATGGAATTTAGAAGTAATATTTAGGTAATGTGCAATTCTATAAACAATTTCACCCATAGGATAACAGGAGCTTTGGGTGACCTCGACGATTTGTGATGTATCCCCATGAGTCATAACTTTGTTTATATACTTTACGCATGTTTAAAATAAAGGCCAAACAAATTTTTACAAGAATGAAAAATAAACAGAAGAAGTTGCGCTGACTTGTGTGCCCCAGGCTTTACTCACTTTTTATCCTTGTTCAGCAAAAATCGGCATAACAGTTACACATGAAATTATTCATTACTTAATTTTTAATAATGAAGTTAAACATTTCCTCCAAAAAACCTCATTCTTTAGAAGTATGGTGAACATATGCTAAGGCATGTTTTTTTTTTTTTTTTTTTTTTTTTTTTAAGAACTCTGGTTTGAGCACTGGCCAGGTCATTTTTGTAAAAATTAATGTGTCTTTTCATTTAAAAATATTTTTAATAAATTTACACTTTTTAATATTCTTTTAGCAAAGTGCCACTTAAATAAATATTTTTTTTTATTTTCTATATTTTACATGTTCCACAGTTTTTTCATGGGAAAATGCAAAATGCTTGCTAATTTATATGTATTAACCCTTTGCACTCGAAGACTTTTTCGCTTCGGCGAACCAACAGCACAAAGCAATTTTTCTCTTATATGCTGAATTACTTATCATTAACATAAATGATTTCACACACAATTTATTAAAACTTTTTACCTCTTGAATGCAAAGGGTTAATTCATATTCCATTTAAGAGTTTTCTGCATACACAGGGTGTCCCAAAAAGATTGAAACGCGGTTTAATTCTTTACCTGTTAGAGATGAGAGGGTAATGTAAATTGCAAAAGTGTATTTAATAAGATAGGAAATAAAACTACGCTAGTAAAAATATCTTCCTCTTAATTTTTAAAAAATTACTTTTTTAAATTTTTCTACGACCCCTCTAGACAAATTTTGTCAATTAGAAAGTTTTTATTTTCGATGCAACAACATCACTACAAAAACCTGCATTCTCGTATCTTTAGAACTGAATGAATTATACTTAATTGAAAACTGAGGGACCATATATAAAAATAAAAATGTAAATTTGTGACATATTATAAAAAGATAAAATGTATCATAGCATTTGCATTGAAACAATTCTTGAGTATGTTGGATTGATTCACGATCAAGTCACGTAATACATTTTATTTTATTTTTTATATCATGTCACAAATTTACTTTTCTATTTTGATATATGGCCCCTCAGTTTTCAATTAAGTATAATTCATTCAGTTTTAAAGATACAAGAATGCGGTTTTTTGCAGTGATGTTGTTGCATTGAAAATAAAAACTTTCTAATTGACAAAATTTGTCTAGAGGGTTCGTAGAAAAATTTAAAAAAGTATTTTTTTAAAAATTAACAGGAAGACATTTTTACTAGCATAGTTTTATTTCCAATCGTTTTTTGTATACTTTTGCAATTTACATTTCCCTCTGATCTCTAACAGATAAACAAACCATGTTTCAATCTTTTTGGGACACCCTGTATATTTAATCTGTGTGAATAAATAAACAACAATATTTTACTGGGGGAAAAAAATCATCATTTAACCTTCTATTATCATCCCACAATGTACCTGAAAATTTTTTTGCACTCTGTAAACCAATCATAAGTAATAGTTTACATTCTGTAGGAAACATGCTTTTGTGGATCTAAATAATGTTACTTTCATTCTGTTGTGCAGCATGGAAATATATTAAAATATGCTTTAAACAACATTGTATTCAAATTCTTTTCAGAGTCCCTACATTAATCTTTCATTTTCCATGTACAAATATATAAATAAAATATTTTTATTTATTATTTATTTATTTTTATTTTATTTTATTTATTTATTTATTTTTTTTTTTTTTTGAGACATTAATTCTCCCTTGATACATGGAAAAAGCAAACTTAAAGCAGTAAAATAATTTCTTGAATTTCATAAATAAATCCAAATAAAATATTTTAATTAAATTTGTTTGAATTAACCTGGCAAGAAAAATCATTGTTTTATAAAGTATCTTGAAATTAAATAGAACTATACCTTTTTGTATATAGTATTTTGTATAGTGTATATAATTATTCGAACACTCTATTACATTTTTCTGTTTTATTATTTAACGACATTTCTTATTTTAATTTATCTAAACAACCGTTAATTACATGTTTTAAAAGTACAGCGGAGTCACTCCAGATTTTTCCTTTTTTAATAAACATGTACTTATTCAAAATTTAGAAAGTGAATAATAGTGCATCACCGCATGAATAAGTTATGTATATTTTGTATAAAGTCTTTTGTATGTATTGTTGCCTTTATCTTACTTTTAAATTTATACCAAGAGTTTTAACATTCTGTTTATTGCATATCTCATTTCTTATAGAATGAAGATAAGTGCATGAATTTAAGCTCATTCTTGCATTCATCCTTACATAGCATATCAATTTATTTTATTGTAGTAAAAGCCAAGCAAATGATTTTACTTCTTATTACCAACCAAAATTTTAATTATCATTTCATTACCAGTTATTGCATTTTCAAGTATAAAAGACTGCCATTTAACAGCCACAATAATTTCTGGAAAATGTTTTGTAAATAAATCAACAGTTAAATGAATAAACTCTTTTTCAGTATATCGAAGTGAGAGAGTTACAGTTTCACAGAAATTATCCACCGATATATATATATGTTTATTTATTTATAAATTACAATCCATACAATCAGCAGCAAAATTACTGAAGCACTAGTAATAATTCCTATTTAAAAGATGAGTACTTAATACTGTTTTTTAAGTAAATATTTGTCGAGTCATAATCTTAGTCTTATATGCTGCTTATAAAAAAGTAAGTTGATGATGAAAATTAACGATCAAACTAAAAAATAAATAAAAAATGTGGATGTATGCTTCAATAATTTTGCTGCTGACTGTAACAGGGCCACTTGAAATCAAGCTACCACTTGAAAATTTATTATCTAGATAATTTTTGAAACACAGAATCAATTTGAACCAAAGTTGGACAGTAAACTTACAGTCGGCAGCAAAATTATTAAAGCACTAGCAATAATTCATAAGTAAAAAAAAGTACACTTAATACTGCTTTGTTAAACAAATCCTTGCGAGTCATTTTCTTAATCACTAAGAACATGACTCGACAAGGATTTATTTAACAAAGCAGTATTAGGTGTACTTTAAGACTTCTACCTGAAAATTTTTCATCACAACAATTTTGGAAATACTGAGCTGTTTTACACAAAAGTTGGACAGTGAATTTATTTTGGATTTATAAAGTGAGTAACTTGCTCTGCCATTTTATTTCCAGGTGAAGGCTACTTAAAATCAGGCTGTTAGTTGAAAATTTGTTATAACAATAACCAAAGTTGCACTGAATATTTGATATTCAACAGGTGACGCTGAATATCTTGATATTTGACAGACTGAATAGTCGAGTTAAATTTTAAATTAAAATATTGAAATTAGTAAAAATATTTTAAGTATTCGGAAGAATACAGAATGTTCTGTATTCGTTATTCAGCAAAAGTCACTATTCGGTGTAACTAACTTTTGAAAGAGTAGTTTTGAAATATTGAATTTATTCGAATCAAAGTCGAACAGTAAATTTATCTGACAAACATCGTGAATTAGTTTAATCAGCAACTTGCTCCTGCTATTTTGTTTCCATGTGGTGATTCTCTTGAAAATTTGTCTGTATAATAACTTTTGAAAAACATTCGAGCTTCATTAATAAATAGTACCATAGAACTAATGTTTTAAAATAATAAGTACAAAACTTTGGATAAACATCATAAAATGCAAGAAACTCGAGAGTCTCTTTCATTTTATAGATTTTATCCAAATTTTTGTATTTATTACAATCGAACCTCGCCTCATTAACATGAACACACTTAACGTGAATTACTTGTAACATGAAATGTTTGGGGGACCTCTTTATTTCTGTATGAAATTTTTCTCTTTACATAAATCTAAAAATATATAATTTTTACGCAGTTAATGCATAGCTATCATATCCAGGGTTGGTAAGTTTTTGACGCTTGATAGTTTTTGAATGTTTAAAAAGTATGTCAAAAACATTCTGTCAAAACCGTCAAAGACCCATATTTTTACTTATAATTTAATATGTAAAAATGTTGATTTTATAAATAAGATATTTATGTTTATGAATACAATTAACTCTTTCAAATTTGCAAGACCTTTAATCCATAATTCGCTTTTGGATTAAAAATGAAATTTACTATAGCAAAATCAATAGCAGTTAAATTTTTATTTCATTCTTTTATGGAAAATTACTTCCCTGAACCATATATAACTATGTAATTTTTTATTTATTAATGCAATTGATAAAATTGTTAGTATTACTATGAAGACTAAAACTTAAAAAGAATATTTGATAGTTTGCAATCACAGTTAGACGATTATATTATAGCACATTTCAAAAAATTTCGAAAAATCAAAATAATCTTATTTCAGAACATGAAATTACATTTTTAAACAAGTGTATTTAAAAAAATAACAATTGCTTCAATGTTTAAAATAAATTTAAAAAAAAAAAACAAATATTAATTAATTAATAAATAATGTGTAAGTGACAGACTGTGTATTAAAAATAGTGCATGGTTAACATTTTAGAATGCTGACTTATTTTTGAATAAAATCCACATTTTCAATAAATAATAAATCTTAATTGTCAAACTTATTTGCATTACTATGACATTCATTTCTTGGATTAATAAAAACTAAATTTATATCGGCAAAAAATAAATAAATAAAAGCAAAAAATGGCTTAAATAATTTGTAAACATTACCATTAGGTCTCAAGATCTATGAAAAAGGCAGATTTGCATTGCAAAAGAACAGGATTTAATAAAAAAAAAAGTTTAAACCTTTTTTTTAAGTATATATCTTTATTATACATATTTGTAAATTAAAATTCCCACTTTGAATAATAGTTAATGCTCTAAAACTAAATTTTATTTGTCTAAAAATAATTAAAACTAATAATAATAAGAGCTAAGATTTTTCAGGATTTCTTTGTACATTTTTAATTTTTCTTTTCTTTTTTGTAATAAAGTATACTGCAAGTAATAAAGCTTGTGCTATGTAAAATTTAAATTTGTACTTTCTGATATGAAGTTTGGTAACATAATCTAATTAAAATATGATTTTATATATCCATTTTATGAAAAACAACCAGTTTTTTTTTTTTTTTTTTTTTTTTCTAATAGGTGAACAATAAAGCATTTATTTCTTTCTGTAATATGAAAATTTTGCCATCTGAAATCTTTTATTTTGTGCTTAATGTTTATTTTTTGCATAACACTTTTTTTTTTTTTTTTTTTTTTTTTTGTCAATATTAACCTTAAACTATTTTGCAATATGTATAATTATAAAAATTTTAAGTTTTCTTTCCATTATCGATAATGGAAAGAAAAAAAAGAGAGAGATAGCTAGATACAATTGCAGGGGGAATTGTGATACTATTTAAAAAAAAACCTGAGAATTATTGCAGGATTGTTTCAGCAATGTTAAAATAATTCTTAAAAAAAAAAAAAAAAAAAAAAAAGGAGGTCTAAACTTAAATTTTTTATAATTATACATATTGCAAGTTCTGTAATAAGTTAAAATATAAAGAAATTCATATTTAAACGCGGCACAGTCAGTTTGATAAAATTTATCAATGCATTAGGCTAAAATTTACCATGCATATGGGAATGTAAATAGGATTTTTTAGTTAACTGTTATACTATATAAGAATATAATTTTCTAGACTGACAACTTTTAAAAGAGTTGAATTACTTACAAAATGTTTGATGCATTTTTACATTTCCTACACTTATTTATTACAAGTATACACAGCGGGGTAAAAAATAAAATAAAAACAAGCATTTGTCAAACAAATATATGTGTAAATACAGTTTATAACTTATTAATAAAGGAAAAACAAAACCATTAGAATAATAACTTAATTACGATCAAATCAGAAATAAATATGTTTTTATTATTCAATGCATTTGAAAATAATCTCCTTTTTAATTTAATCTAAGAATAAAGGCTTAACAAGAATAATATTATGGTGTTTATTTAAAGTTTTGTACTTATTATTTCAAGGTGTAACATTAATACAAATATTGAAAAAAGATATTAATACAGCAAAAGTAACTTGCTATTTTGTCACAAAGTATATATATGTTTTCAATTAGTTTTTCATAGACTCCAATGAAATTAAAAAAAAAAAATTCAGAAGATTAGTAAGAATTACAAAAACAACAACGCAACACAAACACAGACGTAAAAGCGATACAAACGTAAATATAGGCGCAGAAGCAGCTAGTGAAAGTTGAGAGAGCAGCACTCTGAACAATAAATGAGATAAAAGAAATACAGTTAATTTCATTTCAATAGCAAAATTTTGTGGAACATAAAATTTTCTTATGTTTGATTACAACATCCGCATTAATAAAATGGCGGAATACAGGTGCAGTTTTAGCTCCAGTATTTACGTAAACTGGATTAGTTCAATTTTCATTCAATTTATGTGCCTAATCTGACGTCCATATTTTGTACGTTTTCGGTAGATACGTCTATGTCCGAAATTTCACATATTGTGAACATACTGGAGCTGGAGTTCTACGTTCAAAACTCGTCTATAGACGTAACTCGGACGCGATAGATGAAATATGAACATAATATGAACGTATGTGTTATGTGGGTATTTCCTTTAATAAAGTATTCATCTTTTCAAATTTTTAGTCTCGGTGCAATCGTGTTTCCTTACGATATGAGATCAGTGCTGTGAGATTGATGGGAAATTTTTCTTTAACAGCCACCACTAAATTTTAATTGAAACGGTTTCTTAATTATTTCAAAACATCTTTTAATAAAATTTTTGATGTGATGAGCTAATCGTTACAAGTAAAATTTAACGGTGGCTACTGAATAAAAATTTCCCTCAAATCTGGCAGCATTGTATGACATTTCAATTAGACCCTCTATCGAGAAAATATTTTAATAGGTATTTTCTTCATTATTTTCACCAAAAATTATAACTGTAGATAATAAAACATATTTTTATTCCTTTTATAAATACTGGAACCAATAAAACCTTCCCTTGTTTTTGGCTTTGTGTAATCAGCACACGTATACTTTCATACAGCACACTTAATCTCTGAAACGTTGCAAATACATTAACTGTGAAATTATGATGTTTCCTAAATGTTCTGTTATATCTGTGGAACATCTCAGATATGTTCTGGGAATGTGGAAATGTCTCAACTTTGTGACATCACATGCTACAGTTCTAGTATATCGCATATAATATCTCTAGAACTCTAGAACACTACACTACTATGTCCCATAGATTGTTCTGTTATATATCTGATACGTTTTGTGGATCTGGAAATCTCTCAGCTTTGCAACATCTGTGATTTGTTGCATGTTACATATTTGGAAATGTCGCATGATACATCTGTAGTTTAGCGCATGTTGCATCTCCAGTTTGTAACATTAATATTGTTGCGGACGTCATTTGTTAGGAAAGATTATCAGATCTTACCGATGGACAACGGGTTAACCTTTTCTCCAGAGGCATGTCGTTTGATTCCTAATTCGAAAGACACAGGATCAAATTCAGCCAGTCGCCAAAATACCTTTAGCAACATAGCATATCATAAAGCTCACTTTTTTTTTTTTTTTTTTTTTTTTTTTTGAGGCTAAAATAAAACTATTATTTATAGTAATTTCAGTAAAATAAAATAATTTATTTTACTGAATTTTTTAAACAAAACAAAACAGTCTCAATCTGAAAAAGAAATAAATAAAAACATGAGTATATCATATTATGATCCTAGTCAAAAGTCTACCCTATCAAGTGAGGCTTTGAAGTAATTAAAAAAGCATATTTTCTCTGCTGTTTCTTAATATTATAATTTCTTTTACTCAAAATTTTGAGAATATAAAAGTGCAACATTTAAACAAATTTTATAAAATTTACATAATAAAATACATTGATAATTCAACCTCTAGGCCTTGGTTTTTGGAGATCTTCCAGAGAAGCAATATACAAGATTTCTCAAAAACTAACCCAAACAACACACATATCCATACAAAATCTTGAGGATATCCACAGAATTTCATTTTGTCCATAGGATATCCCAAGAATGTCTCTTGGAGAACATGTGCTGTTGGGAATGTAACAATCGTATTGATATTTTACACTTAATAAAATTGACTACTGATTGAACAAAGTATTTATTATTATTATTTATTTATTTAACCCTTGCTTTCCCAAGATGGGATCATTTTGACCCCATTTTCAAGTTGCAATTTAGTTAAGTCCGTATCATTCAAAAAGTGCGCTAATTCGCAAGAGATAGCAAACCTAATCAGTGGAATGTTGCACGACGATTTGTTCTAAACGATACAAAAATGTGTGCTGCTGGTGATTTTCGCAAAACGTGGCAAGTGGCACCTGAAAGTAATTTTTCTCCAGTAACGACTTGATCTTGAGAAAACGAGGATTAAAACTGAATTTTTGCAGTTGTATGCAAAAAAAAAATGCAATTTTTGGAAATTTTTACCTCCACGTATAATTTTGTAAAATAAGTTGTAATAAAGTAAAAAAATCCCTTTGTTTAGCAGAGCCGTCCGTGGACGAGTGGTTATATCACCACACTGCTAATCGCTTTCGAGCGTAGGAGAGCGGGGTTCGATTCTTTTATCAAGACTCCCTCTATAATACAGATTATTATACAGATAGGACACTCCCGTATATTCTTCGGTACCCAAAATTTGACTGCAACGACCCTATTGTCAACGGCTGTAAGTTTCTCGAGCTCTACAGCTTACGCAATCGCTCGTCTTATTTTTATTGTATCTATGTTCATATCGTAATATTACTGCAACGTTAAACCCAACATCCAACCAACTAACTATTGTATTGATGTTTGTTTACGAACCTGATTGTTGAAAGCAATTTATTTTAAGAAGCAAGTACTAAATATTAATCAAATAAATTTCGAAAATATACATAAACCAGAACTATATTTTTTTCATTTTAAAGCATTTTGTATTACTTAAACCAGCAATGTTAAATATTTAAGATTTCATACCATATTGTATTTCAGCATTACTGTTTGTTATATTAATTTGTACACTTGAACAGGAATGTGTTTGGCAAAATATATTTTCAAACATAATAAACTTAGTTTTATTTCTTAGAAAATAGCTGTGAATGTTATGATTTTGTGAGTTTAAAAGTAGTAGAAAAAGTGAAGGAAAGAAAACTGCACATACGTTTTCATTTGGCAACTTTATTATTGTTTACAAACTTGATTATCAAAAGCAATTTATTTTAAGAAGCAAGTGCTAAATATTAAGAAAATAAACTTTCAAAATATACATAAAATAAAAACTTTTTTTTATTTTATAGCATTTTGTATTATTTAAACCAAGCAACGTTAAATATTTAATGATTTCATACTGCTATTTCAGAATTACAGTTTGTAATTTTAATTTGTACTTGAATGAATATGTTTGACAAAGCATATTTTTAAACAATATAAAAATTAATTTTTACTTCTTAGGAGAAGAGCTGTGAATGTTTTGAGGATAATTTTGTGAATTCAAAAACAATAGAAAGTGAAGAAAAAGAACAATTCCCATGCTAACCTGCTACTAACTACTCGCGAAATAGAAAAACAATTTTCGATCAAAGATGCTATTCATGTAGACTTAACACATGTAGTTCCCCTCTGTTGACACTAGTGGTGCTACTACATTTCCGGTTCGCGTTTTAGCTTCCCTGTCCTATCTGTATGATAATCTGTGCTCTATAATATCTAACTTCCCATTCCGGCAATCTTCTATGGGAGAAAATGTTCGCCCTTGGAAGTGCGTTACTCACTAGAGGCGCATAAAGTGTGTTATGGTATCTGTTAAACACCTATTGGATAGCATGGTATTGTAGACAAAATTGTAATAGCTGTTTATAAATACTACATAAGTATTGCGTAAAAAAAGAATAGTTTACCTCCCAAAATAATTATCTGATCTTTCAAAATTATAGAAAAAAGGAGCGATTTAAACATAAAATAAAATATAAAATGTTTTTAAAAAGAGACTCACAAATAACTACAGTGTTCCAAACTATAAAAATTTGTCCTAGGGATAGGGATTTTTAGCAATATTTTCAGGATGTAGCAATACTCAAAATTCCAAGCATTTAGTTAGCAATATGAACGCTCAAGATTTTGAACTCAAAAAAGTGAAACTAACATTAGCTGCTTCAGTTTGCTGTCATTCCTGTATTTCATTCATCGATCATTTCGGAGAAGTTATTAAAAATATGCCAAAAGAAATACACTGGAAAAAATAAAACTCCCTCGAACCGTATGTTCAAGACTGATAAGAGAAATTATATCATCGTCAATACAGAAAGAACTTCGAATTGAAGTAAAAGTAAAAAAAAAAAATCAGAATTATAGATAAAACTACCGACATAGTGTCTGAAAAAAATGTCTGCGAATGCTCAATTTTTTACAGTGATCAACTGGAATGCATAACATCTCAATTTTTGGGACTTGAATGCATATCTGAAACTACAAGTAAATCGCTGTTTAATGCATTAAACCACGGATTAAAAGAGTATAGAATGTATTACGAATGTTAAGGAAAAATAGTAATTTTCATCTTACTGATAGAGGACGACCAGATCTCAAAAATGCAACAATCAGCGTATCTTTTTACAATTCTGACTGTTCGTTCACAGGTCGTTCTCGGAAATCAGATGATGACTGAAGACGAAGGCAGGGGTTTCGCTTTTTTCCGATAAGTTTCAAAAATACTGCACCAGGCGGCAATCTAATCACTTTCCTACACTCTGCTGAATTAATGCGGAAAAGAAAGCTCCGGTTCCCGCGCTCGTTGCCCTATCTCGTTTAAATTCCTATACAATCTTTTTCCGTGCATTGAACACTTATTACAAAATTATAAACTCCATCTCAAAGACTGCAGTGGATTTGGCACGGATGGTACAAGTAATATGACAGGAAAACGCAATTCAGTGTGGTCCAGAATCATAAATGAAGCCCTTAATTACATAAAAATGTATATACGCCACTGTTTGGCCCTATGTGTAAAAAAGTATTTTTAAATTTTACCCTCCGATTTTTGATTTCTTTTAACCAGAATCCCATCACGGTTTAAAAAAATCAACAGAAAGAAGAGAAAATTTTAAATAACTTTCTAAAACAATCAACACAGAAGAAAATATAACAGACAATCCTCTACCATTTAAAAAAAATTCATGTACTTGGCGGTTCGTAAGAGGCACTGCATCTATTTATAATATATTAGTTAAGTTGTGAAGTATATTAGCGTAATGCTAAAATTAAAATTCGCACTTTATAAGTAACACGTGAATGTGCTGAATTTAGGATCCAGTCGACCAATAGAGTTAGTTCCTATAAGAAACGAAATTGTAATATGCAAATAAGTTTGGAAAGTGAGATGGATAAAAGGCGATATATTTCATTGTGAAGATATATAGTAGTAGCAGGAAGGTTAGCGGCTAGAGGTTAGTTGGATGTAAGTCGAGTAGATAGCGGTGTCAGGGAATCCTCCTGAGAGCCGTATTCTCCCTAAACCGGAAAATGGAACGTAATCGGAATGGGCACTAGCCGGAATGGAGTCTAAATCCCGATCCGTATGGAAACTTCTATTCTCCCTTCATTGAATTCCGTATGCGAAATCATTCCGAAGCATTCGAGAGGAAGTGACGTATTTGAGACACTCAAACCAATCAGCAGTTAGAGAAAAATCACGCTTGTTAGTAAACAAACAACCACTCGATCAAAGACTCGATGGTTGTATTTTCTCACAGATATTTAAAATCGCTCATATTTAGTTCTGCTTAAACAGATATTTCAGAATGTGTTTGAAAAGAAAGATACATCTAAAAATTAAAAAAGTGATCGGTCAAAAAATTACCTTTCCATAAATCGTATGATTAATGTAGTAAAATTTTCATAAAATTTATTCACGGTATCACATACTTTATTCCTACTACATATGGATTCGATTGCTTTATAACACTAAAACATGAATATCATCCGAATACAGTATTTGCTGTATAGCATTGCATTTTTAATGTATCATATTACCAGGTAATTAAAAAAATTAACAGGAAATTTTTATAATTTTAAAATTGTTTATTGATTTAATGGAGTTATTTTTTTTTTTAATTATTTAGTTAATTAGTTGAATAATTTTAAATTTATACTCGTTTAAATATGGTGATTGGTTAAATTATTAATATAATAGTTAGCTTACTTGTTATATAATTTAATATTCAAGTAATTTCTTCATCAGAAGTTTTAGTTAATTTGTCATGAAGAAATGTGAAAGAATTTTTTAAAACATATAAGCTGAATTTTTTCAATGTCTTAATTATTCATAGGAAACAGAGTATTGTCTTGTATTTTTAACTTAAAAAAAAAAAGCAGCTCAGCCATTAGTTATTATTATTTTTTTCTTTTTAAGGCTGTCAGTGAAATGTATTAATGGTTTTTAAAAGATTCGAGATTAGCGGGTCATCAATATTTTAGACTATCTTTTGGAAAAATTGACCACTCTGAGTGTGTTCAGTAAAATAGCTGAATGAAATGTCTCTCACTTGATATGTTCATAAGAAAGAAGGTGCTGGGTTCAATCCTAGGTCAAATTCATCTGAGCAGTTTGGAGTTTTACATGGTTTTCTCTGAAACTTGCATAAATATGGCTTAGAACCCTTGCATAGTCAATCAGTTCCAACCCACACAACACAATCTAGTTTTGCCCTTTACCGTTATTGGATATTACACTGATTGTTCATATCAATTGGAACTTCACAATTTTCTGAATTACCTGTATTTGTACAATCGATTTCATTTAAGAAAATTTTTCTTAAAAGATCATCCCCCACCACAACATCACATATAATGGAGGGTGTTGTGTTGTTTAAGGTAAACTGACTATGCGTATGCGATGATCCTAGGCCTGGGTGGCGTTCCTTCTGTGGGTCTCTTTCTAAAGAGTCCTGGCTCAAATTCATGCAAGTTTCAGAAAAATCTCTGAAATGCTAGTGCTGAGTTTGAACCCCACATTTAATGGATTCAAAATTATTAACTATGATATCAAATTATGAATCACTCCCAAGTTATAATAGATCATGAATGAAACACAAAAATTAACCAACATTTTTATTAAAAAACAATCTCAAATGCCATATTCCTCACTATAAGATTCATTTTTGGCTCTCTGTAATATGTAAGTATCTGTTAAAGTAAAATGTAATGAAAAATTCATAACTTGCAACAACATAAGTGTTTTTTTTTATATATAAGCAGCTACTTCATAATAAGCTAATTTTTTGAAAGCTTATTTTTTTATTTATATATTTTTTATAAGCAGCTACTTGATATAAAGCTAATCTTTTAAAAGCTTATTTTTTTATTAATAATCCTAATAAACCAAACGTCCAATTTTCTGAAAAATAACACTGTAAACTGTTGCCATTACTAAAACAATATAAAAAAAAAAGTCACATATTTGGCTAAGGGTGTCCCATACTAAAGCTGTGCTCTATTTTCAGCAAATCAAAGCCATAGTTAAGTGCTATCATATATGTACCGCTATTAAGAAAATATAAATGATATTCAATTATTTGAGGTTCATTATGTTGATTAGAAACACGGTTATTTCAAAATAAACAAAAAATGCATTGACATTAAGAAACAGCTTTAGTATCCGCGATTGTAATGAAATGCTCGCCCTCTGGTGGGCTAAGGTGAAATTATCACACAACTGCATATCCTCATATTATGCAATCGACTTTCCATGATGAAATGGCGGAGAAAGAATAATAATTACACGTGGCTGTTATATTTACTAACAACTGCAGTGTTCAGAGAGCGCCATCTATCGATCATTACAAACGCGGATATAGTCTCTTGATGAAATTTGAAAACTGGCTCCTAAGTAGCTCGAGCGATTTTCGGAAGTCTTTTATTATGCAATTGCAATAGCCATTTTAATTCATCACCAAAGTGGCAAAAAATAATAAAAGTCGCAAAGGGGTTTCTATACTAAAACTGTACCCATTTTAGTTTGTGGATGATAAAATCAAGGAGAAAAAACCTATAAGACAATTCGATTAATTTCAATGAACAATTAAAAAATAAATAAATCTAAATAAAATTTTAAATCATCTATTATGACATCAATTTTAGCAGCTATTTTTGTTTAAACAGGAATAATTTTTAAATTTAACATTCATGTGCAAAGAAGTGTTTCATTTTTATATTAAAATAAATAAATGAAATAAAAAGTTGTAAATATGTTATATTGTTGGTCTGTGCTGGAAATTACAGCTCAAAGAAGAATGTTGGGGATAAACACAAAAAATCATTTTTTAAAATATCGAAATTTTAAAGTGCATTGTGAATCTGCACATATTCCTCTATCTAGAGGGCCCACCAGCAGCCGAGCGGTTCTGCGCTTAAAAGCTGGTAGACGTGAGGTGCCGGGTTCGATCGCAGGTCGCGCTCGTCGACCTAGCCGTTCAGAGTTTTCCGTGGTTTTCTCCGAAACTTGTGTAAATACGGGCTAGGACCCCTTAGAAAAACCCCCACAGAGGGCATACCCCCTCAGGCCCAGGACCTACAGCAGTCAATAGGCCTTATTCCCAAATTCAATCCTCTATCTAGAAGGGAAAAAAAGAGACTGTGCCATATATATATATATATATTTTAAATCTACATCGCACTCAGGCAAAGATACACTGTAAAAAAATAACTATTACAGAGAATTTCAGAGATACCACAGAATTACAGAGAATACCACAGAATTACAGAGAATTTCAGAATAACTATTACAGAGCAGAGAATTTCTTGCAAGAAATTCTCTGTGATTGGATAAAATAAATCACAGATTGCAGCTGGTAATAGGTTTTTTTTTTTTTTTACAGTGTACAAATATCTTCTTTTATTAGTATAAAAGCAGGCTTTGCCTGCCTTACGGGAGAAAAGAAAAGAAAGAATATATAAGCCAACTTGATTGATTGAAATCAATATTTCAAAAATAAATAAATAATTAAAATAAAATATTATGATGTCAGTTTTATATATATATATTTATTTATTTATTAAATAATTTAAGCATTTAAATAAACGTTAATGATTATTGGCGACTATTTTCAGCACAGCTTTAATATGGAACACGCTTGGCAGTTTTAAACATTTTGTTTGTCATTTTAGCGGTAAATTGAAATGGTTATTGCAATTGCATAAGTAAAGACCTTGACATCAATCATCACATAGCAAAAAAATAATAATAAAAGTCACCAAAGTGGTTAAAGTTGTGTCAACGTTACTTTTATGAATAACAAAATCAAAGGGGAAATTTTGATTATTTGAAATTAATAAAAAAAAATCATTATTATGTCAGTTTTATCAGATATTTTTTTATGATACAGATTTACATAAAAATAAATTTATTATTATTTTTAATCAAAGGGTGGGGGGAGGGGACAACATTATTATGGGGTTTTTATTTAATATATTTTGAACAAATTATCCTATTGAATCAAAAGTTACAGCGCTAGATAGATTTATAAATTTGAAATTAATAAATGTACTAATTTTTGTTGCGATCGGTGGAACAGTTTACTTTGTAAAACAAATTAAAATCTGATATAACACAATATACAATTTATCAAAATAAAATCGCTGTCAAGAAATTTTTTTGGAGTGGTCGTACCTGACAAGAAACTTTTAGTAAAACAAGTAAAAGAAACTTTTTACTTGCTAGTTTTTGAAGCTTTTTACTTACTAGTTAACATCTATTTCCAGAAGGCTTAAAAATGAAATTATTATACCTACTCAGTATTCACGGAGTACATATTGAATTCTTGGTGCAGCTCTTGTAAAATATAAAATAATTCTGAAAAAAAATATATACCACAGTTGTTTCGGATAAAAATAATAGTACAACATTTCATCAGGCAAAAAAGTAGACATAAGTGGCATTTTCATACACTTTTTCTTTTTTCTTTTGGGTGGAGGGGGGGGGAGCTTATGAAGGGTTATGCTATTATGCTGATCTATGATTTTTTTTTTTTTTTCAATTTATGGTATTTGTTGACAAAGTTTATTTATTGAATTTGAACGACAGTGAATATGTACTCAGTATTCACAGAATACATATTGAATTCTTGGTGCAGCTCTTGTAAAATATAAAATAATTCTGAAAAAAAAAAAAAAACATATACCACAGTTGTTTTGGACAAAAATAATAGTACAACATTTCATCAGGCAAAAAAGTAGACATAAGTGGCATTTTCACACACTTTTTTTTTTTTTGGGGGGGGGGGGGCTGATGAAGGGTTATGCTATTATGTTGTTCTATGATTTTTTTTTTCAATTTATGGTATTTGTTGACAAAGTTTATTTATTGAATTTGAACGACAGAGCTTTAGCACATTGAACTGTTAGAATATGTAACAAGACTTGAACAGAAATATAAATTTATCAAATGCCAGTGTATGTTGTGCAGTATGCTATAAGGTACAAAAAAAATGCAGTTTGCTCTTAATATTTTTACATTGATATTTTTAACAGTATGTAAATATTCATACATTGAACTGTTTTTTTTTTTTTTAATTTATAATTAAAATTAACATAAATTGAGAATAAGACTTTTTTTTTTTTTTTTTTTTTTTTTTTTCACTACTGTTTGGACACTATTTATTGTCAAACTATCTAATTACAAGTACAGTTGTATTCAAATAGTAATGGAGAAAACAAAAAGATTGTTTTTACTTTGGTGTGTCTCTGTACTGTTGTAATATAATCATCATAATTGAACTTTGCGAGTCATAACAAAACTATCTTTTAATCAGGGATGTGATTAGCAAAAAGATAAAGATGAAACTATGCAAAGACAACACATTAAAATTAAGTATTAGAATTTTTATGACAAAATCTATTATACTTGAGCAATAAATATATTTTATAATCTTCAATTAAAAAAAAAAAAAAAGAAAAGAAATTGTTTTATTCTTTAGTATTCAATTAAGTTTTATTTGATTTACCGATTGAACAAATTCACATCCTAAAGACAAAAAAGTTAAATTTTAATCATCATAAAAATATGTTATTTTATTAATAGAAGTAATTTAAAGCAAGGACATAAAGTAAAAATTAATATCAGTAAATAAAAATAAAAAAAAAAATTAAACTTGAGTTAAAAAGAAAATATAAAATTATTACCTGTATAGCAATTCATACTTAGATGTGACGTCAACTTGTTTCCAAAGCATTACCAGGGAGATGTGTCTCAATCGTGCAGCTTTTTAATATAAACATTGCACAATTTAGACACTCACCAGGCTTTAGTTACAATCAGTTTAATTTACATTGTCCTCTTCAGGAGGGGTGCCTTAGACGGTGGTCTGTCAGAGTTCTTCTGTAGGAGGGCTGTCTCAGCTCTCAGCCTTGTCTTACTGAGTACATTTAAGTTCCAAGAGAGAAATCTTTTCTTTCACTCTTTTGTGTGAAACCAATGAATATTGAAGAATTAAGAGATCTAGTACACATTGAAAAATAAGTAAATATTAAATATAAATAAGAAAGCAGGGGGAAATTAATAATAATAATAAATAGAAAAGTTGTGAGAAAATAAGATTGAGTCAATTGCAGGTCACCACAGGTCAGCTTCGGTAAAACATTGTGAGAAATCATTGAAAATTAATTGTAATACTTTTATTTTTACTGCTAAAAGTGTTACTATTAAATGTGTTTTCATTATGTGGTGCTTTGTTAACTAACAGTCAGCAACAAATCATTTGCACAAGGCTAATGGGAAAATACAACATTTCCTTTGCTCACTTAAGTTTCCTATGAACTATTATTAAAAAAAAAATAATAATAATAATCTACAAATTCTTGAATAGGTTTGCCATTACTGGTCTGATTTTATAATAAATGAATTTGGATTGTCTTAAAAATATGAATTTATACATATATATAATATACACACACTATGTTAAATAATTTTACTTAATTTTTTGTCAGAAATCTTTAAGAATTTCCTCTTACATTAACTATCAACACATAAATGACATATTTTTACTATGCAACTTTTCTTCATCCTTTCCTTTTATTGCAAGAAATATTTTTAACACTAATTACTCCATAAATGACCAAAAGAAATATGGTACTTGCTAGTTCTTGCGCATAATTTATTATTAATAATTTACTTTTTCTGATTAAAGAAAAAATCATTCATTACATGTTACTTTTATCACTGTAATTAACACAATATTTTATTTTCTACACTTAGAAAAGGATGTAAAACATTTAAAATAATGGAACTACTCAATGGGATAATTGAATTTTCAATTACAACTTATTATTTTATTAAATGTAATAAGTGAGTTGAAGGCATAATTCATCTGGCATGTAAAAATAAATATATTAAATAAATTTACATTGTGTAGAACAGAAATATAGCACACAACTAAAAAATCAAAGTTATATTTAAAAAAAAAAGAGCATTTCCAAAGCCTGTATTCAATTTAATACATATTTTTTAACAAATTAAGAAAAAGTTGTTTGTACTTAAAAGTGCTGGATATTTCAATCAATTTCTGCAAAGTTTGCATTAGTTTTTAAAGTACAAAAGTTTGTAATTATCAGTTCAAAAATCTTCAATATTTAGAATAAGTAATAACTATGAAATACATACATATTACTTTAAAAGCAAGTTGAAAGTTCCTTAAATTATTTAAGCTTTCAAATATAATAAAGCATGACTTAATGAATTATGTCATTTTAATGGAGAAAAGTGCCCAGATTAACATAATGAATGCAACAAAAAAAGGTAATATGAATACAGTGCATCACATAGAGTAAGTTATGTCTCAAAAGTTATGGAATACAAGGTATAAAATGAACGAAATTTTAACGAATGTATAAAGCACTTATGAAATCAAACTTGTAAACAACTATTGACTATAAACAACTTAACAGAAAATATAAAGAAGAAATTTCACTAAATATTACCTTCATTCAGGATACAAAGCTTTTACATAAGACTTCGGTTGCAAAAACTCCGGCAAACTTTCAATTAAAAAGAAAGGTGCTTTTTTTCAACACAACAATTCAGTCATACACTTCTAATAACAACAAACCGTCCGCCATTTTATCTTTCCCCACACAATATTCCGCTTACGAATGCTATTCCGGCTGCTCTAAGCTGTCGGAAAAGATAGATCCACATTCCGTTCATTCGAAGAGCCTGGATTCCGGTTTTTGCTGGGAGAATAACTCTTATTCGGATTCCCTCTCGAAATCTCCACATTCCGCATGAAATTACGTTTCCGAAGGAGGGGAGAACACGGCTCTCAGAGTACCAAATGATCGAAAACTCAAATCACGTCGAAACGTTACGTCAAAATGACGTCACATTCAATCATCGAAACATTTCGATGTGTTCCTAGTAGCACCGAAATTCTTGATGGGGAAAAAAAAGTGAAGAAAAGTAAAAGATAAAATAAAATTTTCTGCGTTTTCTCCAACATTTCCCCAGAATATATTTTTTCAAACACTTTCCATTTCTTAAAAATTCCTCACCACTTATTATATTTTCCAATAAAATTGCGACAGTTTTCCAACATCTGGCAACAAGAGAACGAAGAGTTCAGCGTTCAGTAAAAATGTTTCTCTAAAAGATGTTATTTAAGAAAGCACCAACTTAATCATGCAAAAGAGAAACCTTTGAGATATGCAGTAAACAATATTCTGTAAAACTTATCTGAATAGACAGACATCAGCTGATTCATACAGGGGAGAAAGGTTTTAGTTGTAAAATCTGGAGAGAAAAAAATTTCTCAAAAATATCATGTCAATGTACACACACTTTTTCAAATTGGTGAGAAATCGTTCAGTTGTAAAATATGCGATAAAGAATTTTCTGAAAAATCACATCTGAACACACATCAGCTTTGTCATACAGGGGAAAATCCTTTCAATTGTTAAATAGGTAATAAAACATTTTCTTGGAAATCGTCTCTGAAATCGCACTAACTTTGCACTAAATTTTCAGTTGTGAAATATGTAATAAACATTTTCTCAAAAATCTTACCTGAATGTGCCCAAATTTTGTCATACTGGGGAAAACCCTTTCAGGTGTGAAATATGCAATAAACAATTTTCAAAAAAATCTCATCGCAATAGACATCATCTTAGCCATACTGGTGAGAAGCCTTTCAGCTCTGAAATATGCAATAAAGAATTTCTCAAAAATTTTATCTGAATGCGCATCAGTTTTGTCATACTAGGGAGAAGCCTTTCAGTTGTGAAATATGTAATAAAATATTTTCTTGGAAATCTTCTCTGAAAATGCACCAACTTTGTCATACTGCGGAGAAGCCTTTCAGTTGTGAAATATTCAATGAAAATTTTTTTCATAAGTCTGATTTAAATAGACATCAACCTACTCAAACTGGTGAGAAATTCATTTGTGAAGTATGCAGTAAAGAATTTTTTCAAAAATCTTCTCTGACGGCACACCGATTTTGTCATACTGGTGAGAAGCCTTTCAGTTGTGAAATATGCAATAAACTATTTTCACAAAAATCTTCTCTGAATAAACACTATCTTAGTCATACTGGTGAGAAGCCTTTCAGTTGTGAAATGTGCAATAAACTATTTTCACAAAAATCTTCTCTGAATAAACACTATCTTAGTCATACTGGTGAGAAGCCTTTCAGTTGTGAAATGTGCAATAAACTATTTTCACAAAAATCTAATCTTAGTAGACATGAATTTATTCATACAGGTGAGAAGCCCTTTAGTTGTGAAATGTGCAGTAAACTATTTTTACAAAAATCTGATCTCAATACACATTATCTTAATCATACTGGTGAGAAGCCTTTCAGTTGTGAAATATGCGGTAAAAGATTTTCTAAAAAATCTGATCTCAATAGACACAAACGCAGTCATAGTGGTGAAAAATTCATTTGTGAAGTATGCAGTGAAGAATTTTCTCGAAAGACATCTCTGAAGGCACACCAATTTGTCATACTGGTGAGAAGCCTTTCAGCTGTGAAATATGCAATAAAGAATTTTCACGAAAATATGATCTTAGAAACCATGAATATACTCATATTGGTGAGAAGCCTTTCAGTTGTGAAATATGCAGTAAAAGATTTTCTAAAAAATCTTATCTCAATAGACACAAACGCAGTCATACTGGTGAGAAGCCTTTCAGTTGTGAAATATGCAGTGAGCAATTTTCACTAAAATCTTCTCTGAATAAACACTATCTTAGTAATACTGGGGAGAAGCCCTTCAGTTGTGAAATATGTAATAAAGCATTTTCCCGGAAATCTAATCTAAATGCTCACAAAATTTGTCATACTGGGGAAGAATTAATAAGTAAAGAATTTTTTTGGAAATCTTATCTCAATAAACACCGTCTTAGTCATACTGGTGAGAAGCCTTTAAGTTCTGAAATATTCAATTAAGAATTTTCTGAAAAATCTGTCCTTGTTGGAGAACAACATCCTAGTTATATTGTTTAGAAGCATTTCAGTTGTAAAATGTGCAATTATCGGTTCTAAAACTTTCTCATAAACCTCAACTCACAGGTGCAAAGTCATCATTTCAATGCAAACTTCATAAGGGAAGTTTTTATAAATGTTTCAATTTGTTTAATTGTATGTAAGAGCAGCGAGTTCGGGATCGAAAGATTGCTGGTTCGGTCCTCGAGCCGGCCGAAGACCGTTGTGTACGCTAATGGCGACTGGTGCACGTTAAATTCCGTCGTGGTCGCTAAGTCCACCAAGTTCTCATCAAAAATTATACCTCTGGGGGTACCGGAACACGGGATTAACTCAGCCTTGTTCCGGATCAAAATTCGAGTTCCTGTTGTTTGCTGGTGCTGCCATCTATTGCCAGCTTCTGGAACTAAGGCGTACTTACTCCCTAATTGCGCTCCTCTGAAAAACGGAAGACGCACCCCTCCTACCTTAAACCCGGTTAGTTCCACTACCGGGGCTTTGAATTTCCGAGTGGCATAAGAAACAACTACAACAACAACATATGTGTTTCCTGAAGGACAGATTTCATTTTAAAAATACTGGTGGATTTAAAAGTTTTTAATGGTAGCCTTTGTTGGTAGTTTTTAATGTTGTAGAAGTTTGAAAAAACTGGTTTTATAACTGCTCTGAAAAATCGAAACGTGAAATAAATAAGAACCTTAAACGTTTTAAAATTGCTATTCATCATGTTTTAAATAAGAGATTTTTATGAAAAATGTAAAAGATCTGGGAAGAAGAGTAAATTATCAGGTTGCGATAATAGACAAATTTTCAATCTTGCAACGAAGCAGAACTTACCAACCTACTCATAAAATAGCACAGCAGACAAGTAAAACTATTTCACATGGGACAATTGGAAAAATAATTTTTCCGACGAAAATAATTTTAAGCTGAATAGTTCGGACAGTAATATTTACTACTTGCTTGATTTACAAACCGATTATCGGAATTTTTTTAAGTAGGCAGCTGGGTGTTGGCTCTGTGATGGTGTGAGGAGCATTTTCATATGATGGGAAATGTGATATGTAGCGAGTTCCTGGAAAAATGGACTCCAGTTGTTATCACCAATAGCTTTACCAACACCTTAATACCTTTTGGTCCATTTTTAGGATGGTCAAACTGGAAATTTCAGCATGACAAAACGCTATATCAAGTGTCTAAATGAAATAAGATTTAAATTTGACAGAAATACAACTTTTGAAATCTTTAATTGCGTTGTAAACTTTTTTTTTTTTTTTTTTTTTTTTTTTAACTACTTCTCATGCAGACTTTAAATATTTAAAGAAAGGTAAATTATTTAATTCCACTAATTTTAAAATATCCAATTTCTAGTATGCGTGTGATCACTGTTATCTCATGAAGAGTTTCATTATTATTATTATTTTAATATGCTAAAGGTAAAAATTTTTACAATTCTCTGATATATTTACAATATTTTATACATATATATATTTAACAATAGAAAAATGGTTACTTTACTTTTAGATATGGTGTTGATCTTGGTCAATTTGCGGAAATTTAGATGTGGCATTCATTCTGACCATTAAACAATGGCTCTTATTATATTGAATGTAATTCGATTGCGTAGACATATGAATATAAGTTGAACTTGCTCGATTTAAGTGTACTTCATTTAAAATTTTATATATTTTTTAATAATTCAAATAATATAAATTAGTGAAACTGATTGTTCTTTTTATTTTTTCTTATATAAACATGAAAAAAAATTAATGAAGATCCTACTGTAGTCGTTATATCTGAAATAGAGTGCGATGACAATGCCTTTTCCCGGATGATTTTCACCAAAAGTTGATAGGCTCTATTTTATATCAAGGTACATATCAAACTTTATGGTATTCTAAGCAATAGTTCCTGGGATACATTTGCCATAATATGTTGTCACACACATATTCTAAAAACGGTCAAATCGTGTTCTAGACCTTTAGTCCATTGAAAACCCGAGGTAAAAAAAAAATTATGAATATACAATACTTTCTTTAATTGAATATAGAAATAAGTAATAAATAATTATATGTGCAGTCATTGAATGGAAAATGCTTCATTGTTTACAAAACAGTTCGAGACCTACAAATATCTACCACCCGCCATTAAATTCATTCATATTCATAAAAAAACTATACATGCACTCATGAACTAGAACCTGCCTCTTTGCTTACCAAACAGTTTGACATACACAAATATCACCCGTTTTTGATCAAATTCACTTAAAAATAAAAAAAACACATAGAAATATCCATCACCCTGCTTTCGAATTCACTTGTATTCATTAATATATACAATGTAGATGTGTATATAGATATATATTAGAGTGTCCATTAAACGAGGGGAATTTATTTATTTATTTTTATTTTTATTTTTTTATACACATCTGTGACAGCTCTTGGATCGAAAATAGGTGAAGCGGCACTTCACTTACTATTTTACACTGTGCTCATTTACAAAGTATAAATTTATATTGAAATAAAATGAGTATTTTTAGTTAAAATTATGCATTAAAACTACTTAAATGTTACTTTTCACTTTTTCACTTATTTTCAATTGATGAGCTGATGCTGATACACATACCCTCCAATTTATTTATTTATTTATTTTTGTCTAATTGACCCTAAACAGTTTTTAGCAAAATTCGAATATTAGGATTTTCCCGTCAATTCGGAACATGTTAACATTGTACCAGAGAGGTAATATTTTGCTGAAAAGCGTTTAGGGTTAAATAGGTAAAATCAGAGCGTATGCGTATAGGATTTCAAAAAGGAAAGAAAAAAAAAATTCCCCCTTATTCAAAGAACACCATAATATATATATATATATATAGAATTATACATATACATAACATATATATACATTATACACATACTATCTATATACTAACATTATATATATACATATATATAATGTTAGAAGTGATTGTGTTCAGGTAAATTTACATGATTTCAGATATTTTTTCGTTTTGGGTATCAGAATTCCACTTTTTCTGGTTGTTAAATTCATTTAAAAAAAAAAAAAAAAAAAAAAAAAAAAAATGTAACTGATAAAACTAATTAAACCTAATATTTTTAATAATGTAAGGATTGGATTACCCTGCAATAAATTATATGTTCATTACCCATACGAAAACTCATTTTCATTAAAATTTCAGGTTTTTATTATTATTATTATTATTATTTTTATGAATCCACAACTACACCTGATATACGTAGTCATGGACTGAAACTTGCCTCTTTGATTAACAAATAGTTCAACACATCACAAAATATCATCTGCCTTTAATCAAATTCATTTGTATTCTTTTCTTTCTATCTTTTTTTTTTTTTTTAAGTCCCTTCCGGCTCATTCGGAAGGCTAGGTTGATTTTTTTCTTATCAAGTAGCTGTCACAAATTACACTGCTCTGCAAAAACAAAAATCGAGATCTGATACCATTCTTGCTGATTCTTATGTAAAACAACCTCATGAATCCGAATATGACTCCCATTTTGTCCAGTCAACCACCGTCTTCTAGATACACCACCCCCAAGTAACACAGACTGTTGGCCCAACTGCGATTTATTGTTAGTTCGTTGGGGAATGGTTATCGTTGGGGAAAGGGCTCAAAATAACAGTGGGCCAACAGAAAATAGTATTGTTGGCCCAACAGTCCTAAAATGCTCTTTTTTCAACTGCAAAATATAACAGTTAGCCTACAATGTGTTCACCAACAATGGCCCAACAGTTTGCCAACCAGGAACCAACCGTTCTATAGTTGGGCCAACTGTCACCCAACGGTTGGCTCAACCGAGGGCCGACGGCCAAAAACAACCGTTGGCCAACGAAGAAGGAATCGTAGGGCCAACCGTTTCCCAACCATTCCGTGTTACTTGGGCCCCCTCCCTCAATTTCTTTCCATGTTCAATAATTTTATTACCATGAATTTCATTTGAAGAATGAAAAATAATTTAACACCTAAAAACAAAAAAATATAAAGTTTAAAAAATAACTTTAATAACAGATTAAAAAAATATAAGACATATAATGCATAATTTCAGTGGCAAATCCCCCCCCTCCCCCCGAATTTTCCCCTTGTCACAAATGTTCATGTTTTAGAATTTTACAACTCTGTAGCCCCTCAGAAGATATTTAACGGTTAAAATCTTCTTCCCCCTAAAAAAACCAAACTTATAGTCATAAAATCACCGAAAAATGATAAAAATAGGAGGTAATTCCTAAAAAACGGTGGGATGTAGGGCGAAATAGGTGTCATATTTGAGTTCAGGAGGTCATTTTACATAAGAATATGCTGAAATGGTGTCAGAGGCAATTTTCATGCCGAACAGTGTTATTAATGGACATGGTAGAAATATTGATGTGGGTTATGTACATAGGAAGTTTTAAGCAAATCGGTTCATAAATTCCTTTCATGTGAATTTATTAAATGAAGAATTATTATTAAATGAAGAAACATGAAATTAGTTCCAAAGAAAGTGGTTATTTATGTTTAAGTTTGATACCTCGTTTTGTTTATAGCATTATAAAATTTGGCAAATTAAACTTGAATATAATTATACAATGCAAACTTGGTCATCCATTAAAAAAAAAAAAAAAAAAAAAAAAAAAAAAATCTTCGAACAGGATTTCTACTCGATTTCAAAAATTAAATTCCTAGATACAGTTGGTAACAAAATTATCCGAACATTAGGAAAAATTCCTGCATAAAAAAAGTAGAGTTAATACAGTTTTGTTAAATAAATCCATGTCGAGTCATGTTCTTAGTCAGTCTAAGAACAGGATTTATAAACAGTATTAACTCTACTTTTTTTACATAGGAATTTTTGCTAGTGTTCGTATACTTTTGTTACCGACTGTACCTTCAAGTTTCCCAGGTCTGCTTTTATAAAATTCCAGGTTACAATATTTCGTTTTTGACCTAAAAAAAAAAAAAAAAAAAGGAGCTCTGAACATAAAAGATAGGATATTTTAAACTACACGTTCAAAAATCATTTTCCAGATTTATATTAATATTTCTCAAGGATTTTGAGCAATATTCGCAATTTTCCCGGACTTTTTTCACTAGTTTAAAATTCCTTGAATTTTCCAGGTTCATCCTGACCCATGGAAACCCTGTTTAAATTCTACAAAAAAAAAAAAAAGTAGTATTTATAGAATAGCACGAATCTATAAAATGTACTATGAAGTCATGCTAATACAACTGCAATTAACAAGTTTTCTTTAATGCAAATGAGGAGGAAATGTGTATAAATTCCTACAATAATAATAATAATAATAATAATAATAAAATGTGGCTTCTCATTTATCCGCTCAACATGAAGCTAGAGAAGAGAAGATCCAACGCCGTGTTATGTAAATGGTCCTACTTTTGAACTGAGCTGCTTTAACGGCTGACACTTTGGGAAGGAGAAGATAAAGAACTTAAACATATTTGGATCATATTACATTCATTTTATGGGCTGTATAAAACTCAAGTAGATAAATATATACATACATATATATATATATATATTATAATATTTCTAAAAATACTTATACTTTATTTTCTTTCTTATTTTTCCCAATTCTATTTAATATAATTTTCGATGTTATAAATAAATTTCAATTATGTGTTATACATTTTCCTTATGCTTCCATATTTATTTTAAAGAACTTTATTTGTTTAGATTATAAGAAGTTTAAATCCATAAGATGAATACCTTATATAAAATATATTAAATGCAGTCAACTCATTTAGATGAATAACAAAATTTCCTGACGAAATAATTAAGGCATTTAAATATAAATATTATATAGAAAATTTACTCCCACCAAATTTAATTGAGTTTTATTTGGAAGTGGAGATGTACAGGTTGAAGCTTATTGACTGACTTAGGAGTAAGTCCATTCCCTTCCTAATTTTAGAGTCTCCTAGCCCACATTTACAGAAATTCTAAGAAAACCACAGAAAACTCCGCGCGGCTAAGATGACGATCGTGATCTGGAATCGAACCAGGTACTTCCAATCAAATAGTTCATTTTGAAGTGAGAAATTTAACTGCTAAAATGTATACTTTGTATGCAATGTAAATGTTACTTCAAAATTTTATCTAAAACAAATTTGCATTATTTCTATGCTAAAATTATTTTTTTCTAGTCATTCCAAAATTAATTCGAAAATTTGTACTATTATTATTATTTTAAATAACAACGATATTTTTTAACAGGTAAAAAAACAACTATTTAAATCATTTTTCCAAATTTATTTTTAATTCATAAAAAAAAAAAAGTGTTTTAGCTTTTAAAATGTTACGACTCAATAGTGGCAAGAGGTCCTTCCCCGAAGTTGGTAGACGTGAGATAATGCGTTCGACCCGTAGTCGCTCTGGCCGGTTTAGCCATTCGATGTTTTCCGTGATTTTCCCGAAAAACTAGCGTAAACACAGGATAAGATTCATGTGTTTACCATTCAAAGTTTTCGGTGGTTTTCTCCGAAACTGTGTTAAACACGGCTAAGATCTCTTAAAAATACCCCCATAGAAGGCACTCCCCACAGGCCTGGAACCCTGGTGCAGTAAATCGGCCTCAATCCTAAAATCATCAACAACTTTTAGAATGTTAATCAATTTGTAAAAAAATAATTAAAGTTTTGAACTGATAACCTGAAAAATTAATAAAATGTATTAAATGCAATAAACTTAGTGTGGTAAACATAAAAATATCCTGCAAAATAATCAAAACATTTACTTCACTTACCCGCTCCCCCATGATAATGTTTTACCTAACTTAGATCTTAGTCCAAGATGGATTGCTTTCGTGTTGGTCTTTTTAAAGAGATCTAGGCTGCATTTACTTGAATTTTGAAGTAAACCAGGGAAAACCCCAAAAGGTTAATTTGACGACCGTGACCTTGACTCGAACCAAGTACTTCCCACTTACTAGTTTCGAGAGCGAAACCTGACGGCTACAGGTGGAGCATGTTCTATTTCAAAGAAAAATACACTTATGAAATATATGCTTTCTATTTGATGTAAAAATGTTTTAAAAATTTTATCTAAATCGGACTTACATTATTTTCATGCTTTTAGAATTAAAGGATTAAGAAAAAATTAAAACAAAATAAAATTTTCAAATAATCTCTTTATTCTTTATATTCTCACAGCTAGATGCATAACAATTTTTAAAATAAGTACCACAAAATATTTAAAATAAGTACCTCAAATAAATTAAATAATAATAATAATAAAAAAATGTTTCTGTAAGCTTTCAACACAAATCTCCAATACCGGCTAACCTTTGCGTCATCTAGTGACCTGTTGATTAACTCAATTTTCTGGTCCATTTTTCTGCCGAATCCCCTTTCTTGTTTTCCCACCTCCCCTCTAACTTCATGATTATCATTCAAAACGGCGCACAAGAAAAATCGCCAAATCAAGTTGTGTTGCAGTCAGGGCCCGACTATGCTTTTTGAAGACCCGGGGTACTAATGCGATTTGGAGGCCGCCTCACCCTGCTCTAAAGAGCTCACCAAAATAACCCATTCTCAAAAACAAAAATAAAAATAAATACTACATTAAAAAAAAAAAAATTATGTTCAATACAAATGAAAAACTGAAGCACATTGATCAGCCAATGTTTAGGAAATTAGTCACCAAATTTAATAATTGTTTAAACTCTCTAATAAAATATAGAAAGAAAAATTTAATCAATTTCTTTTAACAGACATATAATGAAAAAAAATTGCACTGTTACTTCTCAACTTTTAGAAATCAGGCACCCTAAATTTGGAGGCCCTGGGCCAGTGCCCCGTGTGCCCATGCCATAATCTGGCCCTGGATGCAGTTACAAGTTCCTGAAATTGGTATCAAAGAAAGGAAAATTTCTAAAAATTGTGCCATTTTGAGGGATGGATGGATAGTTGGGTGTAACGTCGCACTAGTGCTACGCAGATGGGCAATTGGCGACGGTCTGGGACACACCCCTAGAGGTGGTCCGGAGACATGCCATCCGAATTTTGATCTTCCACGAAAGGGAGCCATTTTGGGGAAAAGTTGAAATTCCGATATGGCAACTCTGCTTATACCGATTGATGAGTAATAACATCTAGTTTATAATGACATATTTACATTTTTCTTGGAATTCCTCCACATATTAAAACTTGAAAAAAAAAAAAAATGACGCATAAAAGGTAATAGCATAACTATTACATTTTATTTCTTTTTTTTAAATCTCACATTTTATAGCATTCGTAGAATATTTATATCTATTTGATTGAAATATAATATAATTGAAAATAGGCGAAAAAAATAAAGTATGGCGATGTCCAAATTCATCCTATCCTATTCATCTTCTGCTAAAAATATTCTACATTCATCCTCAGCAAAAACCACGTGCCTAAATTCGCTTCCTTTGTTTAGTACCCTTTAAATATCCGGGAGGCGGAAAAATGGGTAACGGAAAAATGTGTAAGCAGAAAATTGGGTAACGGAAGAATGGGTAATTTGCAAATTGTTACTTGCGGTCATATACTGAAATTGCCGAAAATTATAACATAGAGTAAAAATTATATTTCGAAGACATTGCATCTTTGATATATTACCGTTAGAGCATTTTTTTTTTCTTTTAAAAGGGCTGAATATTAGAATTTTTCACATGTTTCAGGATCCTTTTCGGTCTTTAAAAAGAAAGTTAAGCCCTTATTTATTCACTTATTCATGTATTTATTATTTATGAAATTTTAATTATTTTATAAAAGAAATCATAATGTTAAAATATAATTATAATAAGAAGAAAAGAAAAGAAACTAAAATGAAAGAAAGTATTGAAAACGTAATTTCTGTATTCCGGGGACCTCAAAATGAGTAATATTAATACAGATTTCGAAAATTTGACCCAATAATAATACTTTCTCTCACATGCATGCATATGGGTGAGGAATTTAGGAAAAATTGCAATGGGGAAAATGGGCGCAATAAAAATTTTAATAACCATTATCAATCAGTAGAGTTGAAGTTAATTTTAATGTAACGATTTTGAAATGACTTTAACAGATAAAAATGTTTAAATGTTAACTGTTATCAATTATATATATATTTGCAGTAAATATATAAAAAGTAAGTACCATTTTTAGCCACTATTATTTTGCATGAAAGTAACCTATATTTCAGATAATCTTATTCTTACTATCAATGTTTTTTATAGTAGTTTTCATGTAGAAGACAGACAAAAGTTAAAATTTAACGAAATTCTTCTACAAGCATTAGATATGAATGGTTCTTTATTATTTTATCTTATACATGTAGCAGAAGTAAAAATGTTGTGTTTGGCTGGAATTTTCGAAATTGTGTTTTTGTTATACTTACACGTTTTGAGGTTACCTGAATCCAAAAATCAGGTTTATAGTTGTTGATTTGTGTGCGTCTGTCTTTCTCTGTTTTTGTAGTCCAAACTCAGAGTTCAAAATATTTTTCATATGAAAAGGCTACTTAAAAATTATTATTAGGATCGAACACATTTCCTTTATAAAATGAACTCTCCCCCCCCCCCCCCCCCCGTCACAACACATACACACATGTTTTACTTTCTCTTACCTATATATTATAGAGAAAGTATTGTTTTTAGTACAAATTTTCATAATTATGTTTTTGCTATGCTTTCATGTTTTGAGGTTCCCTGTATCTAAAAATCATATATTTTAGTGGTTGGTCTGTATGTGTATGTCTGTGTAATTGTTATAATCATAACTCAAAAATAAATATTAGTAGGAAGAGGAAGTTCAAACTCGGAGAAAAAAATAAATAGTTCGTGTACAGTGAATTCCAAAAAAATTCAAATGCATTACGTCTATGCGCAATTATTTTGGTAGGTATATTTTAATTTTTTAGTACAAATTAATACCTTTTATATGCTTCTTGGAAAGTTTTTGAACATAAAATGACGATTGAGAAAAACTAACTTTAATAATTAGCCTTTTACAATTAGCAAGACGGATATTTATTTAAGTAAATGAGTTAATTAATAAAAATTAATGAACTGAAATTCTCATCTGTCTCTGAAAGGTGCCTTTTAACACTTTCGTTGTTGACAGTTTCTTTAGTTGCAACATATGGATATTTCTTTAGTAAAAAATATCCTGGGCCTCTAGAACGAACTTATCGAAATGCTGTCGTTATCGGAATTTCTCCGATGTGACGTCACATTCCGATAGCCTTTCTTATTTCGCTAGAACGAACTCATCGAATTGCTTTCATTATCGGAATTGTCAGGTGAAATCGTTTTCTGTAATTTCGACTGGTCTTTTCCGAGTGGAATCGCCGGGAGATAAGCAATTCACATCACTACTAGACTAGATAAAATGGCGTCCATCTTGTCGTTAGGTGTTATACAAGAAAATGAAAGGATACCCAGGAATCATATAATGCCGAAAAGATGTAAACCCTTCGACCTTACTGATGAAGAATTTATTTCAAATTTCAGACTGTCGAAGGTTTTAGCAAAGAGATTAATTAGAGATTTAGAAATTCATCTGCAACCGAGGACTAGCAGAGCAAATGCCTTTTCTGCAGAAACGAAGGTATGTATTATTTTTATTTATTCTATATTGTACGTTTAAAGTAATATAAAAAATGAAGAAAAAAAAGTTTTTAAACAAAATGCATCATCAAACGTTAATGTTTTGTCTATTCCCATTAAAGTATGAGTTATGATAAAATACATGACACGCGAGAATTCATTTACTTTTAAATAATTTAACATATTTCAATGCTGCTAACATTATAATCTTCTTATTTACTTTTTTACACTGAAAGTTTTTATGTTATTGTGTATAAGATAACAGTATCTCTCTCTCCTCTTTTTTTTTTTTTTTTTTTTTTTTTTTTTTTTTTTTTAAGATTAAAAAATACTTAATGGAATGAGTGATATATACATGAGTAGGTACTATTGCATTTTATATTTTGAATTAAATATCTACTAAATTGATTTTAATATTTTTTTCCCCTTTTTTGTAATGAGGGGAGGGGCATTATGATAGTAGTTTTAGAAATTTGCTAAATTGTAATTACACAAAATTAATACTAAATGTTTTTTCTCTTCTCTAAATAGATATGTGTGTGTATTTATAATACCATAGTTATTTAAGGTAATCTGCATGAAATTTTGCATAGATACATTGGCTAAAGAATTTGCAATAAATTAAAAAAATCTGGAAAGCCAATTGAGAATTAACCATTCTTTGCAATTTATAGTCCTATAAAATAAAATTGAATGAATTCTACAAGCAACATCATAATTGTTTGATAGTTGTGTTTATAAATAAGCTGTATTTTCTTAAATTTAGGAAAGGGAGGTTGACGTACAAGAGTAGCTTTCTTTTAATAATTTAAAATATTTATGCTTTAATTGTTCTTGTATATTACATATATTTTTAAGGAATAACATGATGTTGCTATTACTTTAGGTTTATAATGACTATATATATATATATATATATATATATATATATATATATATTTGTATATATACATAAATGTAACGTTCTTAATTTTATTGTGTTGCTAATTTTATGTGCTACTTTCATATTAAAGAGTTTGATGGTTCTGATACAATTAATCTGATAGTAAAATTAATTTTCTAAAATGAAAGAGGGAAAAGAAAACATAATTGAGTATTTAAATTTTGCCAGACCGTATGTAAAAATATTGTCTAGAAGTGATGAGATTTTTCATCTGATTTCAGCTTTTCTATTGATTGTAGTATTTCATTTAAACGTCTTGCCTTTGTGTGTTGTTTTAGCTTTTTCATCTTTTTGCTAACGTCATCCCTATTATTTATGAAAGACAGTAAATTACTAAAGAAAGGGATAATTATTATAAGCAATACCTTAAGAAAAAAGTCTATGCTGTGCTATTTTTATAAACATAAAACAGAAATGATTGGTTGATCAATACATTTATGAAAAGATTTTTATAAAAACTGTTCTGCTTAACATTAATTTGTTACACGGTTTTTATTTATTGTCTTAGTTTATTTTCAAAAAATCTCTGCACGCCCCACTCAGGGGAGGGGGGAATGAAAATACACTTACAGTTTATTTATATTAATATGACAAATATAAAAATAGCTACTATTCCATTGCAATTTATTTTTAACTGTTTCATAATTCAATGCTATAACTTTAAAAAATGTAAATGTTTTATGAATTGTAAAATAAAAAACAATATTCCAGGTTTTGACTGCACAAGATTTTTTGGAAGTGGTTCGTACCAAAAAAGCATAGGGAACGACTACTTGTGTTCGATGACTCAAAGAAGTGTCAGCAACTGTGTGCGACATGTTGCTGATGCAATGAGTGATTTTTTGTTGCAGAAATATGTGATATTTCCAAGAGAAAGAAGGTTTGTTCAAACTTTTTTATTTTTTTTAGTATTCAGAAATTTATACAATTGTTTATGTGATTTTATGTGGTTTATTCCTAGAATACAAAACCCCTGACAAATTTGGTTATGATGCATTGTCATTTTCTACATTTCAGAGAACAAGAAAAAATTAAGAGTGAGTTTTTCACCTACTGTGGACTCACTGGGGTGGTTGGTGCAATAGATTGCACCCACATCGCCATCATTGCACCTCATGATGATGGATTTCATCATGAGCGAAATTATGTGAATAGGAAGGGTTTCCATTCCATAAATGTACAGTTAGTAAGTTGAAACTTTATTTCCATCCTACTTTTACTCTTGATAATTTAAGTAAATAAATGTCAATTATGTGTCAATCATCTAATTTTTTGCAAACTGCTATATACATTGTTATACTGTTATTGATAAAGACAAATTTTGTTAGATATTGTTAATTGTTATGATTAATGCAACTAATAAGGCTCTTTAATGTTACTTGAAACTAGATAAAACAATTGATTTCATTTAAATATAATCTATTTCTTAATTAATCTGAAGAATTTGATAATAATTAAAAATAGCAGAATTTTTTTAAATGATTAAAATTTTTTTTAACTTGAATTTTTATTTGTTCCAACTAGCCGAATAATTTGATGTGCGGCTAAACCAAATAGTTTTAGATTCGGCTGAACAGAATATTCGGTAGTATGGCCGAATACCGAATAGACATCAAATATTCAGTGTATCCCTACACGTAATTTGCATGATGTTGCTGTCTAGGAAGTTTTAAGAGATCAAACAAAGATCACACTCAAATCTGGAAACAGAAATGACACAAGTCATAAAATAGCAATTCTAATTTTGCCAATAATGCTTCTAATATGCATAATTCTAATATGCATATGAAGTGCCCCAACATGCACAAAAAGCATCACATCTTTACAGTGGTGTCGCCAGAAAAAATTTCAGAGAGGGGGGCGGCAACTTGAAAAAATATTTTTTTGTAAATAAAATTCTGATAGCATAGTTTTAAATTTAAAGAAAAAATGCGTAGTAGAATTTTCCAGGGGGGGGGGGGATGCCCCCACTCGCCCCATTCTGCCGACGTCCATGCATCTTTATACCATAATTTATCCACATGAATGTAGAGGCATTTGTATCAGTTTTAATATAGATTAGCCAATACGTTCTTGCTTTTTCCTTATTTTTTTTTTCAAATGCTGCATTTCTGCATTGCATTATTATCATAATTATTATTATTGAGTGGGTGGGACAAGGTACTATTATTTAATAAATTTTGTGTTTATTTAGCAGCCTAACAGACAATTTTTTTATCTTGAATTCGGCATTACACCACTAATTATGTATAGTAATATTTCTTAATGTTTTTCTACATTTATATAAACCACTGTTTCTAAATAGTTTTTTGTATTTTTTCATAATTAAAAAGTAAAATATTACTAATGGGTAAATGTAAATAGTATTAATGAAAAAATTAGGTAATTGACATCTGGAATATAAGAGTAAATCAGTTAGCTGTATATTTGGCCGAATAGTTACTATTTTGTTTTGAAGGATATTT
The DNA here is from genome assembly GCA_963930645.1 of Salticus scenicus. Classification (NCBI taxonomy): domain Eukaryota; kingdom Metazoa; phylum Arthropoda; class Arachnida; order Araneae; family Salticidae; genus Salticus; species Salticus scenicus. Next base: position 226,816,225 of record OZ005660.1, read on the forward strand.
GATATTCGTTCAAATAATTTTTATGTGGTTGGCTGATTGTTTTCGGTGTTCATCCAAATCTGCCATTTGGTGTATCCCTATTAATATTGTAAAATAGAAATTTTTATCTATTTTAGGAGCTTACAATGGTGTTGTTTTTTTCACTTAATTATATATATATATTTTTTTCATAATAATAATTCAGAACAAGAGGACTTTGTAAAAGTGCTTTTAAAATTTTTGCATAATAAAATTGTTTTAAAAAATTCAAGATTTATTTCCAATTGTTATTGTTTAGCAGATTTTTTTTTTTTTTTTTCCTTTTTCTTTTTAGGTCTGCGATATGTCGCAGAAAATTTTGAACGTGGTAGCCCGCTTTCCTGGATGTACTCACGACTCTTATTTGCAAAGCATCCAATCTTAGAGTGGGCTTTCAGCACCACAATTTCATACAAGGAAATGGGTGGTTATTAGCTAAGCTATCTGTTAAATTTTAGGCATTCCTGATTGTACATTAAATTGCACCAGATAATGCTTTTTGTTAAAAAATGAATATTAAATATGTGTATAAATGTCTAAGGTGTTCTAAATAAGAAATATATATGGGAATGTCTCTGGTTGTAGGCATAGTTTAGATTTTGGCTTATAATTTTTGATAGAGTAGATATTTTGCTAACAAATGAATACCAATGGAAAGCAAGAACCCATAGCTAACGTTTAATGAAGTAACTACATTGATTCCGTCAACTAGAAAAAAATTATTACCAATTTTGTGATCATTTTTTCCCAAAAAAAATTTTGTACCCAGTTGTGGGCATACTTGAAAAATCTGCTAACAGTTAGTAAATAATAAGAAAAACCACAACAAATACAAAAAACAACAAAATTTATTAATTTTGTAAGATTCAGTGTCCGAAAGAATAACAGAAAATGACATTTTTCCTATTTTATTCGTCGTCATCTTCATCCTCCAAATAATATGTGCAATGCTTGCAAGTCAAATAATTTGCATGTACATTAGCACACTTCAAATGCATTGCATTTGATTGAAATGGCTGTTAAGCATTGTGGCAGATGCTTCAAACAGATGACACAGAAGTTGATATCATCAGATTGTTGAGACTCCAATTTTCAGGACGTTTTTCTCTCCATGTTTTCATTAAACATTTCATACCGCTAACAATCTTAATTCTAAATGTATGAAGTTTATGTCAAAGGAAAGAGCACATTTTTCGTTATTATATGATACTATTTCTTTCAAATAAATTTAGCTTTTGCTGAGACAATAGAAATAAATTGTAAAAATCCATTTTTCAGACGAAGAAATGGGAATTTAAAGTATAAACTTTATTTCTAAAATATTTTATAATTTAACTGAAGAAGAAAATTTATATCATTGCAATTTTGAGGTAAGCTCTATAGAGTATTTGGTTTAACTAAAACATACAGTTCTATTATTTCTTTTTTAGAAAAATGTATAGCGGCTTATATTTCTAATATATTCTATTTAAATTGAAAGTTGCTAAGAAATAAGTTGCATTACATTATATTTAGTTAACAATTTAATTATATGAACAGCTTTAGTTGCTTTAAAATGAAGCTATTAAAATATTGCATGAAATATTTTTTAAATATTTCTAGCTTTGAAAGTAGTCAATAATCAAGTAGTAGTCAATAATCAAAATTAACAATGAAGCTAATAATCAAAATTAACAATATAGTCAATAATAATGAAGATACTGATACATCCCATTTTTAAAGCTAATAATATGAGGAGGGTGCCTATTACTTGCACATCCACCCTAGATCTAAATTCTAACTATTTATTCCAGATAATTAAAGTTATAAAATTTATTCTAGATTAGTTATTGTCACATGATAAAATATTTTCTAGGTTAATAACTGACATACTGTAAATTGTTTTTTATGCTTATTTTCATCATATTACATACAAGGTGAGCCCTCCGTGGCCGAGTGATTATGTCACTACACTGCTAATCGCCTTCGAGCGTAGGAGAGCGGGTTCGATTCCCGCGCTGGCCCTGGGTGTTTTTCCATTTCTTCGTATTGTAATTCTGTCATGTACTATCTGTAATTATCTGACGAAGATTTTCAAGCGGACAACTAGTCAAGCATACAAATGTGATGTATATGTTATCAATAAACAAACATACAAGATTAATTTTACTTCATTTTATCATTTATCACACAATTTTAAATTATGATGCAAAAAAAATCAATGTTTTTGCATTTTTAGGAAGGATTCTAATTCCTTTTTACCTCATACACATTTTCAGCTTCAGAAAATAACCTTTCGCTATATATACTGCTACTTGGAGCAGATAAGTAGCATTTGGCCAAATCAGATAATCTGGGAAATATTTTTTTATTCTCTCTCCATCTCCACCAATTCCAACAGACAGTGTGTTCTATTTAAAAGCAGATTGTTTATATGTACTTCCAGCTCTTTAGCCGATGAATTTTCAGAGTGTTCTGTGAGTAATTCATTGTTTGTGATTTCTGCAAAACAATCCCACAATGATGCCGGAGCTTCGGCGATTAATTGGCCGAAGCTTCGGTATTTGGTGCTTCGGCCAAACTGTGCTTCATGCCATCACTGTTTTTAACTATAAGTAAAATTTTGTAGCCATTTCGTAAAATTTTGTGCCCAGGTACTGCTTGCTTATACATGCTGAAAAATTTATATATCTTATAGTCTTTATCTTATATTTTATAATCTTTAAATGCTTTTTTGAATAAAAAGGTAGACATTTTTATATACCTCAACTTATACATTTCACTACAAAAAAATAAATAAATAAATAAATACAATCCAGAATATTACAATTTTTTTTTTTTTTTTGGTGTGTATGTTTGTTGTTATTCATTTAAGCTAAACAGACTTTTATAAAATTGGACTTAACTTTTTTTACTTTAAATGTTTATAGTAGAAAAAATTAGAAATATTTATTTGTAAATTTTATATAACATGTATAGCAATAACTGGAACTTGGTCATGAATTTTTGTAAACATGCATCCAAAACTATATATTTAAAAAATAATTGCAAAAATATTTAGTAAATAAAATTTGGACATTAGATTTTCCAATCTTTTTCGATGATTACATGTTAAAATGGTATTTTTCTATTATATATAAAGGCATCACTTTGTAAATAATATATGCATTATGCAAGATTGCATACAAAATATTTATGTAAAAAATGTAAATAGATCGACAGTATTAAACATACATATTAAAAAACAAAATATATATTTTTAATAATATGTGCAAAAGAAGAAAAGAAAGAGCAAAAAAAAAAAAAAAAAAAGAAAGAAAAAAAAACCCAGTAATTTGGTAAAAACTATAATTACACTGACAATATTTATGTTACCGTTATAGCTTGAAATCCATTAATGTGCAGATTACCTAGCTAATCTGCAGATTAACTAAAATGACCTGGAATCAAGACCCCGAAAGTGCAGAATCAAGAGTTTTCCGCATTTTAACTAGGTAATCTGCACATTAGCGGCTTCTGTGTCGCTAAAGTTCAAATGTTTGTTTCGAGCCTTAGTTTTTTTATATTCACTATGACGTCAAACAGTCATGCGATATAGATATGCAAATGACCTTCAAACACAAACTAAAACTTTTATCCCTTCCGCTCCGCTGTGATAAACCAGTAACCATATGTGATAAACGTCAAAACACGGAGCATTGAAGCCATGATTAAGTTTCTTATTATGACTAACACAAAATTTAAAGTAACAAGTATGTTATAATTGTTTTAATTTCGATTTTATTTCTTCTCTTTTTTAATTCTGTCAATATAAGTTTAATAAGGGTCTGCATTTTATTAATGGAATCTAATCTTAATTAAAAGCTCTCTCTCGTGAAACTTCATTTTGAATTATGAATATTAAATTTATAACACAGTAATTATTTCCTCCCGAAATAAAACTATTAAACCACAACTTTTTAAAACTAATTTATTTTAAAATTGATTTAAATTACTAATACTTACTGAAAAAAAAAAAAAAAAAAAAAAGATGTATTAATTTTTACTCTGAAAAATATGGCATTATTTAATAAATACTTCATATGAAATTTTTATGCATTTTTTAGCATTTCATTACAATTTTTTTTTTCTTTCAATTTCAATTTTCCTTTATATATTTTATATATCATGATTATATTTTTATTTTTTAAATTTTGTTCGCTTTTTTCAGATAATTTCACTCTAGTTTATCGCATAAAATGTGTTAATAAAGTTTCTTTTCTTATTTATTATAAAATTAATATATTTGCTAAACTTGTACAGATGCATGCTGCAAAATATAGTTTAATAAAGCACTGGAAAACTGTCATTTTAATTTTTATGTGTTCTAAAAATTATTAAAGCAGTTTTAATTATTTGAAGTACTTCTTAAATAATGCTTCTGATTTAATATTTCTTTAGCAAATATATATATATATATATATATATATATATATATATATATTTTTTTTAATTTAAAGGGTTAAATATTTTTATTTTGAAAAGAAATCTTTACTGTATTACAATTCTAACTTTCATTTATAAAATAGAATTTATTAAAGTTATTATATTTCATATTAAAAATGTATAACATCTTCAAACTTATATTGACAGAATGAAAAAGATGAAATAAATAAAAAAAATAAAGCAAATATAACTTTAAAACACATAAAGATTAAAATAAGTAAAGAAAGAAAGAAAAGAAAACTAATCTCTCTCTCTCTCTTTTTTTTTTTTTTTTTTTTTTTTCTCGAATGAAAAAAACAAATACAACACAGCGGGCTGTAAAATTTCAACACCAGAGATCTTATTTTCACTTTAACGAGTACCTAGTATTAATGTGCAGATTATCTAGGTAATTCGCAGATTACCTAGGTAATTTAAGAAATGAAACAATTTTCTTCACTTTAATGGATAACCCTAGTTAATGTGCAAATAACCTAGCTAATCTGCAGATTAACTGATTTCTGCACTTTAGAGGTAACATTTACATATTTCAAAATCACAAATTCATTCATCACAAATATAAAAATAAACAAGTAATATGATTAGAAGCTAGATTAAAACTTGAATGACATTAAAAAAAAGAAAAAAAAATCCTTTAGTACTTACATTAAAATATTTGAAATTCAAGCCATCATTCCCATAGCTTTGAAACAGGAGGCCAAGGCATGGTAAAAAGATAGCAAAAGAAAACCTATATAAAGAAGCATTAAAAATAAAATTAAAAAGAAATATTTACATGTAATATTTGATTATGTAGCTAAAATTTATTTAGATTGTATTATTTATAATTTTGAATTTATATATTCATAACTTAATGTTTCATTTTAATTTATTTAAGCTTATGGAAGCGCTATTAAACATAAATAAAATAAAGGAAGCTTTTTTATAACTGGTATCATAAACTGCCTAAAGCGCTTTGACATTTTTAATGATTGACTATTACTGAATGAGTTTTACTACGTCTTAATGATTCTCCATACGAAAATTCCAGACATTTATGCTATATAATGAATGAAGGAATCAGCCTTAATATATTTAATTTAAAATTAAAAAGAAAAGGAATACATAAAAACATTTAAAGAGTACATAATTAATTTAATTTACAAATGAATACATGTTTATATGCTCAAGATGTATGGCTTTGATTCAACGAGGACTAATGTCTGAATAACTGCAATGAATTAAAAAAAAAAAAAAAAAGGAGATAAAATTAATATTTATAAAACTAATACAAGGCCTACAAGTTAATTCTTTAAGGTAAAATTTGACCCATGAATCTCAATATGTCCTCAGGCTGTGCAGATTTCTCGGAGCACATATTTTTCTAAATTTTAAAATGCCGATACTGATACATCCCATTTTTAAAGCTGATAATACCAATAAATATACTTTATACTGTTTGTTAGCAATAAAACTTAAGTTTTTAATTTGGTAATATAAAAAGTATCTTTAAAAAAAAAAAAAAAAAAAAAAAAAAAAATTCAAAGATAATTATAAAATATCCCAAGTTTATTTAAAATTGGGTTTCACGGGTTTTTAACATGTGACAGCTTTTGTTGGTTTTAACCATGGCTTCAATCGTCATGTCAAAAACCTCCTTGTCAAAATCTGTCAAAAACCTACATTTATGTAGTTTGTTACATAAAAATATTTTGAAAGTAAATTGATTGATGTTCTTTGAAAAACACATTGTTATAACATTTTGATTATAGAAAACAAAACTTCAGTCTTTCAAATTTCATTATGAATTATTGTTATATTCACTCAAAATATGCTATGATACTTCCATATATTACTACAAAATGTATTAGAACAAGGAGGACCATTAGTTTCAATTTGGGTAAAAACATCGCCAGTTCTTGTAGACAAGTTTTGTGTAACACCAGAATAAATTAAAAATATCCATCCTATTGTTATGAATTCAGTACCAAATGAAAGGGACAATTTTTCTGAACCCATGGTGCAAACAGTTCTTCGACACAATAATTAATTTTTTTAAAGTAGCTAAAGTATGAAATTTAGGTGGAAACACTTCATTTTAATTCATTTCAGTCATTTAACAAAGTACATGGCCCAGTTTTATGGTCAAAAAATGAGATAAAAAAAAAAAAAAGTAAAAATTAAAAATAAAAATTTTACAAACTGAAATTAATAGTCCTCCATACTAAACTAAGTTCTGTCTTTGACAGAATTTTTACTTTATATATATATATGCTTAACCCTTTAACGTTCACTACTTAATTTATTTAAAAAATTACTAAACTAATTTTAAATAATATTATAGTTTTAAAATATTAAAGAACACGCTTTTATAGAAATGTGAACTAAAAAGCACAAAATATCTATCTTAGTATTAAAATGCAGGATGAGAAAATTGTGTGAGTGACACACCATAATATTTACATACATTTAAATCTTTAATTAAAATAATTTAGAATTAAACAAAAACCATTTTTAAAAAATCTTCCCTGACTGGGATCGAACGATAGACCTTTAAGTTCGTAGCGCAGCGTTTTACCTCACAGCCACAGCCACAGCGCTCACGTGGGGAAAGACTTTTTTTACAATATAGATTTTTCGTTTGCTCCCAGAGCAGTTACAAACATACATACATACAGGTGAAGCTAATAAAAGCGTGTTAAAATGGCTTTTAGACGCTTAGCTGATCATAAATATTTAAAAAATAAAAAATTAGCATTGCTCCTTTTTGAGAAATTTCTGGTTTGAAACATCTAAAAGTTAACCTTATTAAATTCAAATAAAATTTAATTTAATTAATAAAACACTTTGTAAGTAAACATTATCAACTACAAAATATCGTAAAAGTTGTTTCAGATGAAAATAATAGTCCAGCTTTTAATTAAATGAAAAAAACTAGACATGAGTGCATCATCAAACCAGCAATTCGCACTCGCACACTCAAAGAAATTTCAAGTGACTTATGCATTTAGCTTCCTTTGAAGCATTACTCTTTAAATTTTGGAATAGTGCTGATATCAACAGACAGAAAAGAAACAAAAGTTTAAAATGGGATTAAAACTAGGGGGGGGGGGGGTGTTAAGAAAACTGTTAAAAATTCTTAAATTATGTCAAATGTTTGATTTTGCTTTGAAAGCAATGAACGTTAAACAGTTAATATAGTATATGTTAAATTTAATTATGTGATACTTTAAAAATGTAGTTGTTTTTAATAAGATATCAAAAAAAAAAAAAAAAAAAAGTAAACAGATTAAAAGTTTTTGAGAAAGACTAATAACGTTTAGATTAATATAAAACAAAACTTTAGGCTTTTAAAAATTCATTATGAAGTATTAATTTTCATGTGCATTAAAAAATAAATAAATAAATAAATAAATAAAAGTAATATTTTTAAATTATTAAACAATTAATTTATAATTAATATGTAATTAAGCTTCTTAAATTCTCATAATTAACATGAGGCAAGAGAAATATAAATTCCTTCTGGAAATGCATAAAATAGTTACTAGTACAGATTTTTTTTTTTTTTATTATTATTATTAGTTCAAGCTGTAAATAGGCATACATATTTATAAAATCAATAATAATAACAGTAATAAATAAGAGATAGCTACAAAATTATAAAATTATTGATTAATGACAATTGTAATAAATATAGATTAATATAATTATTTTGAAACTCGTTAATTTACTGCGTATGTTATGTTTGCTTTATTTCTGTGTTTTTAACACTTAGTTTATAAGTTTATATATGATGTCAAAATTTATAATTAACATTTCATAATTAACACTTTGAAATTTTAGAATTTCAGAAATATTAATTATAAACATACAAAATATGTCTATGCATGCTATTCTTACATAATGAAGAATTTTGCAAAGTTATAACTTAATAATAAAACGATTTTATTCATACGGTAAACATGTTGATTTATAAAGCAAGTTATAACTACAAATTAAAATTTAAAGAATTTTTTGTTCTGTTTTAGTTTGCTAAAATTTTTTCGATAGTAATTGTGTGGCGACCTAGTGATATTAGTTGAGCATACTAATATCTACCGACTATTTCAAAGTGTTGCATTAAGGAAAGTTAATTTGAAAATTCCTTCACTGTTTTAGAATATCAAGAACTAAACCTTTTGGTGCCTATACTTTTATAAATTAAAACAATTATCAAAACATTTAACTTTATACATTCTGCAATAAACAACGTGAAAAGTTTTCTGTTTTGATTAATAAACATACAAATTTTACCACAGGAAACAATTGAGTGATTATTAAAAATACTTATTCTATAGAAAGCAACAGGTTTAAACAAAAAAAAAAAAAAAAAAAAAATTAAGCACTTAAGATTTCGGAGATTGATTTCTATGATTAAAACTAACATCTTCACTATACTTATATAAGTATTAGCATCAGTTTTATTAGGCCTATATATAGACCTAATGAAACCGATTGATTATCAAAAATAAACGAATATTATAAGAAAAAACAACACAAAGTTCAAAATATAAATGTTATTAAATACAAACCTTTTATTTTACAGAAAATTTAACAAGATATATTAGCTCCGCGCAAGGCCGTCCACAGCACAGATTATCATACAGATAGGACAGTGAAGCTAAAACGCGTACCGGAAATATAGTAGCACCACTAGTGTCAACAGAGGGAAACTACAAGTGTTAATATAATCACACAATAAACTGTGGAAGGAAATCATATTTATTGAAATTTTTTAATTTTTCCGACTGAGTGAAAATAATGCCTGGACCGTGGTTCGAGTCCCGGTCCAGGCATTATTTTCACTCAGTCGGAAAAATTAAAAAATGACAAGTCTACATGAATAACATCTTTGATCGAAAATTGTTTTTCTATTTCGCGAGTAGTTAGTAGCAGGTTAGTATGGGAAATTTTCTTTTCTTCACTTTGAATTCACAAAATTATCCTCAAAACATTCACAGCTATTTTTCTAAGAAATAAAAATTAATTTTTATAATGTTTAAAAATATGCTTTGTCAAACATATCCATATTCAAGTACAAATTAAAATTACAAACTGTAATTCTGAAATAGCAGTATGAAATCATTAAATATTTAACGTTGCTTGTTTTAAATAATACAAAATGCTTTAAAATGCAAAAAATGTTTTTATTTTATGTATATTAAAAGTTTATTTTCTTAATATTTAGCACTTGCTTCTTAAAATAAATTGCTTTTAACAATCAACTTTGTAAACAATAATAAAGTTGCCAAATGAAAACATATGTGCAGTTTTCTTTGCTTCACTATTTCTACTACTTTTAAATTCACAAAATCATAACATTACAGCTATTTTCTAAGAAATAAAACTAATTTTTATTATGTTTGAAAATAAATTTTGCCAAACACATTCGTGTTCAAGTATACAAATTAATATAACAAACTGTAATGCTGAAATAGCAGTATGGAATAAAATCTTAAATATTTAACATTGTTTGGTTTAAATAATGCAAAATGCTTTAAAATGAAAAAAAATATTTCTGGTTTATATATATTTTCGAATTTTATTTGCTTAATATTTAGTACTTGCTTCTTAAAATAGATTGCTTTCGACAATCAATTTCGTAAACAATAACAAAGTTGCCAAATGTAAACATCGATACAATGGTTAGTTGGTTGGATGTTGGGTTTAACGTTACACTAATATTACAATGAACATAGATACAATAAAAATAAGACGAGCGATTGCGTAAACCGGAAATCTCGAGAAACTTACAGCCGTTGACAATAGGGTCGTTGCAGTCAAATTTTGGTTACCGAAGAATATACGGGAGTGTCCTATCTGTATAATAATCTGTGGTCCACAGCTTGTTTTTAAAAATAATGAGCTTGAGCTGAGTTGCGTTCGCGTTGCCGTTGCCAATTGAGAAGCACGGGAAAATCGAGGATTGTTGAATCGTCAAAAATGAGAGTTTTATCTCTGAGAGTGTTACAGTCGGCTGCAAAATTATTCGAGCACTAGCAATAATCCTTGCGAAAAAAAAGTACACTTAATACAGCTTTGTTAAATAAATCCTTGTCGAGTCATGTTCTTAATCAGTCTAAGAACATGATTCGACAAGGATTTACTTAGCAAAACAGTCTTAAGTGTACTTTTTAAATATAGGAATTATTGGCTAGTGCTCGAATAATTTTGCAGCCGACTGTACATAAAAATGTTTGTCAATATCCTATGAACATCGGCCAATATTTTGAATGGCGCTGAATCACAAACTTCGAATTTACAATATCTATTGATATTCACAGATGTAATTCGTAATTATTATTGAAACATAAAACATTTTACAAAGTTGTTTTCATTACATACAACATTTTATTTAGAAGTAAGAAGAGATATATCTCTTTATAAAACGATATAAAATGAATGACATACATATGACTATAACATAATACTGACATGACTTAGTAATATAAACTATACTAATAACATATAATTTTTTTTATATCTTGAGAATTCTCAAGATATAAAAAAAATATTGTTTTACTAATATCAAGAAATATTTCACAACGTCTGAAAATGATATCATTTTCAAGAATATCAAAAGATATCTCTAGATGTCACCAAAGTGATATTGTTTCAACGAATGTCAACAAATATTGCTGAATATCGTACAAATGATATCATTTTTACGATATTGGGCAATGTAAATCGGACATTTAAAAAGAAGATGTGAAATATTATATTTCTTAAAAAGGGACAAACTTCTAAAATTAAATACTTTAATATACTTATTTCTACAAGTAAAAGTTATAAGTTATATAAAAAACTTTGTTAAATGCTTTTTTTAAATAATAATTTTGAATTACATCTGTGAATATCAGCAGATATCATAAATTCGATGTTTGACATTCAGAGGTATTCAAAATATTGGCCAATATTAGTAGGATATTGGCCAATATTTTTGTGCTACCTGGGTATAGGCATTACTATGGCGGCAAGATGGCGGCCGCCTCTTTCCCCCATAGTATTGCATAGATTACTCAGTCATCAACCTGGACGATGGGATTATCATCAACCTGGACGAGGGGATTATCGTGAATCTGAACGAGGGGTGATCTTTTGTTTTTTTTTTTTAATTGGGGAAAAAGGATGAAGGAAAAAAAGAAGGTTGGAGAGGAATTGGTTGTTTAAGTTCTTTAAAGTTGATAAGGGTGTAAGCTTGTCGTAGAATTTAATAATCGTGGATTAAGTCTATTTAATTAATTATGTGAATTTTAATTAATTATTTATTTATTTTTGAAAAGATGAGGAGGGTGTTAGATCCAGTTGTCTGCTAAAATGGTGGCACTTGAATTTTTATTGTTTCGGATTGAGAATTTTTTTACAAACTGGTGACATACGTGACAGTAATCTTTTTCATGTTCAGACTTGTACAAACAGGTCTGAACATGTTTAACTACCTGTTAATTATTAATTAATAATCCGAATGGTCTATGACAACATTCTTCCTTGTTCGTTTATGTTAAGATTTGTTCAAGCATGTTTGAAGGTATCCTAATATGCCTAATTATATCTTTTAATGATAGTCATTATTTATTAATAATTACAATTGTTAACGAAGTTGATTGTAATTATGCGTAATTTTCTAATATTTTTTAAAGAATGGAAACACATCTTAGTATCGGAATGAGGACTTGTAAATTTTTCAGAGTTCCAGAATCTTAGTTTGTAAAATTTTTCAGGATAGCTGTGACGCCATCTTGATTTTTTCACGTTCGAACTTGAAAGCAGCAGTCTTACGCGGGGGCGCTGTTAGGGGGTTATTCATCCATTAAGAATGTAATTGATAATTAATTAAGGGGGAATGAATCACGTGACTTTACCGAAACATAGTAACAGTTTCGGAATGGGGACTTGTAAAAATTTTTAGGTTAGCAGTGACGTCATTGACTGCCATCTTGTTCTGTCGTCTCTCATGTTAGAACTTGAAATCTGCAATCATAGAACACGTCATAGAGTTGAGTTGTTTACTTTCGAAATCAGGGTGAAACTTTTATCGTTTGTAGAGTTGAGTTGTTTTTTTATGAAGAATTAGGCGGAATGGCAACACGAATCCTTAAAATAATTAGGTAAGTCAGTTTTGGCATCAGTGGGATATTTCAGTTGCTCTGTTTATTTCGGTGAGTGAAGGTGCGTTTTCAGTTTACTTATCTTTGTGAGTTATAGTTACAATTTTTACATTGGTTATTAATATATCTGGATTAATGGACCATACTTCAGATGAAAATCAGTCATTAGATTTTGACGTTGAGGTAAGATTTATTATTATTATTATTTAAATACATATATTTTATACAATTTTATGTATATTTTTTAAAAACGCTTTTGTTATTGAAATATATATTAGGTCCCTAATTCAACCGATGTATTCAATGAGGATGAATTTAATGAAGATGAACTTAATCAAATTCAAATTTTTGAAGGTGAAGCTATGGTAAAGATTTACCCTTATTATTTTTAGTAATTTTACTTTTATATTTTTAAAATATTATTTGCTTATATTGTTTATGTTGTTATTTAGGAAGAATATGAACTTCTAAAGTTTTTTGAAGAAAATCCTTTCTCTACTGAAGAAATATTATGCAGTTACGACGTAGAAAATGATGAAATAGTAGGTTTATTAATTACTTTATTTAAGTGTTTTTCTTTAATTAAAAAAATTATATATTTGAACATGTAAATAAGAGATTTTATTATTATATTTTTAGATCTACAATTTTGAAAATCAAATTGGTTATGGCTCAGAACAACCTCCAGTAAGTATCGTTAGCATATGTATACATTAATAACATTTTGGATTATATATTTCTATACACCCATATAATTTTTTACAGGTTGATTTGCCGTATGTATTACAGGAAAGGAGTCGACGTTTTAATCGCCGCTTTCAAGCAGAATAGATTTCGTTCAACGCAAGAATAAATCCGTCCCAAATACCGGCTAAATTCAAGGGTAGTGTTTTAAACACCGCAATAGATTTTTTGAAAATGTTGATAAAAGCTTTGATAGAGGAAACAACCCAAAATTTAAATGATAATGACCTTGTGAGGTATTTTATTATAATTTTTTTTCAACTTAACACTGATTTTTGAAATTACAGATTCCTTTTAGCACTTTTGTTTTATGTAATAATTTCATTACTTTTATTAGGTTTTGCTTCTTATCGGACCACTTAGATAAGCCCATTTCAACTTGTTTGCGGACCGTCGAATCTATCACTGTAGAAAGTATTCTATCGGTTATTATGAAAGTTTTACAGGTACCCCTACCTTTATTTATTTATTTATTTATTTATACTTTCATTATCTTTTTATACCCTTAGTGTTGGAAATACTATAAACAATATATAATGTATTTCTTTTCTTTTCTTTTTTTTTTTTTTTTTTTTCAGAGTAAAGACAAAATCCCGATGGATGATCCTACGTTCAGAATCGAAGTTATTATTGTAAAAAACATTCGAAGTGGCGGAAAACGAAAGCTTGAAAACATAGATGTGAATTGTTTAAATAAAAGGTCCATTATCACAATACCTCGGAATGAGGATAATTTATGTTGCGCTAGAGCAACTGTCGTTGGCAAAGCAAGCATAGAAAGTCATCCTCAATACCATTCCATTAGAGACGGTCGAAGAGCCATGCAAAAAAGAATGGCCGAAAAACTCCACGAAGACGCGGAAGTTCCTCTTGGTCCATGTGGATTTAATGAAATTCGAAAATTTTTTAAACATACAGATTCATGTAGTATCTAGCGAACAGTTCAATAAGGTATGTTTTTTCGTTATTTCACAAAATACTTGTATAAGTTCTGTTACTCTAATTAATTTTTAAAAAAATGTATTTATTTCATTTATTCATTTATATTTTTTATAAGTTGTATACAAAGGCCCCAATCGAAAAAATAAAAATTTTCTCTATTACCACGATAATCACTACGATTTGATAAAGTCTATGAAAGCTTTCCTTTGTTATAATTATTATTGTTCCGAATGTGACAAAGGTTTCGATCATGTTGAACGTCATAAATGCAATGTACGTTGCAACGTATGTTTTTCTTACGAATGAAAAGAAGAGGGGCCCATGAACTGCTCTTTTTGCAATAGGAGATGCAAGTCGGAAGAATGTTTTAGACGTCACAGAGTTCTAAATGAAAAAAGCAATAGTTTTTGTGATCAGTTTTACGAATGCCCTTCCTGTGAGAAATTCTTAATCACCAAAATGAGACCAGCTCATTTGCATCAATGTTTCGAAAAATACTGTACTAATTGCAAGGATTATTTTTTTACGGAGCATCTTTGTTTTTTTTTTAAGAAAACAGAAGCAAAGAAGGGAACGGATTCTTTTATTTTTTTCGATTTCTTAACGGATCAAGAATCTTCCGAGCACGTTGTGAATTTCGCTATGGCAATGTACAGTGACGGAGAAGAATTTATATTCAAAGGGTATAATGCAATAAATGAATTCTGTGCTTTTCTTTTTTTCCCCAAAACATAAAGGCCATAGCACATAATATCAGAGGATTTGATGGTCAGTTTGTATTAGGATATCTATAAAACAAGGATTAAAGCCTTCAGTAATCCCGAACGGTTCGAAGGTAATGGCGATAGAACTACCATCACTAAACATAAGAATCATAGACTCTTATAATTTTTTACCCATGTCCCTTTCTAAATTACCAAAAACAGTTGGGATCACTGAATTATGCAAAGGTTATTTCCCGCACCTTTTCAACGTAAGAAGTAATCAGGATTATGTAGGTACTGTGCCTGACAAACTGTTCTTCGGTTCTGATATGATGTCTGTAGATGAAAGACTGAAATTTTTAAAATGGTACGAAGATAGAAAAAAAGAACCGTTTGATTTTCAGAAAGAAATAACAATGTATTGCAGGTAATAATTTTATATATTGAACCCATTTTATAAAGTTTATAATTTTTATTTAAGTTCATAACCATTATCTTGTTTTTTTTATTTATTTATTTATTATTATTATTTTAGATCTGATGTAGATATATTGAAGAGATGTTGCTTATTATTTAGAACAGAGTTCCTAGCAGTAACTGATGTTGATCCCTTTCAGTACGTTACAATTGCAAGCGCAGTTATGGCTACGTTCAGATCCAAATTTATAGAAGAAAATACTATTGCTATGATTCCAGCTCATGGATATGTGAATAAAACCAATCAAAGTACATTAGCTGTACAATGGCTTGACTTTGTGGCCGATAGGGAAAATATTAAAATTCAACATGCATTTAACAAAAAAGGTGAAATAAAAATTGGAGCATTCTCGGTTGATGGGTACTGCAGAGAACAAATGCCGTGTATGAATTCCAAGGTATATACATATATATCTTTTATAATATATATATATATTTTAAATTATTATTGTTAACATTTTTGTTGCTGTTGCTATTAACATTGTTGCTCTTTTTTTTTTTTTTTACTATTATTTTTATTTTAGGATGTTTCTATCACGGCTGTGAGCGCTGTTACCCAGACAGAGATTTGAAAAATCCGGTAAATGGCGAATATACGTGGAGACTGTGGAAGAAAACGAAAGAAAAACGACAAAAGTTGGAATCCTTAGGCGTGAATTATGTAGAAATTTGGGAGCACGAATTTGCTGCCATGAAGTGCAACAACACTGATTTAAAAAGGTTCTTGGAAATGCAGGAAATAGTGCCACGATTAGATCCAAGAGATTCCTTCTTTGGAGGGCGCACATATACAGTTCGACTTTATCACGAAGGAGTGTGCAAATATGTAGATTTTACAAGTCTGTATCCTTACGTAAATAAATATTGCAGGTAATTTTTGTTTTTCTTTAATATAATTTTTAATAGTTAATCATATTTTTAATTTATACATATATTTAAGTAATTTTTTCTCCCACTCAAACTTCTTCAGGTACCCCATAAAGCATCCGGAAATAATTACTGAAAACTTTGAAAATATTAATAGTTATTTTGGAATAGTGAAATGCAGTGTATTACCTCCCAGAAAGATTTATCTTCCTGTGTTACCTTACAGGTAATTGTTTCTACTTTTTTCATGCTTATTTTAGACAGCCTTGTATGCATATGTGAATAATATGTTTTTGTTTATTTAGGTCTAAAGGAAAATTAACTTTTCCTTTATGCCGTCTGTGTGTTGTAACGCGAAATCAAATTAAATGTGAGCACAACGAAGACGAAAGAGCACTAACAGGTACTTGGGTGACGGAAGAATTAAAAAAAGATAAAGGATATATTGTGCTAAAAATCCATGAGGTACGGCACTCTATTTAATTTTAATTTTTTGTTTATTATTATTATTTATGTTTTATGCATACAGATGTATACATATTTAATAGAACTTTATGTACACTACTGGCCATTAAAATTGCTACAACAAGAAGGAATAATAATAACGGAATGAAATTTGTTGGACACATACATTATAGTAGGAAGAACAATTGATTAAAATTTCAGGAAATTTGGAGTAATATGTACTGAGAAAACAGTACGTAAAGCAGCGACCTCTGTGAGCAATAACAGCACATATCTGCCTAGGCATTCAATCCAACAGCAATTGGATGACATGTATGGGTAGAGAACTTCATGAATTTTTTACACGATGCCACAATTCATCGATCGAAGTTACTAGTGAGTGGTGAGGGCCAGTCGCTTTTCAACGATTAAACAGTCATTTTCATTGGTGCGAGATCAGGAGAACGCGCTGACCAGAGCAACAGTCGAACACATTCGGGCATGAATGAAGGTCCAGAGAATATGGACAACTGGAGGTCGTGCATTGTCCTGCTTAAATGTTGCGCTTCGCAGGCCTTGAACATAGCGAAGAGCGATAGGCCTTAACTCGTCAGAAATGTAATGGCTAGTATTCAGAGTGGTGGGAATGAAAACAAGAGGTGACCGGGGCGTGTATCCAATGGTACCACATAGCATCAATCCAGGTGGTGACTCAGTATGCGGCTACCAAAATTCTGATTACCCTCAAAACTGCATCACTGATAAGGGCGCCATTAATTTGTGATCAACGATGAACCTGCACGCAGGAATGGCGTGAAGTCAATTTTCGGACAAATCACAATCCTGTTTACAACATCAAGATTGCCTTATCTGTATTTAACGGCATTATGAATAATGCACATTGCCAGCTGGGATTCGACATCATCATACTGTCCATCATTCGCAATGATGTTATGGGTTCCCATTGGATACACGTCTCGATTACTTCCTGTTCGTATTCCTGGCACTCTGAACAGCGGCCATTAAATTTCTGATGAATTAAGGCCCGCCCCTCTACTCTGTATTCGAGGCCTCCGTAGCGCAAAATTTAAGCAAGATGATGCACGACCGCAAGTTGTTTGTATTGTCCGGACCTTCTTTGATACAGAATGTGTTCGACTGTTGCTCTGGCCAGCGCGTTCTCCTGATCTCGCACCAACGAAAATGACTGTTTAATCGTTGAAAAGCGACTGCCTCCCCACCACTCATCAGTAACTTCGATCGATGAATTGTGGCATCATGTTAAATCTTCATCAAGTGCTCTACCCTTACATGTCATCCAATCGCTGTTCGATTCAATGCCTAGACAGATATGTGCTGCTATTGCTTACAGAGGTCGCTGCTTTATGTACTGTTTTCTCAGTACATATTACTCCAAATTTCCTGAAATTTTAATCAATTGTTCTTTCTACTATAATGCATGTGTCCAACAAATTTCATTCCGTTGTTATTATTCCTTCTTGGTGTAGCAATTTTAATGGCCAGTAGTATACTTATTTATTCATTTATTCATTTATTTATTTTACTTAGATTTACCATTTTTAAGAAACCCACGTAGGATTATTCGCCCCCTTTATTGATGCTTTTCTGAAAATAAAACAAGAGTCTTTGGGATATCCTTCTGATTGCGTTACCGAAGAAAGTAAAAGAGAATACATAAAACTGTACAAAGAAAGAGAAGGTGTTGATTTAGACAAAGAGAAAAATTCAGTAAACCCAGGCAGACGTCAAGTTGCGAAACTCTGTTTAAACAGGTATTATTATTGCAACAAAAATTATATACTTTTCTAAATTTTATAAACAAATATATAATAATTTTCCCTTATTTATTACATTTCCCCCCCTTTTTTTTAGTTTTTGGGGCAGGTTAGGCATGTGCGAAAATAAAACCCAGTTAAAATATATAACAGAAATTGCGGAATTCAACAAGATGATGACAGATGCTACCATAAATGTAATACTTACTTTTCATTATAATCATTAATTACAATTTTTTATTTTAAGCTGTCTAGTTAATTTTATATTTAATTTCCCTTTATTTTTTCATTTAGGTTACTGATCTTTATTTGCCAACAGATGATGTGGCTGCGATACATTACTGCTGGAAAGAAGATTTTGTTCCTTAAAGTGACCGAACAAATATATTTATCGCAACATTCACAACGGCGTGGGCAAGATTGAAACTATACGAAGAATTAGAAAAGCTAGGATAAAAATGTTTTGTACTTTGATACTGATAGGTAATTAAATGAATACAATAATTATAATACAGCTAATTTTATTAGATTTCTTTTTTTTTTTTTTTAAATTATATTAATTCAATGTATCCATGTGACTTATATTGTTTTCTTTCAGCATTATTTATGCATCAAATGGAGAAAATGATCCTGTGTTGGGACCATACCTAGGCGAATTTACTGATGAATTAGATGGGAAACACATCACTGTTTTTGTTTCAGGTAACAGCACTTTTTAAATAATAATAATAAAATTTAAAGGCTTTCGTCTAGAATTTTATCGTATATTTTTTATCTATTTTCATTTGAATATTTATATTATTTTTCTATTATAGGGGGACCTAAAAATTATGCCTATGAAAGAAGTGACGGCGTCACGTGTTGTAAAATAAAAGATTTCACCTTAAACTACAGAAATTCTTCAATGTTGAATTTTCAAAGCATGAAGGACCTCGTTAAAGATTTAGATACAGAAAGGACAATTACAACTGACAATAATACAAAAATTTGCACTGATTTGAAAAAAAGAAAAGTGTTTTATAAGCCTGAACAGGAAAAATATCGTTTAGTGTATGATAAGAGTCGTTGTAGATAATTATAAAACTGTACCGTATGGCTATTAGTTAATGCAATATATGCAATATTGTAATGTGTTTCACAAATAAATTTTTTAAATTTAATTTTTTGTTCTCTTTTCTTATTTATTATAAATTGAGGTATTTAAATATTTGCACATATTCTATGGGGAAAAAAAAATCTGATCTTGTATTTTAATAATAATTAAACAAATAATAAGACAAATAAAAGTTATGAAAAAAATTTATTTTTATAAAATAAATTAATAAAAATAGTTACAAGATATTTTTATTATACATTTCCAGCCATTTTTTATGATTTACGTTTTTGGAAATTACATTTCTTCTTTTAGGCCTTTCTCTTTATTCTAATAAGTGTTTTTTATAAATTGTTGAGGAAAATTGTTCCTATTTAACATTTCTCTAAATTCATCGAATGCAGCTGGTTTCCGAATTCTATTTCTTAGTAAGAAATTAATGAGTTGAATAATATCTGAATTAGGTATGATATTGTTTTTCACTTTAACTTGATTGTCTTCACACCAGGAAATTTGGTGTTCCTTCAAAAACTCTATGATTTTAGAAGCAGTTTTTTTTATAATTTTCTGGAACAGATTGGATAATTTTATTTTCTATATTAATAGTGATTTTATGAGTATATTCTTCTTCTTCTTCTTTGGGTGGCTTTACACTATTAACACTCGGAAAGATAACATATTTTTGTAAAGCTTGTACATACAATTTAGCTTTTTCATTGTCATTAATTTTCATCTTTAAAATATCTGTAATCTGTTTATCCAAATCGGATAAGTGTTCTTCTGTAAATTGCTGATCTTGATCAAATGGTATTAATCTGTATTTACGAGCGAACTCCATTGATTAAGGAACTTAGCACTGACACAGCAGCTGGAATAAGAACAGATAGAAAACCGTCCCCTTTTTGGACTAAAGGTCGTCTTTTCTTAAATAAAGGAATTTTCTTATCTCCTAATCTACGCAAAATCCTTTTATAGGGGATTAGTCTGCTTTTTTGACGTTTACTGTCGGGTATGTTACCTTTTAAAAGATTCAATGCGCATTCACACTTTTATAACACTGTTTGGGCATTTTCTTAGAAATGCCGATTTTTTTTTTTTTTTTTTTTTTTTTGTCTTGTTCAATAATTTGAGATGCTCTATAGTCGACATCTTGAGTACAAATGATATTTTCTAAATAAGAACTTTTCTTTTTATACATTGCATAAGGAGAAGCTTTGACTAATGCACAGTGTTTAAAATGTGGTTTATGGTTAGGACATTTATTTGCTGAACCTTCTAACAAGTTGATTTTTGGACATTTAAAATCATTGAGATTAAATATTTTTTTTCCTGATATTTTTTCGAAATATTTTGATATTTCTAGACCTTTAGTAAAAATAGTTTTATAGGATACAAACAAAGAAGCAAGTATAACCTTTAAAGCTGAATAAGGCAGTTCTCCACTATCCCAGTGTAAATTATGACAATAGCGAGTGAGCCATGTAAATGTCTTTCTATTTTTACTGGATAATTGCTCCCATGGATATGGAGGAAGAAAACTCCAACGTCCATGATATCCCAAATTCACATCGTAAAATGCAACTTCTTTGATAACAAAATCATGTGTGTCTAACTGAAAGCGCTCAAATTCCACTACAATAGAAGACATGTTGACTAGTAAAAATTGTGTAGGCAAATGGCTTTACCTAGGTTCATACACGTAATGAAAATCAGTTGGAAATATCCCTGTGCGCAGGCGCATGCGTTCACTGGTCTCAGGTCTTAAATCAATTAACAAGTAACTGTATGGTAAAAAAGTAGCATCGTTAAATATTTCCTGAAAAGCCTTTGTTTTAACAGGAAATATTTGCCTACCTAAATGCGTTATTTGGCTTTTATCTCTAGGATTCTTATAAAGAACCATATAATGCACATTTAAGTTAACATTTCGCATTTCCCTACCTTGATGAAACAAATTTTGCGTTATAAAGATAATAGAAAGATTTCGATGATGACTTCCTTTTGTAAAAAGCTTGCTTAATCGCGCATCATTTAACAATTCTGACATCAAATCATCTATAATAATTAAAGCATTTTTTATTGTGCCAATGTTAGAAGGTAGGCCTTCTTCGAAATGCACGCCCTTCATTGAATCAAAAAGTGGCTGATAGCTTCCATAACAGTAAATAATAGATGGTAGCATAGGGTGTAAAAATTTATGATCAATTATGTTTTTCACAAAAAAAGTCTTTCCTGAACCTGTAGGTCCATTAATAATGGAGGTCCATTAATAATGGACAGGGCACATGAGAGGTATGAAGATCATGCCCGACGGCTCTAGAACAGTTGCCAGACTCTGGGATTTCTCCCCATTTGGGGGGATTTTGAAGCTTCAGGGGAAATATTTGGGGCCAGAGATTTAGTGGGGAACAGTTTGGGGAAAAGAAAAATTTTGGGGAAGTACACGAGGATTTTCTTTAAAATTAGTAAAAGATGACATTTTCCTATAATTAAAAAAAAAAAAAGAAAGAAAGAAAGAAAGAAAAAATGGACAAAATTATGGATGCTATTTGTATTTCCGAAATAGAAAAGCAACTTTTTCATCTTTTTGATTAGTAAATTTATTCTGTTTTTATTTTTTATTTTTCCCCACTTGTAATCTCTGATTCCAGGAATCATTTGGTTTATGCTTATATGTGTTGTAGCAAGTATAGTAAATGCTAAATACTTATTGATTACTGCTTCGCTTGAATATTATAAAACTTATAGTAAGCTGGACTAGCATAAATTTGGATACTTTGTCTTAGCTAGCTCGAATTAAACTTGCAGGGATTGAATATTCAGTTTGACGAAAGTTCTTTAAGCTCCCTAGGTATACCTTGCTTTTCATGCATTAAAAAAAAAAAAAAAACTGTTTTTATATCATTATGGGTTAAGTACAAATGATTAGAGATGAGGAAACTCAGAAAGTTAGACGAATAGACAAAAGTAACACAAATTTAAACTTTTCCAAAAACCAGCGTATTGAAATTTATTTTTGTAAATGGGGACATTTTTCTATAAAGAGCTTATTTGGGGAAAAATATGAGTTTAAATTTATTAAATATTTTTTAACTTTTTCCAAAAAATTTACATTTTTAGTGTAAATTGAGTTAGGGATTATTTTGGAAAAAACCCTTGTTTTGGGGAAATTCACTTTGGACCATCTGGCAACACTGCTCTAGAACCTACGCAGAATGCAGGCACTGCCCAGGAACTCAGCTGGATCCGAGGCATCTCTTCAATTGCATCTCTGTTGCCTCGACCCTCTTCAACATCGACCTCAACTGCTGCCATGACACCCTTTACACCGAAAAAGTCGGAGATGTGGCCAGGGCTGTGCTCCATGCCTTTGATCCCATTTGACTTGCCTAAATACTTTTTTTTCTGCACTTGTCACACGACAACAACAACAACAACAACAACAACAACAAATATCCGTGAAGGCAAACACATAGGGGAAAAGACATACGGATGACAAGGATTTTCTGAAAAGAGAAAACTGAACAAACACCTACTGTCCCGTCAGGTTTTATAAATGAGGAGCAAACATTCAAACCGTGTTTTCTCCACAAATAAAAAAAAATGAGTTTGTGATTTTTCTGTGAACTCAACATTAAATAGCACAAAATTGTACCATAATTTTAAACCAAAAATTTTTTTATCACATTATAAACGCTCTTAGAAACTTGGGGTTTCAATCAAACAGTGTTTCCTCCAGAGCCTGTTTTCAGTCAAACTGTGATTTCTCCAGCTGACCAGTCAGAACTGTTCTTTCTGGTCGCGTGACTCGTACATATGCCAGCTTTTTATGTTTGTTTATTTCGTTAGTTCTATCTTGTTTCCTTCATTTTAGAGGAGTATGTTTTTTTAATTTCAAATGGAAGAATTAATAGGTGGTGTATTAGTGAGTACTTCTAATTATGGAACTAGAAAAAGACAGAGAATTGGTGGGAAAAGAAAAGAAGTGAAAAAGAAACGATATTCAGCATCTTCTGATAACGTTTATGCTCCATGCAAACATTCTAGTAATACTTTTTCAAGCACTGATGTTAGACCTAATGACGTTAAGAAGTTTCGGGATAAACTTTATGAAATTGCGAACAAACAGCGACAAGATTCTATTACAGCCTCATTGGTTGTTACAAAAAATGTAAATCGACGTAGACCTAATAACCCAATCCAAAATAAATCGCAATCATCTGACTCACAGCAAGCATTTTCTGCTTCTTATTTTATTACTAATAGCAGTGGTAGGAGAATTCTTGTGTGTAAAAACAATTTCATGGCTATAACTAAAATAGGTCGTACAAGGCTAGCCAATATTGTTACTAAAGTACGTGCTGGTGAACCTATTGAGGAAAAGAGAGGGGGCGATAGAAAAAGCCACTTAAGCGTTAATAAAAAAAAAAAAAAAGTAAGAGAATTCATCTCAAACTTAAAGGAATCAGAAAGTCATTATGGAAGACAAAAATCGAAGCGATTGTGCTTGCACTGTAAATTAAGTATAAGGAAGTTGCATGAAGTTTACATCAAGAACTGTAACGACGACCTGGACAAAGTTAATTTCGCTATGTTCAGGAGAATATTCATGAATGAATTTAATATAGGCTTTAAGTCTCCTTCTAGTGATGTTTGCAGTACGTGTTCTTTACTTGACTAAAAAATAAAGTCCTGTCCTGCAGGGTCTACAGAAAAAGTTGATCATATGACTGACAAAAGAAATCATATACTAAGAGCCAATGCATTTTAGCCCATTATGAAAGAAAATGCAGATGAATCAGTCGTTAGTTTATGTTTTGATTTACAACAGATTCAACAGTTGCCAAAAACAAATATTCAAGATGCCTATTACTTAAGGCAATTCAACTTTTACAGCTTATGCATAACGAGTTTGGATGGTCTAAATACAGCATTTCATACTTGGTCTGAGGAGTCAGCAGGCAAAGGCAGCACTGAAATGTCGTCGGCTTTATATTGTCACCTAAACAAAATGGACCTTGAAGGTAAAAAATCATTGGTGATGGGTGTATTGTCCAAAATAAGAATAACATAATTCTTCAAATGCTATTGCACTTTTTCTACACTACAACGTCAAGCATTGAAAAATAGTATTGAATTTTCCTGTCAGAGGACATAGTTTCTTTCCAGCAGGTCGTATATTCGGTCGTGTTGAGAAGATCCTCAGAAAAAAATTTAAAAATGACATCAAAGAACAATATTATGAACTATCAGAAAGTTGGTGACGTAAAAATATTGAGGATTGATTGGAAACTTTATAATACGAAATCACTTAATGCTTATTTCAAAAATTTACCTTACATATCAGAACTGAAAAGAATAGTTTTAGAAAAAATAGAGAAAGTGCGATGGTCAAAGGATTCAAAAACTATAAATTCGAAGATTAAAAAAACAATCTGGAGCAAAACTTTTTAGGAAGAGGATTAATACTGCTATTATACGAAATGTTGTCTTACAATGTCTTCCTCTGTGTCATGGAATATCACTTGAAAAGAAAAATGACGTAGACAAACTTTTAAAATTGATGCATGGTGAAGAGTGGAAAAATCAACCTGATTTTAAATGGTATAAAGATATCATTACTAATAACTTTCATATATTATATCAAGAAACAGAGGAACCATGCAATTGCTTATGTGAAGATATTGGTTTAAAAATTTAAATTTCGAATTGGCTTAAAAATTTTAGTTCTTCCCTACAATATGCAGGATGATTTTTCACGTGTAAATACTTAATTTTATTTTATAATTACATAACAAAGTCTGTTCTGTTAGATAGTTTTATTTCATTAAGAATGTTATTTCATCAATATGCGAGTTACATACTTTTTCATTCAAAAAATGTTTTGTCCACATTGTAAACATTCAAAACATGTTTTCTCCTCTGTGTTTCGGTCAAAACATGCTTTCTCCAAATTTCAAATGCATTTCTCTAATTAACTCTAAGTTTATTAGGTAAAGTATGCCTACAGATTTTCCTAGTAACCACTAATACAACTAAACAAACGATAATTACGGTCTAAGAAGGATTATTTTTTAATTTATCAGTTTTTTGTGTTTTCTGAAAAATTGTATTCGAAGGAGAAAACACGGTTTGAATGTTTGCTCCTCAAATTTCATAAGAAAGAGGATAAAATATTTCTTACCTGACAGGTCTTGTTCTTTTTCGCCGGCTTATTCTAAGTAATCACAAAGTAGTCGAAATAAACACAGCTCAAGTTTCACGACACAAACGTTTAATTAGACGCACTATTTACATTTATAATACATAGATGTTTCATTAATATCTGCAGCTATCACAATATTTAATATTAGCTGTCGAGCGTCAGAACGCTCTTTCATATCCTTACGGATTCACATTCCTTCTTTTTTACAACAGAAAAACTAAAACTTTTCATCATTAGAAAAAACCATGTTGCCAATCAATAAAACATAAAAATAGGCAGACGATCTCCAGTGGAAGAACAGCCCGCCTCCTGACGGCAAGAATGTGTCATCCTCCCACCTTTGATTCTGGCAATCTTGTACAAAATCTAACTAAAAAAGAGAAAAAAGACATATTAATAAACATTACATCAAGCAAAAATGAAAAGGAACAGAGAGAGAGAGAAAAAAAAAAAGGTAAATAAAAGTTCTATCAGTCAATTATAAATTCAGTCTATCTGGAGCTCTAATGGATCTACCCCTCCTGGTAAATCGTTGTTTTTCGTCAGGTATCTCAACATATTTCTTGACATTCTTTGAAACAGTTCTAGACAGTTCAGAGGGATCAGGGCATCTTTTCGGTATAGAACGAGTAGGTATCAAAGTTCCATTTGCAGCATACTTTGCACGAAAATCACTAGATTCATCAGAAGAGATCTCTAACGGATAAAGTCTTTGAACTGGGCGTATCAAAAACCCATTTTCTGTCTTGATTTTTGCCACTCGAACTATTCCGTCTTTACCAGGATAAGTTTCCACAACTCTGGCTAATGGCCAGTTGATTCTTTTTTGATTATCATGACCGACGAGAACTATGTCTCCTACAGCAATTTTTTTGTCAGTCTTAGCGATACCCTTTGAATTTTTTAATTGTCCTAGATATTCAATTCTGAATCTTTTCCGTAAATCTTTCTTCAATTTTAGCAAATATCGAAGTCTTCTTTTTAAATTCACATTTTCGAAGTTATCTAGGTCAGGAAGACCAGTTTCTTTAATATCTTGCAAAAACATGCTCGGAGTCAATGGAATTAAATCATCGGGATCCTCAGAAATAGTAGTTAATGGTCTGGAATTCATCAAACATTCGATATCACATATAATTGTGTAAAGTTCTTCAAAATCTAGAGCTGCTCGTCCTAATACTCTTCTCAAAATTTGCTTTGTACAGCCTATTAAGCGTTCCCACCAGCCACCCCACCATGGTGAAGCTGGGGGGATAAACTTCCATATTATGTTCTGCACTGGGGATTCCTTCCGTATTTTTGCAAGTATAGGATCAGTAAATAGCTTCGAAGCTCCTGAAAAATTTGTGCCTCGATCGCTGTATATTACAGAAGGTCGACCCCTTCTCGCAACAAATCTTCGCAGGGTTTGCAAAAATGCTTCAGAGGATAATGATGTTAATAATTCAAGATGTACCGCTCTGTAAACAGCGCAGGTGTACAGCACAATCCAACATTTTTTACCATTTTTCAAGTACAAAGGTCCGGCTAAATCAACCCCGGTAATTTCAAAGATAGCAGCATCTCTGATCCTGTCTTCCGGCAAGGCGGTGATTTCAGGCTGAACAGAATTTACGGTGAAGCGTTTGCATCTTATACAGCGTAAGGTAACTTGCCGTATGGACTTTCTGCACCTGAGAATCCAATATTTTTCTCGGAGATGGTTCATTAATATTTGTACTCCTGCGTGGTTTAATTCGTTATGTTTCCATTCTATCAATTTCTGCACGATGTAATGATTTCCTGGTAAAATGATAGGCAAACGAAAGTCTGTATTATCTTTACTTCTAAGTATAAGAGACTTTACCCTTAGAAGGCCATCTTTGTTAACGGTGGGATGAAGTTTTCGTAAACGATCATCTATTCCTTTAGGAAAGTCTTCCCTTTGAACCATCTTTAACAGGATTAATTCAGCATGTTTAAGTTCTTTCTTTGTAAGATCCCCAGAATTTCGTTTAGAATGATTTTGAACATTCGAGATGAATCTGTATATCCATGCCGTAACTCTTAATAATTTCACGTAAGACGAGTATCTCTCATAAAACTTCTCAGTAGTTTCAGTACTTAGAGCAGAAATGATCGACCTTTTTTTTTTCTGAATTGACAATCTGTATTTCGGGTGAGATTTCTTGTCTCGGCCATTGACTCGTTGGTGTCTTCAAAAATTCCGGACCCTCACACCAAAGGGATTTGAGTAAAGCATCAGCATTGCAACCTCTTGATGGAAGGTCAGCTGGATTTAAGTTACCCGGGACGTATCTCCAGTCGTTGGGATGACTCAAAGATCTTATTTCTCTGGTACGATTCAGCACAAATACTCCCCATGGTTCTTAATTTTTTATCAAGAACAATGCGTTCATGGAGTCAGACCAATAGAAAGTTTGAACTTGGCTGTCACAGAAGTCTCCTTTTATAGAATTCATTAATCTAACACCTAAACAACATGCTAATAATTCTAGTCTCGGTATGGAGACTGATTTCAAGGGTGCTACTCGAGCACGAGCTTGAACCAATTGACATCTCACATGAAAATTATTTTCATCTCTGATATATATACAAGTTGCATAAGCGTGGCTTGATGCATCACAAAACACATGGAATGACACATTTGTATTTAGAGCATGATTTTCTAATATCCTTCTAGGGATTCTAATGCCTTCCAAGCATTTTAATGCATTTTCCCATTTCAGAAATTTTTTCTCGATGTCATCTGGTAGCTTGGCATCCCAGGGCAGTTTCCTACGCCAACATTCTTGCATTATGATCTTTGCAATTAAAGTGACAGGACAGAGAAACCCAATGGGGTCAAAAATCTTACTTGCTAAGGACAGGATAAATCGCTTACTTAGATTTGTATTTTCGCACTCATCAAACTTTAAACTACAGTATAGAGTATCTTCCAGAATATTCCAATTTAAGCCCAAAACTGAGACAGTCTCTGGAAAATCTTCTTCAGGAATTCCGTACACACTTGGTGGTAGACCATTACCTATCCATCCTCTAAGATCAAAACATCCCGCTGACATGATTTCTTTAGATTGTGCCATAAAATTAACTACTTCTTCTTCGGAACTGCAACTTGTAACACAGTTGTCGACATACATAGAGGTTTTAAGTTTAGAAGCAGTCTCTTGCAAATAATCTGGAACATTACTTAGGTGGAAATTTAGAGTAGCTCCTAAAAGAAATGGGCTGCAGTTTACCCCAAATACTACTCGACGATGTCTGTAAATCTTCACTTTATTAGGATCACCGCCCTCCCACCACAGAAATCTTAGAAAATCACAATCTTCTTCATTTATTCTTATTTGTAGAAATGCTTTGCGAATGTCTGATACTACCCCATACTTGTTCAAACGAAATTTATCCAAAATGTTAGGAATCAACTCCATGTAGTTAGGACCTTTAGCTAGGCAATCGTTCAAAGAGTAACTGTTCTTTTCTTTTGCAGAAGCATCGAAAACAGGACGAATTGTTGTCGTTGAATGCTCTTTTATAACTGCTCTATGAGGCAGATAATGGCAATCTATCTTTTCAAATTCATCAGTATTTACTTCTTCAATTATTTCTTCACCAAGCCACTGACAAAATACTTCTTCATAATCTTCAATAAGACCCTTATTCTTCAGAGTCCTCACAGTTGATTTTAGCCTTCGTTCAGCAATTGTTTTGTTATCTGGGAGTTCTTGGTGTCCTTCTATCCATGGTAATTTTACAACATAGCGTCCGTCATCATCTCTACTTAGAGTTTTCTCAAAATGATTTTTGGATGCTTCTTCAAGTTCATCCTTTGACTGTTTCTCTGCAGGATCCTTAATTCCTAGGACATCTAGTTCCCACAGATCAGAAATTTTTACTTCTCTAGCTAACATCGAAGTGACTACAAGGTTTTCAGTATCTTCGGTAAACTTCTTAGTGCGTCCCATAACAGTCCAACCTAGCCTTGATTCAATAGCGGTCAGGCCGGACTTCAGATTCTTCAGCTTTCCTGTCATTAATTTGCCAGCTACATCTGCACCTATAAGGAGCTCTATGGGGTTAAGGCAATCTTCTAAATATATCCCCGTACCTGATAAATCATCTTCACACAGTTCTTGAGTGACCGGTGGCATAGTAAAACAAATTGTAGGCTGACTCAAAACTTCAAAATTGCAACGATAAGTTTCGCTGACATCAGAAAGGTAAGCTTTGTAAACATTGTGTGTCAAAGTATTCGTGTTCGAACCACCAAATAAGGAATGCTTCAGTTTTTCTTTTCTTATTGGCTTGTATCCCATCTTTTTTGCAGTGTTTTCTAAGATGTAAGACCTTTGGGAAGCGGAATCAATAATCGCCCGAATTTTTAAAATTCTGTTTTCACCTCTTAAATTAATCACGAGTGTCTGTAGCAAAACACTGGGAGTTGATGAAACATTTGATAATGTTGTATCTTGATCGGAAGTATTCTTGTCATTTTTAACCCTTTGTAGCTGATTTCGGATCATTCTTACAGAGAAGAGTATGGTGGGGTTTCCCACAAATCGCACAGTTACATCTACTTCTACACGAACTAGAAATGTGGTTCAATTTTAAACATTTAAAGCAGCCTCCCCGTTTCATAACATTTTGTTTTCTTTGATCATAAGTCAAGTTTGCTACTTTTCTACATTCCGCACTTAGATGTGGCTTATCGCAGAACACGCACTCTTGCTCTCGGTTTTGTTTACTTTGGGACGAGGTTAAAAGTTCCATACCTGTTGGAATAATTTTATTGTGTGTTAGAAAATTTTTAGATTTCATTGTGTTAAATTTCTTGGGTTTGTTTTCAAAACCAAATCCACTTGTCGCTAAATTAATTTTTTCTTCACCTTGAATTTCATTACGTAAAAACTGCATTAAAGTTTCTAATTTATTAAAAGATTTATCTTCCGAACTAAGAGAAACAGAATTCAAGTGTCTTTCCCAAATACGCAAAAGATCTGTTGGTAAACAAGATTCAACTAACGGGTATAACATTGAGGCATATTTATCGCTTGTTACACCAAGCATTTTTAAAGATCGTAACTGTGTTTCTTATTTATCATAAAGCTTCACAGTTGGTAATTTATGTTCCTGATTTACAGTATTACTTAGCACAAGGCTTAATAATTCCCTAACATAAACTTCAATTAGTACATCTTCCCTGCCAAATCTTGTATGTAAACATCAACCGCTTGTGAATAGTTCTCAGCTGTTACGGGAAAAGATTCTACGACTTCTCTGGCTCTAGACCCCTTTTGAGTAGATTGAAGTAGATACTGAAATTTATCTACCTCCGAAATATTTGGATCTTCATGAATTTTCTTAAACAATCCCCAAAATGATAACCAGTCCTTTAAA
Source organism: Salticus scenicus (assembly GCA_963930645.1). Classification (NCBI taxonomy): domain Eukaryota; kingdom Metazoa; phylum Arthropoda; class Arachnida; order Araneae; family Salticidae; genus Salticus; species Salticus scenicus. Next base: position 226,847,502 of record OZ005660.1, read on the forward strand.
TTACCATCAAACTTTTGTAATTCAATTTTTGGTAACTTAAAACTTCTTTTAGAATTACCCTCGTTTTCAAGTACACTTGAATTTAAATCCGAAGGTAAATTTATTCTACGTTCAAGTTTTGTTTTTAAATCAATATAAGTACTACTATAATTATCAGCACTTTCGATTTCGCTATCCAACATGGTCTGAGTACATTTTTCATCACCTTGTAAAATTTGAAGAATTTCTTTATCAAGCGTTTCAAATCTGGAATATTTTTCTTATAACTGTGCTAAGAACCCAGCACAAGAATCGATGTCACAAGTTTCAGTTTCTAAAAGGTTTTTTACCTTTTCAGTAAATTTTGTAAAGGTACCTCGATAAGAACCGCGTAATTTAGTTGCGGCTTCCATAATTCAAATAAAGACTGATAAAATAATAAACAAACACTTCAAATCAAAGCTTCCTAAAACGAGAACAAAAAATATTCCGAAATCGAAAGTAATTCTGGGAAGAAATTTTAGAATTCTAAATAATGTTTTGAGAACAAAAACATTCAATTTTCGAAACACTTTGATTCAAAATAACAATTTTCATATAAAATAATAATCTTCTTTATTAAATCAAAATATGCAAAATCAATGTAAAATCAAAATATGCATTCATAGAATATGTATTAACATTTTCTTCAACATAAACAAATTCTTCATATTGTTCCAAATATCAAATGAGCAGTTCAAAAATAAACATACATTTTATGTTTTCAAAATTATTCTCAATAATACTTACAAAAAGTATTTCAAATTTTTAATGTATCTTCTCATAAAAATGAGATCATATTTCAATTAGAATAAATTATATTCTATTTCTATACTTTATTCATTAGAACAAATTAGAATTTATTACTTAGAACAAATTTTTCTACCGGCGTCCCTGTGAACGGGCGCCATTAAATGTCCCGTCAGGTTTTATAAATTTCATAAGAAAGAGGATAAAATATTTCTTACCTGACAGGTCTTGTTCTTTTTCGCCGGCTTATTCTAAGTAATCACAAAGTAGTCTAAATAAACACAGCTCAAGTTTCACGACACAAAGGTTTAATTAGACGCACTATTTACATTTATAATACATAATTGTTTCATTAATATCTGCAGCTATCACATTATTTAATATTAGCTGTCGAGCGTCAGAACGCTCTTTCATATCCTTACGGATTCACATTCCTTCTTTTTTACAACAGAAAAACTAAAACTTTTCATCATTAGAAAAAACCATGTTGCTAGTCAATAAAACATAAAAATAGGCAGACGATCTCCAGTGGAAGAAACAGCCCGCCTCCTGACGGCAAGAATGGGTCACCTACGCTACCCTACAAAATGGAAAAGTCATACGTGTGTCAAATATGTTCTAAAGGCTTTTCCCAAAAAGGAAATATGAAAAGACATCTACTCATCCATACAGAGGAAAAACCATACGTGTGTGTGATATGTTCTAAAGGATTTTCTCAAAAACATCATTTAAACATTCACCAACGCATCCATAGAAAAGAAAAGCCGTACATGTGCGAAGTATGTTCTAAAAGATTTTCTGTAAAGAGTAATCTGAGCAGACATCAAAGTATCCATACAAAAGAAAAGCCGTACGTGTGTGAAGTATGTTCTAAAAGATTTTCTAAATGGAGAAGTCACAAAAATCATCGACTCACCCATACAGGAGAAAAACCATACGTGTGCGAGATATGTTCTAAAGGATTTTCTCAAAAACCAAATTTAAACATTCACCAACGTATCCATAGAAAAGAAAAGCCGTACATGTGTAAGGTATGTTCTAAAAGATTTTCGCAAAAGGTAAATCTGAATAGTCATGTACGCACCCACACAAAAAAGAAGCCGTACGTGTGTGAGATATGTTCTAAAGGATTTTCCGAATAGAAAACTCTGAAAAATCATCGATTCACCCATACAGGAGAAAAACCATATGTGTGTGAAGTATGTTCTAAAGGATTTTCCTAAAAGGGAAATCTGAACAACCACCAACGCGTCCATACCAAAGAAAAGTCAAGTATGTTCTAAACCCACACAACACAATTCATCCCGATTAGGTTGATATTACGTAATTGCGATCAAATATTACGTCCCATTACGTTGAAATTTGCTTTGGTTGATTTTTGGTTGAAATGTCACAAGCAAAGTTATAACATGGCCCTAAATAAGACTTAGTTGGTACGTAATATCAACCAACTTGTTATGTAAGACATTCAGAGTTTGTCCAATTCATGTAAAATCAACCAAATTTGGATGTAAATGAAACATTGTGTTTTCAGCCATTTCATGTAATATCAACTAGATTTGGATGTAAAATATACATCCAGATCTCATCTAAATCATGTAAAATCAACCAAAATTAAATATGGAATATACATCTAGATTTCATCCAGGTTTTATACAAATTACGTAAAATCAACATAGCTGATGCATTTTTTTTTCTTCTTTCTTTCTCTTTTAAGAATTTCAATGCACTTATTTTAAACAGGGGAACCAAAATCATTGACCTTGCTTTTTATAATGCAGAGATTAATTTTAAATATAAAGGCGATATTGATTTTCAATATCAGGATTTAAAAATATATGCTTAAAATCAATAACCTGTATATTTTTGTCTAAAATTAATATTTGCATAATAAAAAGCAAGGCTTTTGGTTCCCCTGTTTAAAATAAGTGCATTAAAATGCTTGAAAGAGAAAGAAAGAAAAAAGAAAAATTCATCAGTTATGCTGATTTTATGTAACTTCTATTAAACTTGGATGAAATCTAGATGTATATTCCATACCCAATTTCGGTAGATTTTAATGGAATTCATTACCCAGGCAGAAAATTTGGCAAGATAGCTTTTTTTTCCAGATCATACCTGGAACTTTTTCAGATAAAACTTTGTATATCATCTTATTAGAATATGAGACATATTTTGCTCATTGCAAAATACTGTTTTTTTTTTTTTTTTTTTTTTGTACAGGCGACAATTATTATTTTTTCAAATTCCTTGAAAATTTCTAGTTGGTTTAATAAAATTCTGCACCAATTTTTACTTCCTCATACAAAGTATAAGGAATTATAGTAATCCCGATTTGCGAAATGGATTTTGTATTTCACATTGCTTGAAAACGAATGATCACTGAATGTTGCCAGTTTCTATGTGTGACTGTCATTATGTCTAGTTGTGCACCTGCAAGTGTCGTCTTAACACGAGCTCTCGTTTTACACGATTTTTCGTGACGTCGTACGCACGTGTGTTACTAAAAAACGATTGGACGTAGAAAGTTGCGAATTGGTACATAGGTTTGTCCCACATAACACATACGTTCATATTATGTTCATATTTCATCTATCGCGTCCGAGTTACGTCTATAGACGAGTTTTGAACGTAGATCTTCAGCTCCAGTATGTTCACAATATGTGAAATTTCGGACATAGACGTATCTACCGAAAACGGACAAAATATGGACGTCAGATTAGGCACATAAATTGAATGGAAATTGAACTAATCCAGTTTAAGTAAATACTGGAGCTAAAACTGCACCTGTATGTATTCCGCCATTTTATTAATGCGGATGTTGTAATCAAATATAAGAAAATTTTATGTTCCACAAAATTTTGCTATTGAAATGAAATTAACTGTATTTCTTTTATCTCATTTATTGTTCAGACTGCTGCTCTCTCAACTTTTACTAGCTGCTTCTGCGCCTATATTTACGTTTGTATCGCTTTTACGTCTGTGTTTGTGTTGCGTTGTTGTTTTTGTAATTCTTACTAATCTTCTGAATTTTTTTTTTTTTTTTTTTTTTTAATTTCATTGGAGTCTATGAAAAACTAATTGAAAACATATATATACTTTGTGACAAAATAGCAAGTTACTTTTGCTGTATTAATATCTTTTTTCAATATTTGTATTAATGTTACACCTTGAAATAATAAGTACAAAACTTTAAATAAACACCATAATATTATTCTTGTTAAGCCTTTATTCTTAGATTAAATTAAAAAGGAGATTATTTTCAAATGCATTGAATAATAAAAACATATTTATTTCTGATTTGATCGTTATTAAGTTATTATTCTAATGGTTTTGTTTTTCCTTTATTAATAAGTTATAAACTGTATTTACACATATATTTGTTTGACAAATGCTTGTTTTTATTTTATTTTTTACCCCGCTGTGTATACTTGTAATAAGTGTAGGAAATGTAAAAATGCATCAAACATTTTGTAAGTAATTTAACTCTTTTAAAAGTTGTCAGTCTAGAAAATTATATTCTTATATAGTATAACAGTTAACTAAAAAATCCTATTTACATTCCCATGTGCATGGTAAATTTTAGCCTAATGCATTGATAAATTTTATCAAACTGACTGTGCCGCGTTTAAATATGAATTTCTTTATATTTTAACTTATTACAGAACTTGCAATATGTATAATTATAAAAAATTTAAGTTTAGACCTCCTTTTTTTTTTTTTTTTTTTAAGAATTATTTTAACATTGCTGAAACAATCCTGCAATAATTCTCAGGGTTTTTTTTTAAATAGTATCATAATTCCCCCTGCAATTGTATCTAGCTATCTCTTTCTTTTTTTCTTTCCATTATTGATAATGGAAAGAAAACTTAAAATTTTTATAATTATACATATTGCAAAATAGTTTAAGGTTAATATTGACAAAAAAAAAAAAAAAAAAAAAAAAAAGGGGTATGCAAAAAATAAACATTAAGCACAAAATAAAAGATTTCAGATGGCAAAATTTTCATATTACAGAAAGAAATAAATGCTTTATTGTTCACCTATTAGAAAAAAAAAAAAAAAAACTGGTTGTTTTTCATAAAATGGATATATAAAATCATATTTTAATTAGATTATGTTACAAAACTTCATATCAGAAAGTACAAATTTAAATTTTACAAAGCACAAGCTTTATTACTTGCAGTATACTTTATTACAAAAAATAAAATAAAAAATTAAAATGTACAAAGAAATCCTGAAAAATCTTAGCTCTTATTATTATTAGTTTTAATTATTTTTAGACAAATAAAATTTAGTTTTAGAGCATTAACCATTATTCAAAGTGGGAATTTTAATTTACAAATATGTATAATAAAGATATATACTTAAAAAAAAGGTTTAAACTTTTTTTTTATTAAATCCTGTTCTTTTGCAATGCAAATCTGCCTTTTTCATAGATCTTGAGACCTAATGGTAATGTTTACAAATTATATAAGCCATTTTTTGCTTTTATTTATTTATTTTTTGCCGATATAAATTTAGTTTTTATTAATCCAAGAAATGAATGTCATAGTAATGCAAATAAGTTTGACAATTAAGATTTATTATTTATAGAAAATGTGGATTTTATTCAAAAATAAGTCAGCATTCTAAAATGTTAACTATGCACTATTTTTAATACACAGTCTGTCACTTACACATTATTTATTAATTAATTAATATTTGTTTTTTTTTAATTTATTTTAAACATTGACGCAATTGTTATTTTTTTAAATACACTTACTTAAAAATGTAATTTCATGTTCTGAAATAAGATTATTTTGATTTTTCGAAATTTTTTGAAATGTGCTATAATATAATCATCTAACTGTGATTGCAAAGTATCAAATATTCTTTTTAAGTTTTAGTCTTCATAGTAATACTAATAATTTTATCAATTGCATTAATAAATAAAAAATTACATAGTTATATATGGTTCAGGGAAGTAATTTTCCGTAAAAGAATGAAATAAAAATTTAACTGCTATTGATTTTGCTATAGTAAATTTCATTTTTAATCCAAAAGCGAATTATGGATTAAAGGTCTTGCAAATTTGAAAGAGTTAACTGTATTCATAAACATAAATATCTTATTTATAAAATCAACATTTTTACATATTAAATTATAAGTAAAAATATGGGTCTTTGACGGTTTTGACAGAATGTTTTTGACATACTTTTTAAACATTCAGAAACTATCAAGCGTCAAAAACTTACCAACCCTGGATATGATAGCTATGCATTAACTGCGTAAAAATTATATATTTTTAGATTTATGTAAAGAGAAAAATTTCATACAGAAATAAAGAGGTCCCCCAAACATTTCATGTTACAAGTAATTCACGTTAAGTGTGTTCATGTTAATGAGCAGGCCCCGACTTACGGCAGGGCATACGGGGCAAATGCCCTGGGCCCCCCTTCTGGAAGGGGCCCCCCTACAGGCGAATACAGAAATTCTGCAACCTAAAGACCTCTTATGCCACTGCAAGGGGGCCCCCCAGAATAGGCTTGCCCCGGGGCTGCAGGTAGTCTAAGTCGGGCCCTGTATAATGAGGCGAGGTTCGATTGTAATAAATACAAAAATTTGGATAAAATCCATAAAATGAAAGAGACTCTCGAGTTTCTTGCATTTTATGATGTTTATCCAAAGTTTTGTACTTATTATTTCAAAACATTAGTTCTATGGTACTATTTATTAATGAAGCTCGAATGTTTTTCAAAAGTTATTATACTGACAAATTTTCAAGAGAATCGCCACATGGAAACAAAATAGCAGGAGCAAGTTGCTGATTAAACTAATTCACGATGTTTGTCACATAAGTTTACTGTTCGACTTTGATTCGAATAAATTTAATATTTCAAAACTACTCTTTCAAAAGTTAGTTACACCGAATAGTGATTTTTGTTGAATAACGAATACAGAACATTCTGTATTCTTCCGAATACTTAAAATATTTTTACTAATTTCAATATTTTAATTTAAAATTTAACTCGACTATTCAGTCTGTCAAATATCAAGATATTCAGCGTCACCTGTCGAATATCAAATATTCGGTGCAACTTTGGTTATTGTCATAACAAATTTTCAACTAACAGCCTGATTTTAAGTAGCCTTCACCTGGAAATAAAATGGCAGAGCAAGTTACTCACTTTATTAATCCAAATTAAATGCACTGTCCAACTTTTGTGTAAAACAGCTCAGTATTTCCAACATTGTTGTGATGAAAAATTTTCAGGTAGAAGTCTTAAAGTACACCTAATACTGCTTTGTTAAATAAATCCTTGTCGAGTCATGTTCTTAGTGATTAAGAAAATGACTCGCAAGGATTTGTTTAACAAAGCAGTATTAAGTGTACTTTTTTTTACTTATGAATTATTGCTAGTGCTTTAATAATTTTGCTGCCGACTGTAAGTTTACTGTCCAACTTTGGTTCAAATTGATTCTGTGTTTCAAAAATTATCTAGATAATAAATTTTCAAGTGGTAGCCTGATTTCAAGTGGCCCTGTTACAGTCAGCAGCAAAATTATTGAAGCATACATCCACATTTTTTATTTATTTTTTAGTTTGATCGTTAATTTTCATCATCAACTTACTTTTTTATAAGCAGCATAAGACTAAGATTATGACTCGACAAATATTTACTTAAAAAACAGTATTAAGTACTCATCTTTTAAATAGGAATTATTACTAGTGCTTCAGTAATTTTGCTGCTGACTGTATGGATTGTAATTTATAAATAAATAAACATATATATATATATCGGTGGATAATTTCTGTGAAACTGTAACTCTCTCACTTCGATATACTGAAAAAGAGTTTATTCATTTAACTGTTGATTTATTTACAAAACATTTTCAAGAAATTATTGTGGCTGTTAAATGGCAGTCTTTTATACTTGAAAATGCAATAACTGGTAATGAAATGATAATTAAAATTTTGGTTGGTAATAAGAAGTAAAATCATTTGCTTGGCTTTTACTACAATAAAATAAATTGATATGCTATGTAAGGATGAATGCAAGAATGAGCTTAAATTCATGCACTTATCTTCATTCTATAAGAAATGAGATATGCAATAAACAGAATGTTAAAACTCTTGGTATAAATTTAAAAGTAAGATAAAGGCAACAATACATACAAAAGACTTTATACAAAACTTATTCATGCGGTGATGCACTATTATTCACTTTCTGATTTTGAATAAGTACATGTTTATGAAAAAAGGAAAAATCTGGAGTGACTCCGCTGTACTTTTAAAACATGTAATTAACGGTTGTTTAGATAAATTAAAATAAGAAATGTCGTTAAATAATAAAACAGAAAAATGTAATAGAGTGTTCGAATAATTATATACACTATACAAAATACTATATACAAAAAGGCATAGTTCTATTTAATTTCAAGATACTTTATAAAACAATGATTTTTCTTGCCAGGTTAATTCAAACAAATTTAATTAAAATATTTTATTTGGATTTATTTATGAAATTCAAGAAATTATTTTACTGCTTTAAGTTTGCTTTTTCCATGTATCAAGGGAGAATTAATGTCTCAAAATAAATAAAATAAAAATAAATAAATAATAAATAAAAATATTTTATTTATATATTTGTACATGGAAAATGAAAGATTAATGTAGGGACTCTGAAAAGAATTTGAATACAATGTTGTTTAAAGCATATTTTAATATATTTCCATGCTGCACAACAGAATGAAAGTAACATTATTTAGATCCACAAAAGCATGTTTCCTACAGAATGTAAACTATTACTTATGATTGGTTTACAGAGTGCAAAGAAATTTTCAGGTACATTGTGGGATGAAAATAGAAGGTTAAATGATGATTTTTTTCCCCCAATAAAATATTGTTGTTTATTTATTCGCACAGATTAAATATACAGGGTGTAACAAAAAGATTGAAACATGGTTTGTTTATCTGTTAGAGATCAGAGGGAAATGTAAATTGCAAAAGTATGCAAAAAACGATTGGAAATAAAACTATGCTAGTAAAAATGTCTTCCTGTTAATTAAAAAAAAAAAAATTACTTTTTAAAATTTTTCTACGAACCCTCTAGACAAATTTTGTCAATTAGAAAGTTTTTATTTTCAATGCAACAACATCACTGCAAAAAACCGCATTCTTGTATCTTTAAAACTGAATGAATTATACTTAATTGAAAACTGAGGGACCATATATCAAAATAGAAAAGTAAATTTGTGACATGATATAAAAAATAAAATAAAATGTATTACGTGACTTGATCGTGAATCAATCCAACATACTCAAGAATTGTTTCAATACAAATGCTATGATACATTTTATCTTTTTATAATATGTCACAAATTTACATTTTTATTTTGATATATGGTCCCTCAGCTTTCAATTAAGTATAATTCATTCAGTTTTAAAGATACGAGAATGCAGGTTTTTGTAGTGATGTTGTTGCATCGAAAATAAAAACTTTCTAATTGACAAAATTTGTCTAGAGGGGTTGTATAAAAATTAAAAAAATGTAATTTTTTGAAAATTAACAGGAAGATATTTTTACTAGCGTAGTTTTATTTCCTATCTTATTAAATACACTTTTGCAATTTACATTACCCTCTCATCTCTAACAGGTAAAGAATTAAACCACGTTTCAATCTTTTTGGGACACCCTGTGTATGCAGAAAACTTAAATGGAATATGAATTAACCCTTTGCATTCAAGAGGTAAAAAGTTTTAATAAATTGTGTGTGAAATCATTTATGTTAATGATAAGTAATTCAGCATATAAGAGAAAAATTGCTTTGTGCTGTTGGTTCGCCGAAGCGAAAAAGTCTTCGAGTGCAAAGGGTTAATACATATAAATTAGCAAGCATTTTGCATTTTCCCATGAAAAAACTGTGGAACATGTAAAATATAGAAAATAAAAAAAAATATTTATTTAAGTGGCACTTTGCTAAAAGAATATTAAAAAGTGTAAATTTATTAAAAATATTTTTAAATGAAAAGACACATTAATTTTTACAAAAATGACCTGGCTAGTGCTCAAACCAGAGTTCTTTAAAAAAAAAAAAAAAAAAAAAAACATGCCTTAGCATATGTTCACCATACTTCTAAAGAAGGAGGTTTTTTGGAGGAAATGTTTAACTTCATTATTAAAAATTAAGTAATGAATAATTTCATGTGTAACTGTTATGCCGATTTTTGCTGAACAAGGATAAAAAGTGAGTAAAGCCTGGGGCACACAAGTCAGCGCAACTTCTTCTGTTTATTTTTCATTCTTGTAAAAATTTGTTTGGCCTTTATTTTAAACATGCGTAAAGTATATAAACAAAGTTATGACTCATGGGGATACATCACAAATTGTCGAGGTCACCCAAAGCTCCTGTTATCCTATGGGTGAAATTGTTTATAGAATTGCACATTACCTAAATATTACTTCTAAATTCCATTTTCACATTCTAAAAATACACAACCATTAAATTAGTACTCCATTTTAAAGTTTTAAAAAATCAATTTTTGAGAACGAGTACGAATATAACAGTTGTAAATTTTCTGAATGTGAAAACAAAATTTCAAATAGGTAAACAATAATTCTATAAACAAATTTCACCATAGACTTACATGGGATTTGGTAATTCTGATTACAGATGGGAAGTCGCAAAGGAGTGAGCAACCTTAAACTTTTCCTTTCCATCACAATGTGATTATATTTTTTAAAAAAGATCACTTGTAATTCTGTATCTTCATATAAAGAAAAGTTGAAACTTAGGCAAGTGAAATATTAAATGAGGACATCACTCTTAGTGGAATAATAGTTCATTGGGCCAAAGGAACTAAGTTTGAATCCTAGCTAGATTTCATAAAAAATGACTTACATACATGGGTGCTGGAAATGAATGAAATTTAAAAATATAAAATATTTTGTGCGGAAAAATAAATCGCATGGGAAGTTTTTTTCCCTCTCCTTATGCCATACTTAAGATAACTTAAAAAAATAATATTTTAAAGCTTTTTAATTATTAAATTATATATATATATATAATAGTTTACAGCTTTAAAATATCTGTGGATTTCACAGAAAGCCCATTATGTAGATTTTTCTTAAACTAATATGCGACACTAATATTAGGTTTATAAAAAAAGATAGTGAGTGCGATCTTTTTTTTTTTCCTCTCTCCTTTTGTCTCAATCAAGATAACTTTAAAAATAATATTTTAAAGCTTTTTAATTATTAAATTATATATATATATAAGTTTAAAGCTTTAAAATAATTTTTTGGACTTTTTCTGTATATTCCACAGAAAGCTCATTATGTAGATTTTGCTTAGAATGACAGAGACACCAAGTATTAGGTTATAAAAAAAAAAAAAAAAAAAAAACACTCTCTAAGGATTTCATTCTGCCAGCATCTTTGTTTAACACGTTCACGCCGGCGTGGTACACCGGTGGGTCTCAGAAAAAGTATCCGAGTACTAGCAATAATCCTTGTCCAAAAATAGTACACTTAATACTGCTTTGTTAAATAAATCCTTGTCGAGTCATGATCTTAGTCAGTCTAAGAACATGATTCGACTAGGATTTATTGAACAAAACAGTTTTAAGTATACTGTTTTGATATCGGAATTATTGGCTAGTGCTCAGATACTTTTGAGAGGAATGCGCCGGCGTGAACGTGTTAAATAAATCTAAAAATAACATGGGTAATTTAATTTAGAAATTTATTCATCAACCATGAAAGTTCATTTCAGAAAATTTTGGAGTGGAAGGTTGATTTTTTTTAAATACCAACTATGTGAAAAATACCAGAGCCGGGAATCGAACCCGTGCCATCATCTTTTTGGAAGGCCCGGGTTCGATTTCCGGCTCTGGTATTTTTCACATAGTTGGTATTTAAAAAAAAAAAAAAAATCAGCCTTCCACTCCAAAATTTTCTGAAATGAACTAACATGGGTAATTTTTAGACTTAATATGAACGAAAGTGGACATGTCTATATTATGTTCACGTATGCCCATTTTACGTTATTTTGTTAAGCTAAAAGACTTACTTATTACGTAAAAGGTGGGGACACTTCAACATAATATCTACAAAATCTGATGAAATATAGACTGAATCTGGCTGTAATATGGACATGTCTATATTATGTTCACTATACATCTCTTTTACGTTATTTTTTTCAGCTAAAAGACGTACATAAGACGTAACAGGTGAGGACATTTCTACATAATATCTACAAAATCTGATGAAATATAGACTGAATCTGGCTGTAATATGGACATGTCTATATATCCAGATTACGTATTTTGACTTAGTCTAGACGAATTTGTGTTGTCTGGGTAGGTAACGTAAGATATGTTGCACACCACTCCAGTGTTCTCTGCTAGGACAACTGTTAAATTGGCTCATACAAGTTGTTGCGAAAGCTAAATCAGGTCTTGTTCCCCCTGCTAAGTACAAGAGACCTCCAACAGCTTGTCTGTACTTCAAAGCTCCTTCGGCACTCAACATATTATCTTCAGATACTTGCAAATATTTTACTCCTGGATCTAATGGTGTTGAAGCTCCATTAGCATTTAACATACCAGTTGTTTCTAGTAGTTCATTACTATAAGCATTTTGGTCGAGAGTTATAGAACTATCCTTGTTTCTGGTTATTTTGATTGATAGTAAGTGCTGTATCTCTCCTAAGTCCTTGACTTCAAAAACAGCTTTTATGTCATTCTTAAATTTTTGAATAGTTGAGTATGTGGTGGACATGACAAGTAAGTCATCCACGTAAACCCCCACATTTAACTCTCTTTCCTTGTTAAAATAGACACATGGATCTGCTCTTGATCTTGTCAAGTTAACTGATTTTAGGAAACTATCAAGGCATATGTTCCACTCTCTGCCAGATTGATGAAGGCCATATAGACTTTCCTTCAGTAAACAGACTTCTTGACCTGGTTTTTCATAGAGATTTAACTGTGGCTGTTCCATGAAGACTGTCTTGTGCAATTTTTCCATTTAAATAAGCTGCGGTAATATCCAGCTGGTGAACTTGCCAATCCCTTTCCACTGCAAATGCCAATAATGTTCTAATTGACTTTGATTTTATTACTGGACAAAAAGTTTCTTGGTAATCTATTCCTTCTACTTGGGTATAGCCACGAGCAACAAATCTTGCTTTGTACCTTTCTACTTGTCCATCTTTATCAAATTTTCTCTTGAACACCCATTTGCATTTTACGATTTTTCTTCCGTTTGGCTTAGGCACTATGTCCCATGTGTCATTTCTCTGTAAGTCATCCAGTTCTTCTTTCATAGCTTGCTTCCATTTTTCTACGTCTGGACTATTTAAAGCTTCTGGATCACTCTGAAAAGACCTCTTGGATACATCTCGGTCATGCGTTGATTGTCAGCTGGATTCTTCATTTGCCACTCTGTTTATTTCAGGAAAATTTTCTTCAAACATCTCTGAATCGCCCATAACATAATCCTTGGTCCACTTAGGAGCTGTTATTTGTCTTCTGGATCTAGTTTCAATCTGATATGTCTTCTCAACTTCATCATGCTCTTGTGGATTCTCATCTACAACATCTTTCTCGTCACCTACAGGTAGATCTTTATCTACATCTTGCTGAGAAGGCAGTGTTATTATATTTTCTGTCATGGAGGGTTTTTCTTCAAATACTACATCTCTCGAACAAATTACAGTTCTTGTTTCTTTGATGTAAATACGGTACCTCTCATCTCCATCATATCCAATAAGATAGCCTTTTGTCGCCTTTCTGTCCATTTTTCTTCTCTTTTGAGCTGGGATGTGGGCATAGCAGACTGATCCTATGATGCGCATATGCTTTATTCTTGGTTTTCTGTTCATCCACAGTTCATAAGGACTTACATTCGGTACTGAGGACTTTCCTGTTCTGTTCAGAATGTAAATTGAGGTATTGATGAACTCTGCCCATAGGGATGCTGGAAATTCTATTTCTTCATTCGAATATTTTAAAGTTCTGGCCATCTCAACAATGGTTCGGTTTTCTCGTTCAACACAGCCATTCTGTTGAGGTGTGTATGGAGCTGATAATCTTTGAGTTATTCCATATTTCTTCAAAATTTTTCGAACTGCTTCATTGTCAAATTCACCGCCATTATCACTGATTATTTCTTTAATGTCATGGCCTAGATTTTTCGCATGAACTATGAAGTCTTCCAGTACATCCTTTACTTCTGATTTTTGCTTCAAGAAGAAACCATACCTAAATTTAGTGTAGTTACCCTTAAAAACAGCAAAGTATCTAAACTTTTGGAAAGATTCATCAAATGGGCCCCAAATGTCTGTTGAGATTAGTTCTCCTGATTTTGTCGGTTTATTTCTTGTACGAAATTTCAAACGATGGGCTTTACCATAAACACAAGCTTCACATAATTTTATATCAGCTTTAACTTTGACATTTAACTCTCTCTCAATAATGGATTTTATATGTTGCTTATCTTGGTGTCCATATCTTTCATGATAAAGCTGAAGTATTGAATCATCACTTATAGTCGTGTTAACATCAACTTGGGTTTCTGGAACTAAGCATTTCATAACTGCCTTGAAGAGACCACCTCCAGCATTTCTTATGCCTTGTAGAACTACTTCACCATCAATCCTTAAATGACAATCTTTGAATGTTGATTCAAATATACTGTTCTGGTTTCTATCTTGGGCTGCAAGAACAGAAAATAAATTTTTACTGATTTCTGGGACATACCAGACATTTTCTAAATATTTAACTTGATTTTTCCCATTTACACTTGTAATTATTTTGATGGTTCCTTTTCCAATAGCTGATAACCTTTTTCCATTAGCTATTGTGATGCTATGGGGTATTTCAAACTTTTCAAAATCAATAAAACAACTGTTGTTATTGGTGACATGTTTTGAAGCCCCATTATCAATGAACCAGTCTTCAGTACTAGTTTCCATAGAAAATACTTCATCATCTACAGCTAAAAGTGTCATATTAACAGCAGAATTGTTACCTTTACAGGTATTTGGATAGTTTGGTTTAGGAGGTCTTCCATCTGCTATCCATTTCTTGAATGATTTTATCCAGTGGCCTTTCTGATGACAATAATTACACTTAGTGTTATTTTTCTTGCTTGAAAATGCCTTGTGTTTTTGATCTGAATTAACTGCTAGAGCTTCTTGATCTTTACTTTCTCTAAGTTTTGGATCTTTCTTTAATTCTCTTTCATGTGTACACAACTGTGTTGTTAACTCATCCAATGTTCTTTTCTCATCACTTAAAAGCAACCAACTTGACTTGAAATTTCGATAACTCAGAGGAAGTGTATCCAATATCTTGCAAATTAATAACATTTCCGGAAGCCTATTTTCATTTTTATTTTCAAGTCCATTGTTCAAATCATTCCACAGATTTTTCAGTTTTGATAGATGATCGGACATATCACCATCAGACCAGTTGAACCTGAAGAATTGCAAACAAATATTATACAATTGGTTGTCCGATGAATCTTCGAAAATCTTGTGCAACTCAAGCCAGACTTCTCTCGCGGAATCAAATCTCATTACTTTTTGCAAAACATCTTCAGTCATGGAGTTTGTTAGAACCATCATAGCACTGTTATTTGCTTTCTTAAAATCTTTCAAGTCTTTCTTGTACTTATTCTTGATGTCTTCAGCATATGCTATATTTGGTTCTTCTGGCTTCTCTAATCTCCCTTCGACGACATCCAAAGCATCTGCATAATAATTTAACACGAACTTTATTCTATATTTCCATATAGACCAGTCACTTTTACCTGATAATGGCTTAACTGGGATTTTTCCCTGTTCCATTTCTAGAAATTTTTACAAAGTTCTGATCTATCGAAGTTATCATGTGTACGTACGCAGCAAGGCTTTTGTATCGCCGCTAGAATTTAATTTCCACCTTTGGCGCATTTAACGAGCTGGTGGCCATAACCTGTTGATATTTTATGTTTTAGTGGAATAAATAAAGTTGCACAAGTGTATTCATATTGGTGAATTATGTATTAATTAAAGAAAGTAAGTAATAATTTACATACTGCGACACACGCCGCTTACAGGACGAACGACAACAACTAACCACTGTTGCCAATACTTACACAAAACTATGTGTTGCCACAAATTACTTTTTTTTTTTAATTGTGGTAGAAATAATATATCAGTATTATATGGGAAATATAATCACATACAAGTGAAACAATTTCAACAAAGACCACTTTAAAGATTATGATTGTGAACTGTGAAGTGAGAATACAAAAGCACAGGTTGGAATAGGAGAGGGTAACTCAATGACATTACCTGATGAAAGAAAAAATTGGAGAACACTTCTAGGAAAAACATTTCCTTCCAAATTCCCTCATTGTCTACACAAAGAAAGCCTTTTTGTTTATCCATGCTCAAAAAGTAAAATTAGCCTCCAATCGCCACACATCTCTTTATTATTTTTTTTTTATAATTTAACCATTAATTTTTTTAATTTTTATTTATTTTATTTTATTCTTTTTTTTTAATAACTAACATTGATATAAAATCGCACAAATATTGAATACGTGAATAAATATATTAATAAA
The DNA here is from genome assembly GCA_963930645.1 of Salticus scenicus. NCBI lineage: Eukaryota > Metazoa > Arthropoda > Arachnida > Araneae > Salticidae > Salticus > Salticus scenicus. The sequence continues at coordinate 226,863,869 of OZ005660.1, forward strand.
GGCTAAAATTTCTTCTTTAAGACCAATAAAAGTTGGAAAATTTTAATATTCAGAACCCCTTAGGGAATATATATATTTATATACATATTTATATGTGACGGCGAAAAATGTTATCAGTACCAAAGATGAAATATATTTTACTCTTGAGATATTTTAGCATATAGTTCGCTAGTAAGAATTCTCAAATTATCCTTTTTTGTTTTACCTTACTTTGGTACCCTTTTTTATATATTTATCGTTGCCATTTTTTCCTATTGCCAATATTACCTAAATTCCATTTCTCCTCCCTTTTCCCGATCACTAGTGTAACCCCAGCCATTTTACTGCGCACAGTCAAAATGAGAATTTGCAAGATTACAGACCTCAAATAATTATCGGAATGACTCTTCAGGTGTACATTTAGGTATCTCTTTTTTTTTAAATATTTTATAACATATTTCACACAAAAATGATTTTTCACTTGCTTGAGTGTGTGTATGTAGTCAGCTTGAGTGTGTGTACATTCATTATCTCTTGAAATAAGCTTTTTTAAAACACAAATCACAAATATATATTTTAAAATATCAATCCTCTTACAGAAAAAGTTCTTAGAAAATACTTCTCAGTTAGGATTGCGCCTTACGAAAATTTAAAACATACTTTTTTCTTCCCAGAAAATTCAAGAAAACATTTGAATCATACATATATATTTTTTTTGTAAGAAACTTTTATAACACTGGCTACACAATTTTTTGTTTTTACTCAGTCGTAAGTGCATAAATACTCTACATAAGTACTTACTATTAAAATATGCTTTGATAAACTATGCAAAGAAATAGTTCTTTAAAAAAAAAAAAAAAAAAAGTACTTGTACATCTGTATATACTTAAAAAAAAAAAAAATTCAGAATGCTTATTTTACGTATTAGGCTTCTCTTCAGCAAAAGAACACAGATGTTTATTTAAATTAGCTTTTCTAGAATATCCTTTAGAGCATAATCCACAAACATATGGTTTTTCGCCTGTATGAGACAGTACATGTCTATTTAGATCATTTTTTCGAGCAAATCTTTTAGAACATATTTCACACTCGTACGGCTTTTGACCGGTATGAGCGCGTAGATGTGTAGTTAAATTCACTTTTATAGAAAATCCTTTAGAGCATACTTCGCACACGTATGGCTTTTCTCCTGTATGGGTGCGTAGATGTGTATTTAAATTCCCTTTTTTGGAAAATCTTTTTGAACACACTTCGCATATATATGGCTTCTCTCCTGTATGGAGGAATACATGTTTATTTAGATGATTTCTTCGGGAAAATCCCGTGGAACAGACATCACACACATACGGCTTTTCACCTGTGTGGGTGCGTGCATGTATAAGTAAACATACTTTTTGAGAAAATCGTTTAGAACATATTTCACACACGTATGGTTTATTATCGGAATGACTCTTCAGGTGTAAATTTAGGTATCTCTTTTTAAAATATTTTTTATAACATATTTCACACAAATATGAGTTTTCACTTTTTTGAGTGTGTGTATGTACATTCATTATCTTCTGTAACAGAAATATATATATATATTTAAATAAAAATCCTGTTACATAAAAGGTTTTTAGAACATACTTCTCAGTTAGGATAGCGCTTTACTAAAAATTAAAACACACTTTTTTCTTCCTAGAAAATTCAACAAAACTTATATATATATTTTTTTTTTCGCTGTATGAGATCAATACTATTTATTTCGAAATTACATATAGGGGAAATTTTCAGAATGTGCATTGTAGTACGAACTACGAACTATAGTATTTTTTTTTTTTTTTATTTACATGTAAACATTTGCCAACACGTATTGGTAACACTTGCTTAACGAGATACACAAACTCTGTGGTCCCTTCAGTGGAGGATTAAAATTGTGATAGCATGTCTCCGGTGTGTCCCAGACCGTCGCCAAATGCCCATCTGCGCAACACTAGTGCGACGTGAAACCCAACTAACCACAAACTCTGTGGTATAACTTAATAAATTATGAGCATAGACTGAATTCCGGACTATATAGATTTTATTTTCATTCACTCATATTTTCATATGTTGTATCGAATTTTTCGTGTTCGTGTGTTTATGTTTATTAAGGGAGGCGGAAAAATGGGTAAGCAGAAAAAAGGGTAATTTGCGAATTGCTACTTGCAAAACATATACTGAAATTGCCCCAAATTATGCCATAGACATTAAACTATGTATCGAAGAAATTTCATATTTGTTACTGATTATTAATTTCACCGTCAGTTAAAAAGTTATTCTTTTAAGAGGGATGAATATAAAAAATCTTTCATAGAATCCTATTCAGAAAAAAAAAAAAAAAAAAAAAAACATAAAATAAAATAAGCTTTCATTTATTACTTTATTCACGTATTTACTACTTATGAGATTTTAATTATTTTTTAATTGAAATCATAATGTTAAAATAATAATTATAATAATAATTCGAAAAAAAAAAAAAAGAAATGAAAGAAAATGTTGGAAAGAGAGCAGTGTAGAAAGGAGACTATGAAGAACACGGTTTCATAAGAAAATCTTGTTTAATATATACAGAAAGGTGAAACATATTTAAGCATAAAATAAAAGGTAAAAACTTATCTTGAATCATAACCACGGATTAGGATACTCTTTTAATCCGTGATCATAACGTGCACATGTCAACAAACTGACTACATCTTAACAACTGCCGGTTTCGGTTACCGTTTTTCATACAGTTACATAATCATACAAGTTGAGATGTTTCACAAAATAAATGATTAAAAATATCTATCAATGGACTTTATTCACGAATGGCAACAGCCCGCAGTAGCCACACCCCTGGTGGTATTTACCTCCTGTCTGCTAATGTTTGCTTATGAGAAAATGATCGAAATTAATTTTATTTTGTTTTATTTCTGTTACAATTTGCATTGTTTTCAAATATGCCCAAGTTTTGTGCAGCTTTCGGCTGTGTCAATGTAAGCTGTAAAGCTGAATATACGCAAAAGAAATATCAAATTTCATGAATTTCCTTTGAAAGACTCTAACGTTTGAACAAATAGCTTTCAAGTTAAAACTGGGGGAATTCGAGCATTTTTGTGATAAAATTTTTGAAAATACAACTCCTGTAAATGACAAACGAAACTTTAAAGCGTGATGCAGTATCTAGAAAGTTTTCTTTCTCGAAGCCTGTGATAAAGCGGAAAGAAACATCTTACAATGTGGGTAAGTATATATACATATACTCTTTTATTTCTGTATACTTGTTTTAATTAAAATGTCTCATTATCTAATTAATTTCGAGTTTATATTAACGATATATATGATTGCTAATTTTAACTGCATTTTATGTAATACAATGTATTGTATGATGTGTATTATATGGATAATTTAAAACTTCGCTATCATATATGTAATTTTATTTAATTATTTCTTTATTTTTTAATAGTTGAAATGTTGCACCAAAAAATTACTGTTAAAATTGCAATTTAAATGACCTTAGTTGAAGGGAAAATTCTTACATCCTATATATAATGCAAATAAACACCTAGTGTAAAAAAAATAATAATAATAATCTAGAAAGAAATGTTTATTATTATCAAGTTGTTATATTTGATGTGATGAATCAAAAACCAATGTATACAGCATTATGTAGAATTTATATTAATGGTTTTGTAGGTCAGAAGCTTGAACATCCCATTTACATTACTTATTACTGAGCACATCATTTTTATTTATTCCATATTAATTTAAATATTGATACTTTACATAATATTTCAAATAATTACAAAGTATTTTATTCTTGCACCTTATTTAATATAATGATAAGGATCAGTGTTTGAAATTAGCAGTCCTTAGTTGTCAAGTATGACTAAATTATTGCATTTAACGACTATAAAATTATTTCTGGTCATCAAATTTGACTTTTAGCTTTTTTTAAAGACTTATTTTTGTTTAACATTGAAAGCTCCATGATTGTATTGTATATTTTTCCCCTGCTGTGCAAAGAATATGTCGTTTAGACATCTGTGTATTTGGGACATATTTCATCCCTCCCTTTACAGAAATAAAAAGTGAAAATACTCGACCTTTTTTAAAAGAGTGAATATAACATTATGAGGAGTAAAAAAAAAGTAAGTGGAAAACATTTTAATTTTTTTTAAACGAGAACTAAATATTATTTTATAAAGCCAAACTTTTAAGATTGTTAGAAAATTTCATTCCTCCCCTCCCTCCTTCCAAGACTTTTACTGGATAAAATTTTAAAAACTTGCTTGAAAGGATTGCATTCTAAATATGATTAAAATTACGTTAAATTTAAAGCTTAAAATGTATCAGCTACTCAGAGATGATGAAGTGAGATGGTGTTGTGATGTAAAATGTGTAAAATGAAATAAATCAACAAGTAAGACTCTTCACAGTGTGCAGGTTGTAAAGGCGCTGTGAGGGTAAATACACATGCATCATTACGCACATCGTCTGCTAGCACACTGCCAGCAACTTGTGCGCATTTCGTTAAGTAGCAGAGAAAAGACGAGCGTTCATTGCAGAAGTGAATTTTTTTCATGTTGATTTTTTAAAATGGAACAAAGAACTGTAATTAAATTTAATGCGAAACTTAATAAAAGTGCTTCAGAAATATGCCAACTCATGAAACAGTTTAAAATGACTGTTGTTTAAGTAGATAAACTGTTTTTGTGTGCCACAAACATTTTTTGGACAGAAGAGATATGTTAGAAGATTAACAGCATAGTGGAAGACCAATTTCCTCTAGGTCATCTGAAGTTATTTATGTATATGATGGCTGTATACACCTGTTCTCTGTGGAATACTTTGAAAGTATCTACAAAGTTGCATTTAGAAAGAAAAGTACTCTTGTCAAATATAAGTTTACAAAATTACTCACTAAAAGCTATGGACTATGCAATTTTACTTTTTCAGTGTACTCACTGCAGCAAATTTTGAACTTTAGTCCTACTTTGGTTAAAATTCAATATAGTAATGTTCTAGTAGATTTATATCGCCAAAATCTCCTATGCCCTTAAATGCAAAGTCATTGAAATACTAAACTGCCCTTAGCCATTAACAATCGTGAGCATAGTGTAATTCCTCAAAACTGACAACTCATCATAAATGAGCTGAAATGAAGTAATGAAATCGAGGAAGCTATATACTGGTATAGATGGAAAAGAAAAGAGAGACAACAGTACTGAAGATGAACGTGACAACGTTCGAAAGTGCTTTACAAAAAAAAAAAAAAAAAAAAAAAAATGTAATATTTTGTAAATTTATATTTTGTGAATTTACAGTAATGTTCTTTGTGGTTTTATCCTCTCTTCTTAGACATGGCTTTTGCAGTGATTACGTTCAAAGATACAAATGAAGTTGCTGTTGAACCAATAAATTGGATTCGTGGTGATGAGTGTTATTGGCCTCCAAAGAAACTTGAAGCGAAGATTCTACCTCATATTGACAGGGGCATAACTGCATCTCAAGCATGGGATTTTTACCCAATAAAAACACTGGGTATATTTGGTCAGTATTTTTTATTTTTATGTAAATTATAATTTTGAATTAAGAACTCAGTTTTATTTATACCCAATAAAAACACTATTTTATCACTGTATTTTCCATTTTTTTTTTTTTTTTTTTTTTTTTGTAAATTATAATTTTTAATTAAAAAATTATTTTTCAAACTACTATCATAAGCAACAAATTTTTAAACTTAATAAATTTAAGATGCTTTCTTTAGTTGTAGGATTCCCCTTGTAGGTCTAAAATATTTACAATTATTTACTCGATTAACACAATATTTGAAAATCATGGAAATGTCAGAGAATTTTATAATTAAAAATTAAAAATAAAGGAAATCTATTAATACTAGCCTTTCCTGTGCAGACTAATCTGCATGATAGTAATTACATACCTAATACTGATTTTAGAAAAATCTCATAAGTAAAATCACTGGAAATTTTATTTATTTATTAGAGATGTAATCTTTGATATTTGCATGATAATTTTAGAAAATAAGTTTTTCCATTTAAAAATTTTTAGAACTGAATTAAATTTTCATATTAAAAATAAATTATTTCATAAAATTTGGTGGAATTAGAGTTGTAAAATTCTTGAGAAAAAACTTTCTGAGAATATTCTCCCCAAAGAGAATAATCAAGAATATTCTTATAGAAGCTATAATAACAGGTAGTTTCGAAATGTGTGCTCTGTATAAGTATGAATTTATGTGCAAATATAGAATTTTTTGAAATTTTGCTTTTAATAAAATAATCAGATTAATTAAAGAAATAATTAAATTTATTTAGTTGTAGCTATTAAAATAAAATGAATTCTTCAGGACTAAAAGATAAAATCTTTTAAATTATTGAACATGAAATCTATAGTGATAATCCAAGTAATTAAGCAACAAAGCATAAAATGTTTTTTTTTTTTATTTCCTTCATGAAAGATATTATTTTTAAAAGATGACATAAAATATGTATATATATATATATATATATATAAATATATATATATCTAATTATTTATATTTTTTGCTTTAAATGTTTTACGCCTATCCTTATGAGATAAAAATTAATTTATCCAAAAGCTATTTAAAGAGTAAGCATATGGCATTGTTTACAAAAAAATAAAATAGTGTGTTGATAGAAAAAAGTGGCAAATCATTGTACTTAGACAATATTAAATTAAAAGCGAAATAAAAAACAAAAACAGTTGAGTTTATACAAAGTAGGTAATATGGATGATGAAGATTTAGATAAATTGTCTATTATTGAAGAAGCTAGCTTAATTGATCTTTTATCAGAAAATGAGACTGACTGTTCACTTTGATTCTAAATTTAATGTAATGAGTAACCAATCACAAAATTAAATTTCATTTTTAAGCTATATGTTATTTTGGATTTTAATTTTAATTTAACATATTTATCATAAATTGCTAAATTATATAATTTAAATTTGCTAATTTTCTGGTGTAATTTTACATTTTACTTTTTAAACTATAAAACTTTTGATTCAGAGGATTTTTTTTTTTTTTTTTTTTTTTTTTTTCAAACAAATTAATTTTTATGCACACAATATGAAATTATTGATTAATTGAAAGTCCTAAATATAATAAATAATAAACATTAGTGTTGCACTGAATAGCAGAAAATGAATAGAAATATGAATTATGTGAATTTGATATCTTAAGTAAATGCACAGGCTTTTTTGTTTAATTATTATTTATTTATTTCTTTTTTTGAAAATTTTTGTATGTGAAAAATATGTATATTCTCTCTAAAATGATTTTAATCATGATGTAGTTACAAATAGGAAACTTTAGGAATAAAAAAATTGAAATTTGTATTTTAATATGAATAATTATTCATCATTTGCTGTTGAATGCCTTTTGTCTTGAATATGTACTGAATGTTTAGAAAAATTGGTTTGTGGAACTTATCAGAGAATATTCTCCGATTCAGAATTATTACTGTAAGGTGAATATCGTGAAATAAGGTCTTTATGTTCTAGTTATACATATCAAATGAATTGATTATGAATAAGTATTATAATTTAAGTCATAAACATAAAGACATTTTATGTAATTTAACAAAAAAAAGAATATTCTCGATTATTCTCCAAATTTGGAACTTCGGAGAATATTCTCGTCTTACGTCTCTGGGTGGAATAAAATTATACACTAATGTTAAAACATTATTGGTACATAAAATCATAAATTAGTAACTTGCCAGTTTGCAGTTTATGCACTGTTTATAAAATAGTCTTTTCATCAGTTGCACACACGAAAAAAAAAGGGGGGGGGGGCATTTTTAATGGCCTTTTTTTTATGCGAGGAAAGAATGTGACTGATTTTTTCTGCTTCAAAGCCGACATGCAACTATTAGTTGAGTAAAGACAGTATATATTTTAATGATCAGTGTTATTCTTATGTATATATAATAATTTAGTATTCAAGTAAAATTGTGTTATTATTCACTAGTATGTGTTTAGTTTGAGTAATATTCTGCTTTTAATATTCAAAATGAAGTCATGTTGCAGTTTCTAGACAATTCAGAAAGGTCCTGTTTGTGAATTTTATAAAATTCAACAAGCATTGTACCTTTAAGCCAAGGTTAGTAAGAAAAAACTGGCTGGAAGATATAGGTTTCTTCCAAGTGGAAGAAATGGAAGAAACTGTTTTTTTTTTTAAATAATAATTTATCATTTAATAAAGTAGCACCACAAAACTGGCATTGTAAAAATTATTACTTACAGACTTTGAATAAACACCATAACATGCAATAAACTCGCAACAATTGTTTCGGGTCGAAAAAACACACGACCCTTCATCAGGCGAATAAAGTAAGCACGAGTGCGGCAGTCAAAGCGGCAACGCACAAAACCGTAAAGTGAAAAGAAGAACTTTATAAATTAGAAAGTAAATATAGCTACTGGTGTAAGTAGAATTATAGAAGAAATCAAGAAAATAAATAAATGAGTGAGAATAAACATATAACAATCTAAGGATATCAAAATTAAACGAAAATCTAAGTTAAGTGAGTAATTTCCAAGCATCAGAGAAGAAAGGAGTGGACGAAATATCATTAACAAGATTTTTCGAATTTTTAAATATGTAAAATGCTTCATGAATATCCAAATGGGAGGAACAGACAGGAGATGAAAGTATGTTAGTTTTGGAAAAATCAAAACGATGACATTGAGACCAGCAGTGGGAAGCAATAGAAGATTTGGTAATCTCAGCATTACGATCATTCCGACGGTGCTCATTTATTCTGTATTTCAAACGCCTCCTAGTTTGACCAATATAACCTAAGTTGCAGGACGAACACGGAATTAAATAAATTCCAGAACGGTTTTCGGTGGGAATGGGATCCTTAAGATAAGATAATTTAATTTTATTGACGGGTTTGTAAATAACTTTGAAACCAAACGGTGAAAGAATTTTAGAGATTTTAAAAGAGAGTGAAGAATGAAAAGGTAAAACAACTGGGATGAGACTGTGATCGCTTAATTTGGAAGCAGAACGTTTAGGATTCTTAAATTTATATAGAGCTCTATCGATGATAGATGGGTTATAGCCACGAGAGAGAGCAAGAGATTTTAAGTAATTAATTTCTTTCGAAAGATTAGACGGATCAGAACAAATGTGTAAGGCACGATAAACATAAGTGTAAAAAGCAGACATTTTTTGTTGAGGGGCGTGGTTAGAGAGAGCATGCGGTGGCAAAGAGACTGAGAATGGTTTTCTAAAAACAGTAGTTGAGAAAAAATCCTTTTCTTTATTCACAAGAACGTCAAGGAAAGGCAAAGAGCAATCCTTTTCAACCTCAAAAGTGAATTGAATGCATGGGTCAATCGAATTGACCAAAGAAAGTAAATTGGACAAATCAACATCAGGGGAGACAAGAACGAAAGTGTCATCCACATATCTAAACCAGTGAGGAAATTTATATACACCGAAGAGTTTTTCTTCAAAATAGTGCATATAAATGTCGCAAAGTAAAGGAGAGAGAGGACTACCCATGGCCATACCATCATTTTGGGAATAATAAGCACCATTAAAAATGAAGGCAGGTTGCCTGATACACAAATGAACTAAATTTACAAGCTCCTCAACTTCAATAGAAGAATAATGGAATTCACGTAGTCTTCTCTCTAAACAAACCAGAGCGCCTTGAACCGGAACATTTGTGAAAAGTGATTTGACGTCTAAAGAAATCATAGTATAGTTAGACGGAGAGATGCATTTAATTTTGTCCACAAAATAATACGTGTTTTTTACAGTATGAAGATTAGTAGTAGTTAGATGAGAAAGAGAGTTTGAAAGAAATCGAGCAAGATTATAAGAAGCCGTACCAATATTAGAGACAATAGGCCGAAAGCAGAGAGTGGGTTTATGAACTTTCGGAAGTGCATAAAAACGAGCACAATTGGCAGCAGAAGGAATAACCATGCGTTTGGTATAATCATTAAGAATAACGGAATTTTTAACGTGGTATTTGACTTGATCAAGATGATCATTAGAAGGATCTTTTTTTAAGTTTCGAATAGGGACCTGAAGTAAGCAAGGCCTCAACATGGGAAATGTAATTTTATACACTTTACATCTGTCTCTTAGCAATTCTGTTCATGATTTCTCTTCTTTTGAAAAAAGAAATTTCGCATACGTTGCGTTTCAGTCTTCTAGGCATCTAACTAACTTAAATAAGAAATTTAATTATCTTCTTTAAAGTAATTCCTTTACTTCTCCTGTTTCTCCTCTTGCTCAGAATACTGTTGTTAATCTCTCTTCGCACGATCTGACTAATACTCAACGCGACGTGCTCAGTTTGGGTCTGAATTTTGCGCGTACTTCGAGACCCTCTATTCCGGATTTGATCGCTCCCATTGAAAATTCCTTTAAAAATAGTAAAATTTCTCCAGGACAGTTAGAATCTCTTCGTTTCATTTTATCTAACATTATTTCCACAAATAATCATCCACAAAAGTCTAACCTTACTCCTTCTCAAAAATCCGCCCTCTCTGAATTAAACTCCGCCCCCGATTTAATTGTCACAAGAGCTGATAAAGTTGGACAAACTGTTCTACTCAACAAATCGGATTACATTTCCCATGTTGAGGCCTTGCTTACTTCAGGTCCCTATTCGAAACTTAAAAAAGATCCTTCTAATGATCATCTTGATCAAGTCAAATACCACGTTAAAAATTCCGTTATTCTTAATGATTATACCAAACGCATGGTTATTCCTTCTGCTGCCAATTGTGCTCGTTTTTATGCACTTCCGAAAGTTCATAAACCCACTCTCTGCTTTCGGCCTATTGTCTCTAATATTGGTACGGCTTCTTATAATCTTGCTCGATTTCTTTCAAACTCTCTTTCTCATCTAACTACTACTAATCTTCATACTGTAAAAAACTCGTATGATTTTGTGGACAAAATTAAATGCATCTCTTCGTCTAACTATACTATGATTTCTTTAGACGTCAAATCACTTTTCACAAATGTTCCGGTTCAAGGCGCTCTGGTTTGTTTAGAGAGAAGACTACGTGAATTCAATTATTCTTCTATTGAAGTTGAGGAGCTTGTAAATTTAGTTCATTTGTGTATCAGGCAAACTGCCTTCATTTTTAATGGTGCTTATTATTCCCAAAATGATGGTATGGCCATGGGTAGTCCTCTCTCTCCTTTACTTTGCGACATTTATATGCACTATTTTGAAGAAAAACTCTTCGGTGTATATAAATTTCCTCACTGGTTTAGATATGTGGATGACACTTTCGTTCTTGTCTCCCCTGATGTCGATTTGTCCAATTTACTTTCTTTGGTCAATTCGATTGACCCATGCATTCAATTCACTTTTGAGGTTGAAAAGGATTGCTCTTTGCCTTTCCTTGACGTTCTTGTGAATAAAGAAAAGGATTTTTTCTCAACTACTGTTTTTAGAAAACCATTCTCAGTCTCTTTGCCACCGCATGCTCTCTCTAACCACGCCCCTCAACAAAAAATGTCTGCTTTTTACACTTATGTTTATCGTGCCTTACACATTTGTTCTGATCCGTCTAATCTTTCGAAAGAAATTAATTACTTAAAATCTCTTGCTCTCTCTCGTGGCTATAACCCATCTATCATCGATAAAGCTCTATAGAAATTTAAGAATCCTAAACGTTCTGCTTCCAAATTAAGCGATCACAGTCTCATCCCAGTTGTTTTACCTTTTCATTCTTCACTCTCTTTTAAAATCTCTAAAATTCTTTCACCGTTTGGTTTCAAAGTTATTTACAAACCCGTCAATAAAATTAAATTATCTTCTCTTAAGGATCCCATTCCCACCGAAAACCGTTCTGGAATTTATTTAATTCCGTGTTCGTCCTGCAACTTAGGTTATATTGGTCAAACTAGGAGGCGTTTGAAATACAGAATAAATGAGCACCGTCGGAATGTTCGTAATGCTGAGATTACCAAATCTTCTATTGCTTCCCACTGCTGGTCTCAATGTCATCGTTTTGATTTTTCCAAAACTAACATACTTTCATCTCCTGTCTGTTCCTCCCATTTGGATATTCATGAAGCATTTTACATATTTAAAAATTCGAAAAATCTTGTTAAGATATTTCGTCCACTCCTTTCTTCTCTGATGCTTGGAAATTACTCACTTAACTTAGATTTTCGTTTAATTTTGATATCCTTAGATTGTTATATGTTTATTCACACTCATTTATTTATTTTCTTGATTTCTTCTATAATTCTACTTACACCAGTAGCTATATTTACTTTCTAATTTATAAAGTTCTTCTTTTCACTTTACGGTTTTGTGAGTTGCCGCTTTGACTGCAGCACTCGTGCTTACTTTATTCGCCTGATGAAGGGTCGTGTGTTTTTTCGACACGAAACAATTGTTGCGAGTTTATTGCATGTTATGGTGTTTATTCAAAGTCTGTAAGTAATAATAATTTATCATATAAATTGTAACTTTGTAAGATACAATCACAATGGACACATTTTTTTTTTTTTTTTTTTTTTTTATAATTAAATAAATTTTATTATACCTATTATAATTTAATTATTAATTATGTATGCTTAATGAATAATTACATGAGATTTTTAGCAGTGTTCAGATCATGCTCAAAAATTCTCAAAAGCCATTAAAGAAATCAATTTTAATTTAACCAGTATGAAGTTTTACTATTATTTAAACAATTTTATTTCTTTAACAGGCAGGTAAATAGTACTGATAATTTGCCTACTTTCTGATATATAGAAGAGTTTTAAACTGAAATCCTGATTTTCATAGTTGCAGTCAGTGGCGGATCCAGAACTTGACTTTGGGGGGGGGGGGGGGGGCTAAGATTTTTCAAAGTGCAATATTCAATACTGAATGTCAGTGTTCCCCCCCCCCCCACTTAAATCTGCCACTGGTTGCAGTGCAATGCAGTCTAACAAATGAAAGGTTATATAGCAGTTGAATTCTGCAATCAGTTTTTAAATTTTGAATAGATAAATTCAAAATATGGAGGAAAAAAATTTAATCCTAGAGAACTTGCAGGGGAGTGTAAAAGCATTTTGACGTATTCGTACAGTTCATTGGATACCAGATTTGAATTCATAAAAATAGTTAATAGTTAAAAATTACATCTAAGTATTACCACTTATACTACTTGAACATAAAATAATGTAATATTAGGTAGTATCTATCGAAAAAGTTTTAAAAACATTAGTCTTTTAAATATTAGTATTGAAATATGAGTGTTAATACATATAAATGATTAGTAGCTAATGTGTTTTATTATTCTTGTTATTATTATTATGCTTCACATTAATTTTTGAGTATAAAATTATGCATTCATATATATAATTATAATATTTATTTATTTTTACAGAAATGGTAAAAATAGTTTGAAAACACCCTACTCTTAAAATAGTAAAAATCCATCACCTGTAGATATTTGAAGTTTATTATTAAATAACTTATTTTTCTAAAGGTAATATTTTTTATAATAATTAGATTATAGTTTAAAGATGATATTATATTATGCTTTGAGTTTATAATGTTAATGCATTTTAATTTTGAGCATCTATTTTGTTTTCTGTTGGTTTCTTCCATTTCTTCTGGTTTTTTCCACTTTCTTTCACTGTCCTAGAAGAAACTAGTTTCTTCCTCTGATATTGTTTTGATCTTAGTAGGTACTGTGAGGGTTTAAAAAAAAAAGATGCTAAAAAAAAAAGTTTTATGCCCTGACATGCATTGTATATAGTTCATTACTTATTTTACTACTAATATATAACAGATCCAGAGTTTCCCCAAAGTTAAAAAAGGGGCATTTTCTAGGTTCATGAGGGCAGTTTTGGATTCTTTAGGGCGCATTTAACATTTAAAATCCAGACATTTATTTTAAAATTTTGATTTTAGGAGTAAATGGAATATAAAAAGTCTTAAATTTTAATTTTCTTTACTCCTTAATTTTGTTTTTTACTGGTGCATGACCAAATGTTGATTATTATGCACAATACATTTATTTATATTTATAACTGTTATAAAAGGCAGATTATTTTCAATAAAAGGCATTAAGGATTCAACTTTTTTAGATTAAGGGCAAGAAGGTTGCAATATTTTTGAATGAGGAGTGAGAAGGGTACTATTTTTTCAATCATAGGGCAGGAGGCCTTCTGAAACTGTGTGGGGGAAACTGCCAGATGTTTGGTGTAACAAAATTATGGAATTTTTGGAATAAATTATGGATTTTGATTTCTTTATTTATGTAGCCAACGTTGATTTATCATTATCAGATACCTTAAAAAGAATAGCTGTGATTTATTTTGTTTTTAGTTCTAGTTTTAGAAAACAGTTGTTTTCAATGGTAAATACTGATGACAATGGTAAATACTGAAATAAACACCAATTTTACATATTAGAAATTACTAATAATATTTTTAGACTTGTTGAAAATGCACGACTTACACAGGTTGAATTTTTCAAATATGTTGGTGAAAGTTTTGTAAAATATTGCTTAAATATTGCTCTTTTTATATGCTTAAAATATTGAATAAAGAAATTTGTTTATTATGTAATTATAAGAAATAAAAAAAAATCAGGAAATATGTTTTTTTTTTTCGCTCCCTTTTAATCTTTTGAAATCCATGTTACCCCTTTAAAATGTTTTATGAAAATAATTTTGTTTTTTGGTAATAAAATTCATTTTACATTTATCTAGGTCCTCAGGCAGTCGAATCATCTTTCACACTGACTACGGATAATTATGAAAATCAACTCATTCATTCAGGTGATTATTTAAAGAATTAATTCATCAAATTATGCAAAAATACAAATTTTGTTGAATGTACATCTATCTAGTCATATAGTTTTTCAGCTGTAGCATCACATGAACTAAATGGGCAATGGGATACAGTGTCTGAGAGGCACCTATTGGATTTGACCCCAGTGATAACTCTGTTCAAGAGCATTTGGTATGGTAAACTCCTTTAGCACATTCAGTAATGAGGGAGCTATTGAAAGTTTCCAAAAATTTACTTTATTTTACTGTTATTGGCATGTTTTCCTCATTCTATATGTCCTTATATTCTAATCCTCAATCTAAACCTCTGATTCTTCTTCCTCTTACTTTCTTATATTCTCACATTCTTTTATGGCATGTTGTGTTTGCAAAAAAAAAAAAAAAGATGCCTGTGAATACTGTGCCTTTCTTTGTTTTGTATATCTGTAATTTTTCTTTAGAGTAATTTTCTGTGGATGTATTGTTATTTATTTGTTATAATTTTCTTTTTCTGTTACGCTAATTATGCTGTTTTTTTTTTCTTGTGCTGCATGCAACAAAATGTGAATGTTTAACTGATAGAGCTATTAATGTTTAACTTATAGAGCTATACTTGCTATTATGTTCTGCCTCAAAACCTTCTCTCTACCTCAATTACTTATATTACGATTTTCTTTTATGCGAGTACTGCTTATATATATATTTATGAATGTAATGTTTCTTCTCAAAATTGGTCTTCAGATTTCTATAATTTTTTTAATTTTATAAACATATCCGATAACAAATTTTCAAAAAAATTGTATTTTGTTGTATGGGGTGAAATTATTTGTCTCAACCACTCATCATTAATAGTTTCTTTTTTCCTTAGGTTTTGATTATTTCTGTGACTAAATGATTGTTGTTTGGTACATATGTGTTTTGGTTCCTTCATATTACCAGATGACAGTCGTTTAGTTTTTGAGCTGTGGCGACATATGAACTAAATCGGCAATAGATGCAATGTCCAAGAGGCACCTATTGGACTTGATCCCAGTCATAACTCTGTTCCAAGAGCATTTGCTATGGTAAACTGAAATATGGTGGTACTGAATAGGGTAAACTCGTTCACCACATTCAGTAATGAGGGAGCTATTGAAAATTTCTAAAATTATATTTAATATTACTATTATTGGCATGTTTTCCTCATGTTATATGTCCTTATATTCTGATCCTCAATCTTCTAAACCTCTGATGCTTCTTTCTCTTACTTTCTTATATTCTCACATTCTTTTATGGCATGTTGTGTTTGCAAAAATGTAAATACTGTGTCTTTCTTCACATACCTGTAAACTATTCATTGGTTTTTCTTTAGAGTAATTTTCTGTGGATGTATTGTTATTTATTTGTTTTAATTTTCTTTTTCTGTTGAGCTAAATTTACTGTTATATTTCTTGTGCTGCATGCAAAAAAAATTTGTGAGTGTTTAACTTATAGAGAGTTATACTTGCTATTATGTTCTGTATTGGAACCTTCTCTCTTCCTCAGTTCCTTATATTCTGATTTTCTTTTATGTGAATATTGCTTACATACATACTTATGAATGTGTTTTTCTGAAAATGTTTGTAAAATTTATAGACGGAAAAAAATCTAAAATTAGCTTTATACTGGGTATAACCCTTAAATGCATGAATTTTTATTTTTTATAAATAATAATTGAAATCAACTGTGAAATGGGTGTAGTTAATAGAAAAAAATACATAAAAAAAAAAAAATCTACATAAGTTTTTATTTATTTATTCAATTTTTTTTTATTGATAGATTTTTATATCTTCAAAATGAAAGCTACAGTTTCTTGCATAAATTTATCAGTATATATATGCAAATATATAAATATTATTCGTTACTCTTAACTTCTTTTTATCCAAAAACAATTTTTCCTGTGTGTTTTTATTTATTTATTTATTTATTTTTTTTGTTATAAAGATAACTGTAATTCGTAACATCTGTCAAAATGAAATTTTACTCAGATAGCACACCATGTGATATCTGATTCATTTGAGAATTTTAAAGAATGAAAAGATGACTATTAACTAGGGTTGGCAATACCCCGGGTTTTTCAAGAAAAGGTTTTTGCGGGTTTTTCTGGGCTTTTGTTTGAATACATTTGCATTGCAATGTTAGTTGTTAGATATATGTTATTTAGCATATTAGTTGTAATACACCTAATTATATTAAACTACTAATTAATAATTAATCTAATGTTTATCTTAGAAATAAAATTGGTTTTATTCTAATATTAAAATAGTGTTAATTAGTAAGATTAAGCTATATTTTATGTATGCTTATTCAAAATAAATATTCTTAATGACAATAACTGATAAAATAAAATAATTTAAATTCTTAAGTACAATACACAGAAATATTTTTAACTCTTCCACAAGCGTATTTTAGGCATTAAAAATCTAAAAATACTCCTTAAAATTTTAACCATGAGTATTTTCACGCTTTGTATTTTTAGGTTAACATCATGACTGGACCATAGATCAGTAGAAGAGTTGCCTGGTCAGATGAATCACGGTTTGTTATTCATCACGCTGATGGCCATGTCAGGATATGCCGTCTTCCAGGCGAATGGTTGCTCCCTCAATGTACAGTAGGTCATACATAGGCCGGTGGTGGCGGTATTATGCTTTGGGGTATGTTCTCTTGGGTGTCTCTGGGACCTATAGTTGTGGTAAAGTACACCATGAACACTATGGAGTATCTGAACATCACTGCAGACTAGTTGCACCCTTACATGGCGTCTGTCTTCCCAACTGCAAAAGGAATGTTCCAACAGAACAATGCTCCATGTCACAAGGCTCGAATTGTGTTGGAGTAGATCCAGGAAAATGATGCTGAATTCTAGTTAATGTCCTGGCCACCTAACTCACTGGATCTCAATCCGATAGAACACATTTGGGATGTCATGGAACGGCAGCTCAGAGTTCAAATACCACCAAGTCGCATTATCTGGGATTTGTGTGACCGTTGCTTAAGCATCTGGTACAATCTGTCTCGAGCCATCTACCAAAGACTTGTGACGTCCATGCCAAGGCGGGTTACAGCTGTGTTGTGGGCCAAAGATGGGGCAACTCGTTATTGACAGGTGGTCATAATGTTTTAGCTCTTGAGTGTATAAATATGCATTGCTTCTGTGAATGTTTCTTTAAATTTAGTCTCAGAAACCAATACATGCAGGTAGGAAGTTATTTATTCATCACATCTTGCCAAACAATTCAATTTGTAAGCAGTGAAAATAGTTTCTGTGTATGGAACAAAGTAGATATATAATTTTATTTATTTATTTATTTTTAATAGAAAATGTATGTGAAACAAGAAGCACATATCAAATTAATTGGGTTAAGATAAGAAAATCAGTTTTGATAAGAGTGAAGGATATTATGTATATTGTGAACAATATCAGCTTTATGGATTTTTCATCACATCTTTCTATTTTATCTAATTGTAACTAAGTATAGTTTAAAACTTTAATTTGTATTTTAAAATTAATTTCAAACATATTTAATTATCATATATACCATGAAAATTGATTTTGTCTTACAAATTTGTAAATATTTATAAAAAAAAAAATCTAATAGAATGGATAAACAAACCTGTGAAAATGTGTACAGACCATTAAATTTTTAAAATCTCTGGTCCTTCAGACCAGTGACTTAATTTTCCTAATTTCTAACTCTAGTATGTATATATGTATGTTCTGAAATCTACAAAATGAAGTATGAATTTGTAAGTTTTAATTGCAGTTTACTAAATGTATGGCACTTTTTTTTTTAATGTTAAAAAAATAAATGTATAAAACACTGTAAAAATTTAAAAGCATCATATTTTGGAAAATTATCGTTATTTCATTACGATCAGGAGTCAGACATTGCTTGACATTGTCCTTCAAAATAAATCTGTTGTTTAAGGTTCTGTACATCGGTTAGTTTCCCCATACTTTCTTCCAATGTTGTCTTATGTGATTTTGGTTGCTTCATTTTTAGAAGGATATCTCATTCAAAAGTAAAATGTTTCAAATTCTGTTTTATGAATATTATTCTTTGAATATGTCTTCTTTTAGCTGATTCAACAGGTTTTTTTTTTTTTTTTTTTCTTAATAAATAAATAATTTAAATATTTTATTTATGTAAATTTAGGACTCTAAGTTTGAATCTCTAAACGAAATATTTAAATTTATTATTTCAAAAAATTGCTCACTAAGCTGAAAGGCGACATCTTTGAAGAATAATATTCATAAATCAGAATTTGTCAAACTTTATTTTTGAATATGATATTCTTATAAAATGAAGCAACAAAAGAACAATAGAATAACGTAGGAAAATAGATAAAATCAAGCCCTAGCAAGTCCTTGATTTATTTTTTTTCTTCTTTAGTTAGCAAACACATTTAAACCACACGAATGCTGTGTGCATTGCGCAATCTGAGTAAACTATTTTATTTACTGTATAATCATATTATTTCCTGTTTCAATTATTCCCATTGTATTGTATAAGATTTTAATACCTGGAAATAATTTATACCACAGAAAATGTTTCAAGCAACCAAATGCTTTAAATAATAATGGCTAAAACCTTTTTTTAAATGTGCTGGAAAGTTCTTGATTTTTGTACTTGTTTCCATTTAAATGAATAGAAACCTTGAGTGGAATAAAAATTTATCTGCTTGACTATGTACATAAACAAATAAAAATGTAAAGTTTTTCATGTGTGTGTCTTTTTTTCCAAAAAAATTATTTTTAAATGCATCAATAGTCTAGTTTTTAAAAAGTTGCTGTTATTTTCGTCATACGATATACATATCAACTGCAGAGGGGAAACTTTTCAGGGTCTACCCTTGATTTAGGGTCTTTTAAATTTTGCTGTTTCAGAATTTCATGTTAAAATTATTTTAGTTTTGTAATTATTTCTCAATTTGAATGCTTAATTTACGTGTTCTTAAAATGTTTTAAGAACTCTCCAAATATCACTTATTGTAGACAGTTATGGATATAGCATTAATATCTGGTTTCTGCATGTTAGGTAGTTTCACCCCTGCAACTTTATTAATGTGATTATTTGGTTCCACATCATTGCTGCACAAATTGAAACATATATTCATTAGGAATCTTCATTATATATATACATATATATATTAATACAAATACAGTCGAAACTCATTAACGTGAACACTGTTACCATGAATTACTTTTAAGATGAACTGTTTTCACTATCTCCATCAAAATGAAGATTAGTTTAGTTGTATTAAGATTAGTTTCTGATAGTATGAACTACTGATATCAGGAACAAATTTTTTAAACCCCTTGAGATTCACAATAACAAGATTCGACTGTATACGTAAATAAAACAGTACAACATACATTTCTTTGTTTTATTGTTAGAAACTGTATATTACAGTTTTATTCCAAATTTTTAAATAATATTTATCTAATTTATATGAAATTAAAATAAATGCCTGAGCTAATAAGAGACAAGTCATTAAAATTTATGAATTTTATTTCCTCAATATTAATTTACAACTATTAAAAATTTTCATATAATAATAATAATAAAAACTTTTTATGATTAACATTCTGATGTAAACATAGTTTTAAGCTTTGTGCTATAAATTATTAATTAGAATTGACATACATTTAACTTAACAAAAAATTTATTAATTTACATTTTTTTTTTATTATTATTATTTATTTATTTTGAAATAAATCTTTTGTTGAAAGACATATGAACTTCCATCAATATAAATTTATTAAATGGGCAAGGAATAAAATGCATACTAATAAAAAAATTTTGCACAATAATTGACAATATGTTTAAACAAAGTTAACTGTCACTAATCAAAGAATACCCATATTTGTTTTAGTGTTTTGAGGATGTAACTTTAGTAATATTTCATTAATCACTAAGAATTTTGAGTATGTTAATCTTCAAAACACTACTGACACTGACTCCATTGAATATGTTACGTAGTAACTAACTTATGTAATCACATGAAAATATTACTTATGAATATTTTTATACATTAATGATATATATAATGGGTTACTGAAAAGGGTTCACTTATGCCAATCAGCATTTATTACAAGTAATTTAACAGGATCTATTGATATGAAAAATTTAATACGTATACATGTATTGAATTACAGTATTGGATAAAAATTATCCCCAGTGTTGAAACTAAACTTTCTGTTATAACTGGATCCAAGATGCTCCTTATGTAGGACCAAGATTCATTCTAAAATGCAAAGTGGAAAAAAAAAAAAAAAGTGTTATAACGAGAAACATAGTCTTATGGGGAAACAAACTACAAAAATTAATTCTTTTATAAGACAGAAACGAGAAGAGTAAATAAAGATGCTTCAACTTTTATGATATGTGTATATATATTAAATAGGGGGGGGGGGGAGGAAAAAAATATATAAATTAAAGATGAGAACTTAATGGCTTTAGTTGAAACTTCGACGTAAATTTCTTTTTGATCAGAGTCCTCAACACATGATTCAGGTGGTGTTGACAGTCGTAACTGATTCTTCATAGATCTCATCTTCAGATTTCACTGGATGATGCCACAATCGGTCTATATTCATAACTGGTTTGCAACTGCAACCATAATGAACCAGTTCTGGGCATATACTGAAAGTGGGGCCATTTACTGAGATTAGAAAATGACTGACAAAGAATCAATTTTGATAATCAACATCACCTGAAGCATACGTGCTGAGGAAGTTACAGAGCCAGGAAAAAATTTTATACGGGAACACGAGTAAGGCTGTTATTATTATTTTAATGTAATATAAAGTTTTCATACTTCTATATTTTTTAAGTAATGATATATGTTCTAATGTGGAATTGATGCATTTATCTAATTTGGATTCTGGTTCTCCAATTGATATATTTATGATCCATATTAGTGAAATAACAATTGGAAGAATATAATATTTTTGTTATAAGCTTTTAGGACTAAGGTGTAGTAATTCAAAAAATCATGGAAAAAGCTCAAAAATGTTATTTTAAAAATTGCTCTAAATCATTTACAAGAAAATAAGTAAATGATAATTAATATTTATTAGTTGTTTATTATTAATAAAATTGGCACTTTTGCATTTCGCCAGTGCAGGCAAAAAAATAGGTATAGATGTAGGTATAGACTAATAAAACATATTAGTCTTTCAAATGTAAGTTTTTTTTTTTTTTTCGTCTAACTCCCATGAATATTCATAGAATTTCTTAAAACTGATACACATTATTTGAGTTGACTATCAGATGTTTCTTATTGAAAATAGTTTGAATACCTCTGCTACCTTGTATGCCGGGACACCCGAAATTATTCCAAAGCATTGCGAAGTTTATTATCAGATATTTTCTACAGAAAATGGAATAAATGCCATCACTAGTTTGTATACCGGGACACCCAAAAGTATTCCAAAGCATTGCGTTCTATGAAAGATATTTCTGTAAACCAAATTTTAATTACTTTGCATAAATCTTAATGAAATTGAAATAAGTTATTCATATGCACAAAATAATGCTTTCTATAGTGTACAGTCCGATTAGCATAAGATTTACAGGGCACACAGAAATATTCAGTTACATAAAGGAATTTATTGGACATTTGCTGGAATTGCATGTACGTTTACATTAAACATTTTCCAACAATATGTAACTGTGAATATAATTTTTATTTGCATACTGTTTTGTAAAACTGTCTATCTGTCCGTCTTCCCGCCCCCAGCATCCGTAAATATTTTCAGAAAAAAAAAAAAAAGATATATGTTATTTAGGTTTATTATGGAATATTCCCTATTTAAAATGGCATTAATAGGTCCTCTACAAATGGTTTATGTTCAGGAGCACAGAAAATATACCACTGCTTTCAGTTTTGGGACAGGCATTCTTATAAATTACTTTTAAAATAACTTTCTACTGTAAAAATCATAAATAAATTCATATTTATTGTTAATATTGTAAAATATTTTTTGATTAAAATATAATATGGTATTGATATATAATTCCATGTGAGGGGGTTACTGCCTTTCAGTTTAATTGTACCTACATTTATTACAACAAAAATCAAGTCTGTTATTAATTTCCTTGAAACTTACAAATCTTGATCAACTTTTCAAGTGGCAACTAGATATGGAATCCAAAGTACCAAATTTGAATTTCCTACAGTTATTTGTTGTTAAATTATGTTGAAAATTCATATATATATACAAATCAACCACTAAAAATTTGACTTTCGTATTCAGGAGGCCTCAAAATGTGATATTATACAGAAAAAAAAAATCTCCTAAAACTACTTTGTTTACAACATGGGTATGAGAAATTAATTTTCTGTTCTGTGTCAGCAGTGTTCTTCGACATAAAAAAAATGCAGCAAAGCACCTACGTCAATCACATTTAATTAAAAAAAAATGTTTACCTCAATTTTGAGTAGCCCTGTATATTGTCTATAAACTATATACACATGGCTTTGTGTACATAAATTTAGTGTTACATGTAAAACACGTAACACAAAATTAAATACACTTCCAGCATCCTAAGTATAGCTCCAATATATTCAAATACTCTGAGTAACCCTGTAAATGAATGATGAATGATTGCTATACCACAATCTACACAAAACATGCTTCTATGTGCATAAAAATTGTTTCTTTTCATTGTGTTTAGAGCAGCTTATAGATGTCACACTGTACACATGAGAAATTTCTTTCACAGACGTGAGGTAGGTATTTGAATTCTCTTGGATGACCCTGTACACAACCCTTTGTCTGATCACAATGAATAGCTTAGTGTAGCATCGCTATATGGTACAGATTTAGAATATCAAATTTTGACATCCTGCTACTATTTGTTCTTGAGATATGTTAATAACACGCACACACACACACACTCAGAGAGAGAGAGAGACCAACCACTAAAAACATGATTTCTGAATTCAGAGGATCTGAAAATGTGCAAATATAACAAAAGCTAATTTTTGGTTGACTCCAAAACAATTTCTCTGTACCATGTATATATGGATAAGATAATGCATAAAGGAAAAGAAAGAAAAATGAATTTGAAAATTCCCTTTTTATACATAAATTATTCACAAATTTTATTTGTTAAATTATCAATGAATATTCTCAAGTGTATTCACTAGGGGAAAGAGAGACATTACTGGTTAAAACAGTTGTATTTCTCTGAATGAAAAAGAATTCCTCCCCTCCCACACCCCAAACGCTGATCAATCTATTCTTTATTACAAAGCTATAGTAATTACAATTTCTCACTTTTGATATACAATCCCTTAAGGCTTGGCGAAAAATGCTTGAATTTTCAAATTGCAATAACTCAAGGAAATTTTCACTTAGAAAGATATTTTTTTTTCTTAAAAAAAAATAATAATAATAATAATAATAAATAAATTTAATGTTGCAATTAAACCTTCTGTTATTTCTTTACCTCTGAATTTAGAGATTCCAAGTATTGAATGGTTAAGCATTGAATTAACAAGATTTAATTATTATTATGATATGACAATTGTAACACCTTAAGAATATTTTGACATTTGATTTTGTAATATATTCACTTTTTTAATATTAAGAATAAACACTGTTAATTTTCCTAGTAGATAATCTTCAAAAATATCAACAGATTTTCAGAAAATATGTCTAGAAGTTATATTTTAAAAGTGCATGATATTACAAGTCAACAACAAATAGATTGTTAGGTTTTGTATACAGTCTCCTGTTCCCAAGACATTAATTTCATATTTTAATCCACCAATACTGATCTTGTACTTCTGCAAAAGAAAAAAAACTGATGTGGACATGACTTCCTTATACACCTTTAGAATGTCTAGCTGGTTGAAAAGTTAGTTAAATAAATTTTCTGTTGAATCATATAAACGCTGCTGAAGGCAGCAGGTATCCATAACATTTGGCTAATAATAATAATAAAATGCATTTTCAACGTGTTCTGAACTTTTCCGAAAGTTTCAAATGTTTAGCTAGTCGGGAAGTCAGTTAAAAATCATTTGCAAGATCTGTACTGGTAACGCTGCTGAAGGCATCAGAGATCCGAAACAATTGGCTAAAAGTATTTAAAAAATGCATTTTCGCAGTGTTCTGAACTATTCTAAAAGTTTCAAATCTCTAGCTAATCAAGAAGTTAGTTAAATAAATTTTCTATTGGAACCATATAAACGCTGCCCAGGGCAGCAGTGACCCAGAACTATTTGCTAAAAATATTTAAAAAATGTATTGTCACCGTGTTCTGAGCTATCCTGAAAGTTTCAAATGTCTAACTAGTGGGGAAGTTAGTTAAAAATCGGTTGCAAGATTTGTACAGGTAAAGCTGCCTAAGGCAGCAGGTATATTAAACAGTTGGCTAAAAGTATTTAAAAAATGCATTTTCACTGTGTTCTGAACTATCCGGAAAGTTTCAAATGTCTAACTAGTGGGGAAGTTAGTTAAAAATCGGTTGCAAGATTTGTACAGGTAAAGCTGCCTAAGGCAGCAGGTATATTAAACAGTTGGCTAAAAGTATTTAAAAAATGCATTTTCACTGTGTTCTGAACTATTCTGAAAGTTTCAAATGTCTAGCTAGTCGAGAAGTTAGTTAAATAAATTTTCTGTTGAATCATATAAATGCTGCTGAAGGCAGCAGGTATCCAAAACAGTTGGCTAAAAATATTTTAAAAATGCATTGTCAACGTGTTCTGAGCTTTTCTGAAAGTTTCAAATGTCTAGCTAGTCAGGAAGTCAGTTAAAAATCGATTGCAATATTTGTCCAAACAGTTTTTGAGTTATCGTTTTTTGATACATTATGGCCAAAACCTTTGTATTTTTGGTCATTATGAACCTAATTTTCCTAAATATCTCCAAAACGGAAAATCATACAAAGTCCAAAAAGGGAGGTGCACAACTAGACGTTATAACAAACCTATGTACCAATTCACAACTTTCTACGTCCAACCATTTTTGAGTTATGTGACATAAAAACAGTCACACATATAAATTGGCAACATTCAGCGATCATTCGTTTTCGAGCAATGTGAAATACAAAATCCATTTTGCAAATCGGGATTACTATAATTCCTTATACTTTGTATAAGGAAGTAAAAATTGGTGCAGAATTTTATGAAACCAACTAAAAATTTTCAAAGAATTTGAAAAAATAATAATTGACGCCTGTAGAAAAAAAAAAAACATTTTGCAATGAGCAAAATATGTCTCATATTCTAAAATGATGATGTACAAAGTTTTATCTGAAAAATCCAGGTGTGATCTGAAAAAAAAAAGAAGCTATCTTGCCAAATTTTCTGCCTGGGCAATGAATTCCATTAAAATCTACCAAAATTGGATACGGAATATACATTTAGATTTCATCCAAGTTTTATAGAAATTACATAAAATCAGTATAACTGATGCATTTTTCCTTCTTTCTCTTTTAAGCATTTTAATGCACTTATTTTAAACAGGGACGCCAAAAGCATTGGCCTTGCTTTTTATTATGCAAATATTAATTTTAGACAAAAATATACAGGTATTGATTTTAAGCATATATTTTTAAATCCTGATATTGAAAATCAATATCACATTTATGTCTAAAATTAATCTCTGCATTTTAAAAAACAAGGTCAATGCTTTTGGTTCCCCTGTTTAAAATAAGTGCATTAAATTTCTTAAAAGAGAAAGAAAGAAGAAAAGAAAAATGCATCAGCTATGTTGATTTTACGTAATTTCTTTAAAACCTGGATGAAATCTAGATGTATATTCCATATTCAATTTTGGTTGATTTTACATGATTTAGATGAGATCTAGATGTATATTTTGCATCCAAATCTGGTTGATATTACATGAAATGGCTGAAAACACAATGTTTCATTTACATCCAAATTTGGTTGATTTTACATGAATTGGACAAACTCTGAATGTCTTACATAACAAGTTGGTTGATATTACGTACCAACTAAGTCTTATTTAGGGCCATGTTACAACTTTCCCAAGTAGCACAGGAACGTTCTGTGAACGTCTAATAACGGTTTCAATAGTTCAAACACCGTGTTTCGTGTCAAAAGAACGTTCTAAAACACGTTCAGAAATAGTATTATTTAGAACGTTCTGAAAATGTTTGATTTGTACCATCTATAAAACGTACAATTCTAGTTCTATATAGAACGTTCAAGAGTGACACCGTCATAACACGTTCTGTAATTATAACGAATATGACAAAATGACTTTTTAGTACTATTGGTTGGGAAACTAGGTTAATCTTTAAAATTTTTGACTTCAGCTTTTGATTTTTTTACACGTTTTGTGGCGTGAGGAATCCGGAAGTCAAAAGGTTTGTATGGTATCTGTTAATGTGTATCGGCACCTATTAGTGTGATAGCCCGTTAGTTCATGTACACGATATCTCAAGAACAAATGATTGGAGAGAGATCGGACCAGTTTTAAAATATCACTTATGATATTGATAAGAATCTTATTGAGAGATTTGCAACATTCTAATTTAAAAACTTCGTAAGTTATTCGAAATTTATAATTTTTAGCATGATAGAGAATAGAGCATTTTTTACATTTTCAGTTTAACGTTTTGTTAGCACGTCAGTAAAGAATGCTTCCCAATAATCAGTAGCGGTGAGGTGAAAAAAAATTACAAAATTTTAAACTCATGGAAAAATTTTGTGGATTTTGTATTTCAGGAATCAATGTATGGAATTCGACCAAACTTCTTACAATATTAGATCTTGCCCTAAATTGGAGTTTATTTGAATTTCATTTGGGATATATCGCCCGATAGATTACGGTGCTATGCAATGAAACCCTCCATTTATGGGACGGCTATATCTCAGCTTCTATAGTGTACAAATGTATTAAACATGATATATTGGCATATATCATCATAACCTCTGCTAATACAATTTGGATGTATACATTGTCCAACAGGTGGCGTTGCTAATCTGCAATTTAATCATTTTAACGGAAAGGCAATATTTTAACTCTTGTGATTTAACAATAAATTTTGTGATACACTGAAGTTATAAGTGAAATCGATTTTATGTAAAGCTTTACTGGTCCATTTTGGATGCACATCGGCCAACAGGTGGCGTGGCTATGATGCAATTTAATCTCATAACGGAAACGAAAAATCTCAACTTCTGTGATTTATAAATATTGTAAATTTGGTAAGTGAAATTAATATTACGTAAAACTCTACAGATTGCCTTTGGGTGCATATCGGACGACAGGTGGCACTGCCACGTTCCAATATTTTCCATTCACAGAAAGGCTATCTATCAGCTTCTGTAATATATATACTCACCAAACCTTCTGCGTGACATACATTTGATATATATTATTGATTCAATTTGGCTGTATAACGAGTAATAGTCAAACAGTTTTTTTTTATTATTATCATTCATAGGACATTGTTTTTTCCCGTAGGAATAAGTATACATCATCCCTGGGGGATGGGGGAAGGGTGGATAAAAATTTTCACTATAATTATCTTTCAAAAGAATTCGATATCACCTTTAAAACGAATAATTGAAACATCGTTTTCTGATGATTTAAAACAAATTTACCGTTTTTTTTTTTTTTTTTTTTTCATTTGTAATAATAATAATAATAAACCCTTAGAAAAATACATTTTCTAAGATCTTCTATACAGCATAAAAATGATTGTCTTCTGTCATGAAAATCTATGCATTCCCCAGACCCAAAGTTTAGATACAAAAAGCTAATCACGGATGTTATTGAATAAGTAATATAGTGCTTTACGCGAGTTTCAAAGAAAATCACGGGAAAACTCCGAAAACCTAAGTCGACGAGCGTGACCAGGAATCGAAGCCAACACTTCCCGTCTGTAAGGTTCGAGAGTAGAACCTCGCGGTCTCTAATACTCATCGGGAAGTTACAGAATGAGTTTTTTTCTTCTTTTCTTTAAGCATAATTTTAAACTTTTACTATATTTTATTTATGATTCTATTTAAGTTTAAATGTTACTGATAAATTATCAATATTGATAATGTTGTTAAATCGTTACTCTGTTTGATTGTTCTTATTTTATTTTATTTATTTTCACTGAATATTTTATTCAATACTAAAATATACACTAAAACAAAATATGCTTTTCCGTTTAATTCGAGATTTTAAAATGGAAAAATAAAGTGATCTCATAAGTTTTTCAAATACTTTATAAAAATTTAAATAATTGTTTAACTCAGCTCCATTTTTCCTTAAAATATTGACCATATGTTTTCTACAGCTATAAATGCTTAAAAACGTTGAACTTTGAAACATGATTATTCCGGATGTAAGAACGGAAGAGCAGATGAAACTGACATCTGTGGATTGCATTTATTTAATTCTCGCTGACCGTGCAAATTCAAAGGTCTTGGGAATGTCGTGCCGTTATGTGAAGCGGTAATTTTAAAACGTGTAATGTAATCTGTTTTGTTCAGTTTTCGCGTTATAATGACTTGGATAAGCTTTAGAAAAGGTAAAAATGTAATATTTTTAACCTGTAATATTCTCTATTTTCTATTTATTAAAGTCTTATTTTAATATCAATTAAACAATCATTTTCATATCTGCGTAAGTTCTTAAGCCTAACATGATACTTGTAAGTAGCGTTGTATCGCAGAAAAAACTGCTCCTGTTACAGAAAACCGCTTAGAAATTATGGATTCATTTTATTAATTCAGTCTTCTGAGATGGAAATTGTTAAAATGACTATTTTTGGTTATTATGCTTCTGAATGAAGTAACATAAAGAATTTAAAAGATGAGAGCTAATTTTAAGTGAATGCCCTTCCAGACTGGTCATTATGTATTTTAAAATGCTAGTTGGAAGGGTGTTTTCTTGGAGAAATTCTTATGAAGAAAATGAGGAAGGTATGTAATTCTTTTTTTTTCTTTTCTTTTTAAATTCTGAAGTATTTATTTAATGTTTATATGATAATATATATACAATCTAGGTTATGCAAATTGCATATTTTTAAAATAATATCCTAAGTTTCACCGACTTACAATTTTAAATATCTCTTTACTGTTATTTATTAAATAAAATATATGAAATTGTTTAACTGCATAATAAAACAAAGATTCAATTCAATTTTATTCCACATCTTTATAAAAAAAGATATTCTGCTTAAAAAAAAAGGACGATTTACTATATTATTTATTAATACTAATAATATTTACATTTATCAATTATTTAATATGCCATGATAGCATAATTACATCAAATGAGGTAAAAATTGCGTTGACTCAATTTAAAGAAATTTAAACATTTAAAAAATACCAATTACATTGCCATGTGGAATAAATTTAAATACCTGCAAACATCATTTTTGTAAACTGCTGCTGTAAACTGAAAATATGTATGCACACATGCACTGAAATTTAAAAATATGAAGTATGTTAAATATTTTAGAAAAATATTATGATTAAATGTATATATATATGTATTTAAGTATTTGGACATTTTTAAAATTTCCTCCTTCTAACTAATTTTTAATTTTTTGTTTCAATTTCTTATTATTATAAATTAACAATATATTCTAAACTCAATTATATATTATTTTAGCGGTGTATTGGTACATTCATTTTTGAAATTATTTTTTATGTTGAAATATTAAAACTTTCTATAAACTTCAGCATTCAAATATATTTATAAACTATCCATGGACTTACAAAGTAGTACCCAGAAATGTTTAGAATATACAGGGTGCAAAGTCGAGAGCAGGCCTTTATTTGCGCAACAATTGGTCTCAAACGTCCTCCAATAAGAAAATGTATTTAAAAAAAAAAATGTAAGAATTCATTATATGACATGTTTAAATTTAAAAAATCAATTTACTAAAAATCACAAAATCTGATAATTTTTATACAATTTTCATGACACTAATAGTGAAAGTTGAGTTCTAACCTAAAAAATATAACACAAAAAGTTTCACTTTTGTGCACCCAAAATTGTCTGAGATAGTTAGTTTCAAAATTTAGGATTATTTCGCATTTTCTCGGGCTTTATTAAAAAGTCAATGAAAAATTCTTTAATAAACCCAGGGAAAATGCAAACAAAGTCCAATTAGGATTTTTAAACCGATCCCTTATTGAAGGCCGAAATATGTTAGAAAATCCAAACTTTAAATATCATGTTCCATTTTGGGAGAATAGAAATGAAACTGTTTGTTAGGATGAGTGTCAGTTTTCTAAATATGATTATAGGGATCTGGGACTATGTAAAAATTTAGTTTTTGCAATTTTGAAAAAATAGATATTTTAAATTTAAACATGTTATATCACAAATGCTCATATTCTTTAAAACATTTTGTAACTGAAACTATATATTTGCGACCAATAATTGCGGAGATAAAGGTATTCTCGTCACAATGCTTTGCACCCTGTATTTAAAAAAAAAATTTATATATATATATATATATATATATATATATATAAATGAATTTTTAATCTTAGTTAAAGCCAAGCAACAGATATAAGATCCCTGAAACCACATAGGTCAATGAGAAGGAAATTACAACAAATTTAAATAACCTGGGGGGACTGATTGTGATTTATTGAAACATTTATTTTTTATTTATTGATTTTTATTTTATATAACTTCAGTCTAATCATAAATTTATTCCTATATAGTTAGTTACAATTTTAATAATTTTGCCGGTGCGTAAAATCCACATGAAACTCAAATCAAAAGATACAAACAAGCAACGAGGAAATAAAAAATTAAGACAGCACTTTAAAAATTTTTTTAGGAAAAACTTAGAATGGTAGAAAAAAAAAAAAAAAAAAAAAAAAACTCGTCAGGGGTGACCCTTTTTGTCGTTGAGCAGCAATGTACGATTTCGTTCGTTAGCAGCTATAATAGCAAATTGCTAGCGAGCACCCTATCGTACAAGAAATTAATTGAAGTTAGAAATGAATAATAAATTGGAATAAATTATTTACTTCAAGATATCAGAGAATCAAACAGAAAACAACCATGAAAAACAAACATTAATCATAGGATGACGCATTCGGAATCACAAGGATTAAAACAAGCAAAATAAATCAAGAGTTTAGTTGTACATAGCAGATGAAGAATAATGATACAACACAGCAACAGGGATATAAATTACTTTTTACTTTCCGAACACTATAGTGAGGAAAGTATTGTAATCATGTCAAAAATCCGAATTCGAGATTTTGATGTTTCTATACGTTTTGAGGTCCCCTGAGTCCGTTTTCACTATTTTTACGATGATGTATGTATGTGTGTGTGTATGTGTGTATGTGTGTATGTGTGTATGTGTGTATGTGTGTATGTCTGTGGGTGAACACGCTAGCGTCTAAACGCTTCGTTCGATTAACCTGAAAGTTGGTACGCATATTGTAAGTCACCATAGTACGAACCCTATAGATTTTGGTGAATCTAGCACTTATAGTTTTTTTACAGGGACACAAAGAAAAATTCTTTATCATTATGGCCTATGGGAGCAAAATCTTAAAAGTGCGATAGCATCTAAACGCCTTATTCAATTGAGCAAAAATTTTATACACATATTATAGATCACAAATACTCAATCTGTATAGATTTTGGAGAATCTAGCACTTATAGTTTTTTTACAGGGACACAAAGAAAAATTCTTTATCATTATGCCTATGGGGCCAAATTTTAAAAATGTGATAGTGTCTAAACGCTTTATTAATCCGAGCAAAAAAATTGTACACATGTTATAGATCACAGTTGAACTAACTGTATAGATTTTGGTGAATCTAGCACTTACAGTTTTTTTACAGGGACACAAAGAAAAATTCTTTATCATTACGGCCTATGGGACTAAATTTTTAAACGTACGATAGCATCTAAACGCCTTATTGAATTCAGCTGAAAATTTATATGAGTATTATAAATCACTGTTGCACTAACTATAAGCATTTTGGTGAATATAACATTTATAGGTTTTTACAGGGACACAACGAAAATTTATTTGTCATTATGATCTATGGGCTCAAAGTTCAGTAGCGTTAAATAAAACAACGTGTAATAGATGGAGAAAAATACTCAAACACTCTATTATGGTTTTCTCTCTTTTGTTTGTTTAACAACTACTCTTTCTTTACTTTATCTACAAAACTGTTAATTACTCAATGTTCGGAAAGTCGAGTGGAGTCACTCCAGATTTTTTTTTAAATTCAAATACTGTTTGAGAAAATTTAATATACTTACTATTCCTTTAATTTCAACGTATATGCATGAAAAATTTCATATTTTATGACAGTAATTCCCAAAAAGTGTCATAACGTGTCTATATCCCTTAAAAAATTCCTTAAATTTTTGCATTTTTAAAAAATTTCTTTTTTCCCCTAATCTGAAGATAATGACGTTATAGTATTAATTACGAAACTTTGAATAAACACCATAAAATGCAAGAACTCGCAACTGCTACAAACAAAGCACGGCTTCTACAAACAAAGCGGCAACGCATTCAACAAACTCAACGTGCTTGTTTGCAGCTCTCGTGCCTACAATGTTCGCCTGATGAAGGGTTGTGTCTTCTTTTGACCTGAAACAGTTGGTGCTAGTTCTTGCATTTTATGGTGTGTATTCAAAGTTTTGTAATTAATACTACAACTTCATTATCTTCAGATTAGGGGAAAAAAAGAAATTTTTAAAAAATGCAAAAATTTAAGAAATTTTTTAAGGTATAAAGAGACGTTATGACACTTTTTGGGGAAAATTGTCATAGAATATAGAATTTTTGATGCATATACGTTGAAATTAAAGGAATAGTAAGTAAGTTAAAATTTCTCAAACATTATTTGAATTGAAAAAAAAAAGTAATTCATATCTCTGTTCATGTGTTGTATCATTATTCGTCATCAGCTATGTAATTTTTACTTCTAAACGCTCGTACTGAGGTGATTTTTTTATAATGACGTCATTTTTTTTTTTTTTTTTTTTTTAGCTACACTGTTTTAGAACGTTTACAGTACGTTTTCTGGAACGTTCTGAAAATGTGTATAACGTTTTGAAAACGTTCTAAAACCGTTTAGAACGTTCTGAGACCGTATATATAGAACGTTCTCAGAACGCTTCTATAACACCGATGGTGATAGTTACACGTTTATTGAACGTTCTCTGAACCGTATTATTGTACGTCTTCAAGATGGACAGATAGACGTCTATAACACGTTCAAAGTGAACGTTCTTAGAACGTGTTTGCAGAACAATTTTTGAACGTTCAGAGAACGTTTCGGTGCTGCTTGGGTTGCTTGTGACATTTCAACCAAAAATCAACCAAAGCAGATAGCAATATTCAACGTAATGGGACGTAATATTCCCAGGTAGCACAGTATGGTATTTTCAACGTTGAACAAACGGCAATGCATTCCGTTGAATTATCGTTTTTCCGTAACGTTAATAATCTGAAAATATGTCTCGTTGATTTCCTCATCTTTCAACGGTTGTTTTAATACATTTTACAACGTAAAAAAAAAAACCGTTGTAAAAGGGTTGTACGAAATCGCAATACTGTCGTTTTTTTATAACCTAAAAAAAAAAATAGTTGTAAAATGATTGTTCAGAATCGCAATACTGTCGTGCTTTTTATATCAGTTTTCAACAGCTTTTGTTATGTCTTATAAACGTTGAAATCCAAGAAAAATAGCTATCTCGATATATCCATTGAATTTTTGTTTCTAAAATATTGCTAATAATTTAAAAAAGAAAATATGCCCTTGTTAAAAAAAAAAGAAAAAAAAAAAGGAATATCCTTTTTTACTTAATTTTTAGACTTTTTTTATTACTAATTTTATTACTTTTTTAATACTCAATATAAGAAAATATTAGATTCGTAAAAATTTTCAACTTCCGTTTTTCGAGGAAAGCTAAATTTCACATCACATACAACTGCACTAAATTTGATATGTGAGACATCCAATATAAACACGAATACTGAATTAGTTAAGAGTGTGTATCAGCCGACAGGCGATGCTCTCATTACTCACTTTCAGAGATTTTTACATGATATCTCAACATCTGTTAATTAAAATTGCTGCAAATTCTGTATATAAAACCTTTATTCTGAGAAGCTGTATAAAAGTTTAGTGCATATTAAATAACTGCAAGTGGCGCTTTTAGATAGAACATACTATTTTACTTAATCAATTGTTTATGCAGTTTGGTGTAATTTTAATCAACAGATGCTGAGATGTATCCATGTGGAAAACAGTTCATAGATAACATTCATACATTTCAATAATAATAAAAAACACTATACTAATTATATATGTTTTAAAATATTTTATTTATGTAAATTTTAGTTAGTTTTAATTCATACAATTTAATAAAAATAAAGATAGAAAAATCGACAATTTAAAATTTTCATAAACCAACATTTAGATCCCTGTGATTGTCTATTTATTAGCTAAGATTATTTATTTGAAATTAAAGGATAATCAAAATGATTATAATTAGTGATTATAATAATAAAATAAATAAATCTAAGCGGAAATTGACAGTGTTAATTAATGTAAACAAAAATTAAAATTTGCAGTTTAAAGACAAAAAAAATGTAATATTTTATTAATAACAATAGAATAAACAAAATCAAAGCAGAAAATGTGAACCTTAATTAATGTAAACAAAAATTACAATTTGCAATAAAACGAAAATCAAAAAGGTAATAATTTTATTAATAATAAAATAAAATAAATAAATAAAAGCGGAAATTTGGAATGTTAATTAATGTACACAAAAATTAAAATCTGCAATTAAAAGAAAATCAAAAATGCAATAATTTTATTAATAATAATAAAATAAAATAAATCTAAGCCGAAATTGTGAATGTCAGTTTTGCTCCATTCACAAAATTTAAATTCGTAGAAAACATACTTTTGTATACATAAGACCTGTTTTTAATAATATAAATTTACTGCATATACTTCGTTCGATAAAACAATAATAGTGTTACATTATATATAAATATACTTTTTCCATAAATATGAAAAAAGTGAAATTTTACAAAAGTACAGTTTTAAAAAAGAGTATAATATTTAAAGTTAGACCGACCCCTGAAAATTTAAGACAAGAATTGAAACATAAAATTAAAGGCATATTTAAAAGTTTGAAAAGTTACCTTTTCTCAATAGATGACGCTGAATTTCACCGGGTAATTTGAAGTGGGGGGTGGTTTGGAAAAAAGAGGAGGTCATTGAAAGTGTCACTCAATTGCTAATGACCAATATCGAGGTATCACTGTCTTCCATTCTTTGAACGATTGACCAATGAGTTGCGCATAAAGGAGGTGAAATTCTTTAAAACGTGGAATAATTTCTGCTAATTAACAACTTATTATTTCTATCATTTTTGTTGCAAATGTCGCACGTCGCGCATTTAATAGAAATTATGCTTAATTTAATTTATTAGATTTTATTAGTTTATTTATAAAACTATAAATTCATTTTAAACACAGTTTGCTAATATGTAACTACGTATTTAAATAAAAAATAAAAAATTAAAATTAAAAATTAGCAAATAAATACTTCTACAAATGGCACTTATTACGTTGTACTAAAATTAAAAGATATTAAAATTAAATGAAAAGTTTAATTGATATTATTCTGCATACTGTTACTTTTTAATTTAAATTATGTAATTTTATGATCAATCTCAAATTATTTAATTACTTTTTTGAGAAATATTTTATTTATTGGTCTTATATCTTACGGATGTTAATGATTTGGAATTTCTACTGTCTTGATTTGCTTCAATTATAATTATTTTTATAATTACTTTGGGGTTTGATCGAAGTAATTTAGTCTGAGGATTTTCGTAAATATTTTAATATCTTTATAATATCTATTTATTATTTGTACCATTGTTATTTTGAATGCTGCAACATTAATCTTTTAATAGAAAATATGTTTATTTTAATTTATTATATTTCATTTGTTCATTTATGTAACAGTAAAGTGAATTTAAACATAATTTGCTAATATTTAAGCACTCATTTAAATTAAAAATAAAAATAAAAATAAATAAAAAAATAAATAAAAAATTACTTTCTTTCATTACTTGGTATTGTACGTATTTTGTTGCATTAAAATTAAAATATTTAAAAATTAAATTAAAATATATCTTAATCAAATAAAAAAATAAATTCCTATCGTTCTACATACTGTTACTTTTTAACTTAAATTGGGTAATTTTATAATCAGTCTCAAGTTATCTAATTACTTTTTTGAGCAATATTTTATTTATTGGTCTTATATCTTACGGATATTAATGATTTGGGATTTCTATTGTCTTGATTTGCTTCAATTATAATTATTTTTATAATGATTTTGTCGTTTGATCGAAGTAATGTAGTCTGAGGATTTTCGTAAATATTTTAATATCTTTATAATATCTATTTATTATTTGTATCATTGTTATTTTGAATGCTGCAATATTAATCTTTTAATTGAAAATATGTTTATTTTAATTTATTAGATTTCATTTGTTCATTTATGTCACAGTAAAATGAATTTAAACCTAATTTGCTAATATTTAAGCACTGATTTAAATTTAAAAATAAATAAATAATTAAATACTTTATTTTATTACTTAGTATTGTACGTATTTTGTTGTATTAAAATTAAAGTATTTAAAAATTAAATTAAAATATATCTTAATCAAATAAAAAGTTAAATTCCTATCGTTCTACATTCTGTTACTTTTTAACTTAAATTGGGTAATTTTATAATCAGTCTCAAGTTATCTAATTACTTTTTTGAGAAATATTTTATTTATTGGTCTTATATCTTACGGCTTTTAATGATTTGGGATTTCTATTGTCTTGATTTGCTTCAATTATAATTATTTTCATGGTGATTTAGGGGTTTGATCAAAGTAATTTAGTCTAAGGATTTTCGTAAATATTTTAATATCTTTATAATATCTATTTATTATTTGTATCATTGTTATTGTAAATGCTGCAATAATAATCTTTTAATAGAAAATATGTTTATTTTAATTTATTAGATTTCATTTGTTCATTTATGTAACAATAAAATTAATTTAAACACAATTTGCTAACATTTAAGCACTGATTTAAATTTTAAAAAGAAAAAAAAAATTAAGTACTTTATTTTATTACTGAATATCGCGCGTATTTTGTTGTATTTAAATTAAAATATTAAATTTAATTTAAATATAGCTAAATCAAATAAAAAATTAAATTGCTATTGTTCTACATACTGTTACTTTTACATACTGTTACGTTTTAACTAAACTGTGTAATTTTAAGATAAGTCTCAATTTATCTAATTACTCTTTTCAGAAATATTTTATTTATTGGTCTTATATCTTATGGATATTATTGATTTGGGATTTCTATTGCCTTGATTTCCTTCAATTATAATTATTTTCATGGGGATTTTTGGGTTTGATCAAAGTAATTTAGTCTGATGATTTTCGTAAATATTTTAATATCTCTATAATATCTATTTATTATTTGCATCATTTTTATTGTAAATGCTGCATATTACTCTTTTAATAGAAAAGATATTTATTTCAATTTATTAGATTTCATTTGTTTATTTATGTAAGAAGAAAATGAATTTAAACATAATTTGCTGATACTTAAGCACTGATTTAAATTAAAAAAAAAAAACATTTTAAATACTTTTTTTTATTACCGAATATCGCGCGTATTATGTTGTATTAAAATTCAGATATTTAAAAGAAATAATACAGTGAAACCTCTCAAGCTGGACACCCCTATAAGTTGGACACCCCTCTAAGTTGGACTCTTTTTCTCGGAACGGAATGTATGCATAGGATTAACATTATGACCAACCTCTATAAGTTGGACACCCCTTTAACTTGGAAGTTGGACAATGAACTATTGTCCTAAGTTAGACACTTTTACCCGATGAGACAGAAAAAAAATAAATATATCTTCCATTTTCTCACTCTTATTTTAGAAATTTTACTTATCCCTTGTAGAAAAAACTGTAAATATCTAAAAAAAAAAAAAAAAAAAAAAAAATCTTGTCACAATAGACAACCTCTGTCTTATCTTATAAAAAATACTTCTTTTCTTCAGTTGAAACATTCACAAATTACTGTAATTTAGTGCATAATGCAAGAATCTTTCTTTTTATTAAATTGCATGAATTATCCTTGCATTTTTTTTTTTTTTTTTTTTTTTTTAATATTCCACCAAGAGCTTACAGGTATGTTTGGACTTAGACTGTTTAAAAATTGGCTTTTAGAAAATACATTTTGGTTGGTAAAGTCCTCTTCATTTACCACTTTCATTTTTCCTACCAAGTATAACTTGAGTGTATAGTTGCATTCAACTTAATATGAAAAAGATCTGTTGCGAAAAACGACGCTGATTCAATTTGAATGCATATCAGCTGACAAGTGTTACTGCTATGCTTCAGTTTTCCCCATTCACCGGAAAACTATATCTCAGTTTCTAGAGTGAATAAATTCACCAAACTTCATATGTGAGATGACCGTTATGAAAATGAATATCAGCTTAATTTGGGTGTAGATGAGCATACGGGTGGTGCTACTTTTACTCACATTCTCTGATTTTTCACATGACTATCTCAGCATCTATTGGATAAAATTGCACCAAAATGCATGTTCAAAATCTTTATTGTGAGAAGCTATATTGATTAAATTTTATTGCATGTTAACTGGTAGGTAGCGCATGTTAACTGGTAGTATAAAAAATTATAGAAGAAAGTATTATAATGGCCACAACATAATTTAAATTTAAATTTTAAATCGGCAAATTAATTATTTTTTGTATATAAATCATTTATACTTAATTATATTATATGTAGATGTGATTAAAAGTTAAAAAGCATGCATAGATACAGTTTAATTAAATCAAGAAAAGTAAGCACCCCTATAAGTTGGACACTTTTTCTTGGAACCGCAGATTTTTTTTTTTTTTTTTTTTTTTTTTTTTTTGGGGGGGGGGGGGGGGGGGATTTATTGAACATTTTCTTTGTCATTCTTTAGATGAATTCCCATTTTTTACATTTCCCAACAAGGTTGAAAATGTGTATGACTTCCGTTTGTCTGTCTGTCCGCGCTCTAACTCCCGTAAATATTTATGGAATTTCTTGAAACTGATATATGTTATTCAAGTTCACTATCGAATGTACCCTATCAAAAATGTAATGAACACCTTTACTTGTTTCTGTACAGAGACACCCGAAAGTTTTCCAAAGCATTGTTCCCTATGGTAGACATTATAAACTATATATTAATGCCGTTACTTTACACAAATCCTAATGAAATTCAAATATGTTATTCATGTTATCCGTAAATATTTATGGAATTTCTCGAAATTGATATATTCAACTTTACTATCGGATGTTCCCTATTGAAAATGGAGCGAACACCTTTACTGGTGTGGGTACAGGGACACCGGAAAGTATTCGAAAGCATTGTGTCCTATGAGAGGTATTTCTATAAACCAAATTTCAATTTAAGTATTTGTCTGTCTGAGTGTCCATCTTCCCGCCCCAGCGTCCGTAAATATTTTCAGAATTTTTACAAAATTATACAATATATGTGTTGCGCCTGCGCACTCTGTAAAGTTCGCTCCTTCGTTACGGAGCTCAGTTTGTTTGTAACTCCGCTCATGGGAGGCTGGCAGCTTTCTTTACTCCCATTTTTAAAGTTTTAAATAAATGTAGTAGTGATGTTTAAATCACCTCTAGTTTGTCAAGTTTTTATTACAGTCCACTATTTAAGTATTCAATGTGTTATTATATAGTTTTAATTCTCTTGATCTAAGATTTTTTGGTCCGTGCGACCACAGCGTAACCAGCATATTTCGTTTTCATAAAGAAAACAAAAATGGCTTTAACCGCATTAAATAGAAAAAAAGGGAATATCAAATCCCAATTCACAAAATTACTCAACATTCCTAATGACGAATTAACCACAAAAGGTGAAATAACTTCGAGAATATCAATTTTAGAAAAACTTCAAAATAGATTTGAAGATTTAAAAGTGGAATACTATCAAGTGGCAAAGGATGATGAGTTTCCTACAATAGAAGAAGAGTTAAGTGAGCTAGATTCTCAATTTCAAGAATTAGAGGTAAGATTCAATACCTTACTAATTAACTGTAGTGACAATATGAATAATATAAACTCAAATAATAGCTCGTTAGGAGCGGAAAGAAACATTGTTCCAAATCATACTATGCATTTACCCCAAATACCGTTACCTGTATTTTCAGGAAAATTTGAAGAATGGAACAGTTTTAAAACGCAGTTTCTAAATTTAATGAATGATAATCCTTTATTAACTGCAAATCAAAAACTTTTTTATTTACGCGCTGCGTTGAAAGGCGAAGCAAAAACAGTAGAAACCACTGATGATACTTACGATTCTCTACTAAAAACATTAGAACAACGGTTTGAAAATAAAAGAGCTATAATAGAGGCTCATATCAAAA
Organism: Salticus scenicus; assembly: GCA_963930645.1. NCBI lineage: Eukaryota > Metazoa > Arthropoda > Arachnida > Araneae > Salticidae > Salticus > Salticus scenicus. The sequence continues at coordinate 226,905,160 of OZ005660.1, forward strand.
CAATTATTAATTATGAAAAAATAACTCACGAATCTGGTAAAGAATTACGAAAATTATTGGATTGTATTTTAAAGAATTTAAGAGCGTTAAAAGTATTGAAATATGAACGCGATAATCTTTCTAATATTATGTTATTAAACATTGTTTTGCAAAAGTTGGATAAGGAAACTCGCAAAAATTACGAACTTACATTAAAGAACAACGACGTTCCTGACTTTGATCAGTTTCTAGAATTCCTAGAAAAACAGTGTTCAGTTTTAGACAGTGTAAATCGACATTTACCGCATAAGTCCTCAAAATATACTACTGATAAGTCTGGTTATCCCAGAAGTTTAGTTGTAAAAACCCAAGGAAATAATTCTAACTTGTGTATGTTATGTAAAAATAATTCTCACACGCTATATAAATGCGATATATTTCTTAATTTTACAACAGAAAAACGATATGAATTTATTCGAAAAAATAATCTTTGTTTAAATTGCTTCGGATTCCATAAAATAGCTAAATGCAATTCTAAGTATGCATGCAGTAAATGTGGCTCCAGACATCACTCATTACTTCATAAAGACAAAGATTTATTACTTCCGTTATCAAAAGAGAGTGCAACCCCCCCATCAAGCTATGATAATAGCGATCGTCTGCTTGAAGCAGGTGCATCGACTGAAAACAAAGAGTCGGCGCCGATTACATGTTTTGTTTCTGAAAATAAAAGAGTTATATTAGCGACGGCCACAGTATTTGTGTTAGATGAATACGGGTTTTATCACCCAGCTACTGCTATTCTTGACAGCGCCTCACAGTCTAATATTGCAACAGCAAAATTTGTAAATAAGTTAGGATTGAAAAAAGAAAAAATAAACATTCCTCTTTCGGCGTTGTCAGGAATTCGAATAAATATAAAAACAAAAACACAAGCACTGATAAAAAATGAGAATAATTCGTTTTCAGCTAATCTGGAATTTTTGATTGTTCCAAAAATTATTGATGCGTTACCAATAAACTATTCTAATACATTAAAATTAAATATTCCAAAGGGAATAAAACTGGCCGATCAAACACTTTTCAAAAATAACAACAATGTTGATTTACTGATTGGGGCCGAAATATTTTTTGAATTAATGTTAACCAATAAAATCAAAATTCCTGAAACGGGTGCAATTTTACAGGATACTGTGTTTGGATATGTGCTTAGTGGAGCTGTTCAAGGCACTCCACATACATTGTATTGTGCCATTATTTCCCAGTCAGATAACTCCAATTTAGAAAATACTATGAAAAGATTTTGGGAGATTGAAAATATACTAGATTCACCTAGTATGAGAAATAAGGAAGAGATAGAGTGTGAAAAGCAGTTTGTGAAAACATATCGCAGAGATGAAAACGGGAAGTACATAGTGAACTTACCAATGAAAAATAATTCTGAATTGGGAGATTCTTTCCATTCGTCCAAACAAAAGTTAAATAATTTATACAGACAATTAAATAGAAATCCCAACATTTCTGAATTGTATGTAAATTTTTTGAATGAATATGAACAGTTAGGCCACATGCGAGAATTAAATGATAATGAAATAAACACTGTTAAATATTTTCTTCCACATCATGCTGTACTTAAACCTGATAGCAGCACTACCAAATTAAGGGTTGTATTCAACGCCAGTTCACCCACTACCAATGGGTTATCATTAAATGATTGTTTATTAAATGGAGGTGTAGTACAAGAAGATTTGTGTGCCATTTTATTACGTTTTCGTACGCACAAAATAGTTTTCACTGCGGATGTTAAAAAATTGTATAGACAGATATGGGTTAATCCTGAACAATGTAATTGGCAATGTATTCTTTGGAATAAAACCCCTAAGGAAAAGCCTAAAATTTATAAATTATTAACTGTAACATACGGCACAAAATGTGCTCCTTACTTGGCCACTCGTGTACTAAAACAAATCGCTAGTGATGAAGGGGCTAATTATCCGTTAGCTTCTGCCGCCACACTTAAGGATTTTTACGTTGACGACATTCTAACGGGAACTGATGAAGTGTCGTCTGCTCTGGAACTCCAGAAACAGTTGGTGTTAATGTTAACGGCTGGTGGACTAGAGTTGCATAAATGGGTTTCAAATGCCAGAGAATTATTAGAACAAGTCCCTTACAGTGAGCAAGACTATCACTTCGAAAAAAATGATAAAACTTCGGTGAAAACACTAGGGCTAAAATGGAATCCCAAAGATGATAATTTCAGTTTCACGGTATCATCAGATTATTCTAATACAATCACCAAACGTGGTGTTCTGAAAGAGATCGCTAGACTCTTTGACCCATTGGGTCTAGTAGGACCAGTGATAGTACAGGCTAAAATATTTCTACAAAAATTGTGGCTTTTGAAAATCGATTGGGATCAGGAACTTCCAGCACAAGAAAAAAACACATGGATAAAATTCCGAAATGCTCTAAACGAGCTTAAAGATATTACGATCCCACGTTTCGTGTTCTCAAACTCTAATTGTCGTGAACTGCAGCTCCACGGCTTTTCGGACGCGTCACAAGAGGCATATGGCGCAGTGGTTTATTTACGTGTGATCACTAGTTCAAACGATGTACATGTGAGCTTACTGTGTAGTAAGTCCCGAGTTTCTCCTCTTAAAGTATTGACTATACCTCGCCTCGAACTTTGTGCGGCTGAATTGTTATCTAAACTGATATCAAAAGTAATCACATCATTAAATATACAATTAAGCTCTGTATATCTTTACAGCGATTCAACAATCGTTTTATCATGGATCAACTCATCACCCCACGTGCTCAAGGTATTTGTGTCTAATCGAATATCTCGAATTCAGGAACTCACGAAGAATTTTTGTTGGAGGCATGTTAAATCAACCGAAAATCCAGCTGATCTTGTTTCACGAGGAAGCCCTCCTCATCAACTTTCTGAGTTCTGGTTCAATGGACCAGATTTTCTTCATCATGAGCCTATACAATTTTCGAATAATGACATTACTGACTCTAGCGACGAATATTTTTCTGAAGCTAAAAAACGTCTTAATGATTCTGAACTTAAATTTTCCCTTTATGTAACTACCCAACCTTTCAATTTTGTTGATGACATTTTAACCATTAGTAATAGCCCTAGTAGCAAAAAGTAATTGGCCTTTCATTGGCCATTCATCGGCATCCGATGATCCGAGGAATGGCCGATGAAAGGATAGTTATCGTCATATGATGAGTTCTCATCGGGAACTCATCGAAAATGTCTCATCGAGGGAAGGACTTTAAGATATCGGATACTGATGACTTTCCTATTAGAATACGATAAGATACCGATGAAAGGCATTGATTTTGGATAACTAACCGATGATAATCCGAGCAATTTCAGAGCACTTAATGATGATGGTACGGTAAGATTTTCTGATGTACTTATGGCTAATTCTCATCAATATCCAATGTAACCGATGATAATCCGAGCAATTTCAGAGCACTTAATGATGATGGTACGGTAAGATTTTCTGATGTACTTATGGCTAATTCTCATCAATATCCAATGTACCCGATGACAATCTGAGCAATTTCAGAGCACTTAATGATGATGGTACGGTAAGATTTTCTGGTATACTTATGGCTTATTCTCATCAATATCCAATGTATATCCGTGGAATTTAAAAGCAGCGCCGATGAAAATATGATCAATTATTTATTAATTTATACTGCAGTAAAATACACCGAAAAATTACCGTTGAAAAGTAATTAAAAAACACTATAAATTATAAAAATATGCAACAATTGTTTTGGATTGATTTAATAGCACACAACTCTTCATCAAACAAAAACATTAGGTTTTATCGCCGTATTTTTTCTTTTTGTAAATGATCATTTTTATGCTGCTGTCGTGCCTACTTTTCTTGCTTGATGAAGAGTACTGTAATTAATTCAATCCAAAACAATTGCTTTTTTTTTTTTTTTTTTTTTTTTAATTATGGTGTTTTCTAATAACATTTTTACAGTTTAAGAGAATATACAAATTAAAGTTTGATACACTATAATTATTCAAGTTAAAAGGAATATTTAAAAAATTTAATAAATTAAATTATAATGAAAACAATTGGTATATTTTTGCTACTTTTCTACAAAAAAGTTCCAATTTTTTTTTAAATTATAAGTTTGTAAAAACAATTTATAATAACAAATTTTTATAGTTTTATTGTATTATACTACCGAACACAGTGAAACCAAAATAAACATCCACTTTCCTTAAGGACTAGCTTTTCCTTACAGGATTTAATGCAAAATTTTAACTCTATTAAAGTCTATGAACAGTTGTATATCCTTCTTAAGGGTCATATTTTGCAAGAGCAGTTGGTTTTTATTTTTTCCTTTGACTGAAATGACCATAGTCTACTATATAAATGAGGTTAAATTCCAGACATGAAGCGTATTTATTAACCAGGGTTCCCACAAAATGAAATTTGGATACCAGAATTTTCATGTAATATTTTTTAATTGACATTGATGGTTATCAAAGATTAGTTAAGTCTAAAATTGCTGAGAAAAAATAGTGGTGTTCAAATTCTTATTTGTGAGAACCTTAGACAAATCTCTCGCAAATAATTGGCTGATTCCTCTCTTTTGGAGAAAATATAGCAGGATTTTCATATATATGTGCATGTAGATAAAATAAATGCATAATCGGAATTCATAATTCTGTAAATGCATATTTAGACGTGAAGTTCAAGTTTAGAAAAGCCAATTCAGTGTCATACCCTTATATATCGCTAATTATATTAATACAAGTAATCTTGACTATCGATGGTAAAATAAAACTGCTAAACCTATCTGCTATTACTGAAAATTAAACCTAATAATTACTGCCTTATATTTACTACCAGAAAACTATTTTTAGTGGAAGTTCATAGTTCAATACACATTTCTTTTTGCCTTAGAAATGCTGCTAAGTTGAACAACTTGATCTTGCATGTAAAAGAAACATTAAAAGGAAAATTATTCCGAAAAAGCTTTTTTATTCAAAACAAATTAATATTAATAAACTGATAACAGATAAACAAAATATTGAATATATTAAACCATTAAGATTTATATTTTTCTGAATTCTGATCAATCATTTTAAAATGTCACCTATATCGAGCTAACTTTCTACGGCAGGATAGGTGATCCTGTTATTTTAGGGAGGTTTTACTGTAATATTAACTGATAGCCAAACAGCTTTACTTTTACAGAATTCAATTCTCTATTTCTTATTTAAAAAAAAAAAAAATTGAGTTGATTTTTGTTACAATGTAAAACCTGGTGAGTACTCAATTCAATTCATGAACCCTACTTTCTGAATTCAAAAATGCCTTGGACTTAAACCATGTAGATAATGGAAGTAAAAACCCTTTACATCCATCAAGATCATAATACGTGTTAAAAGTTGAGAGTCAAAGTGCAACAAAATAAAAACTTATTTTTAACTACATCATCTGTTTGTGTGATACAGCATGAACAAAATTTTGGTAACATAAACAAAGAGAGACTGGCATTTTCTAAAAACAAATCTTATTCAGAACTTCTAAGAAACAATAGGTCCAAAATTTTTACAAATTCCATACTATTTCTTATGTATAAACAGGATGTCCACTTAAATTTGTAACATAATTTTTAGGTTTTCTTCTATGTCACATATTAAATTTTCAGAGTCTTGGAATTAAAAGATTACGAATTTATGTCCTATGAAAAATTTTCATCTAATAACCAAAAAATTACAATACCCTCTCCTAATGTCCTTTTTTTTTTTTTAAGTGCAAGAAAATAAGTGTATATTTAATAATTGGTATTTTATAAAAAGCACAAAAATTATTTACCTAGATGATAACCTAAAACTGATGTTGTTAGTAGCATAAAAGTTTATAATGTTTTGTACTAACAGTCACATTATAAAACCAAAGGAAAATTTGTCAGAAATTTAAGAAATCAATTTAACAGAATCGAAAAAGTTAATAAAAGTCACTTTTAAATTATACCTAATAATAATAAAAATAAATAAATAAAACTTAAAAGTTTTAAATTTTATCTTTATAAGTGTTTTCTTTTTTCATATTTTCCCCCAGAAGTTTCCAATAGAAATAAAATGTCTTCTGCATTATACCCACTTTTCTTAGTCCTCGAGAATTGTATTTGGAATCCCAAACCATCCAACACATCAGAAAAGTCTTAGTAGGTTATCAACAAGAATATTTCTTGTTGGAGAATTTTCATAATTGCTCCTAATATCACTAAATTTATCAATGAAAATGATCTTAAGTTCTGGCGGAGCAGTAGTTATCATCTAAGCATATTTCATTTTATTACTTACTTTTCAGCTTTTTCTTTAGTAAATCATCCTGAATGATTTTTCCTTTTTCTCCCAATCACAATGTCAGTGTATTTTAGACCAAGCATTGGCCGCAGAACAACTGTAAAACTTAGAAGCTAAATGTGTAATTAAATAAATATCAAGTTTTATTTATGCCCCCCCCCCCCCCGAAAAAAAAAAATATATATATAAAAAATAAAATGCAGAATTAAATTAACAATTTTTAGATATATATTTATTTATTTATTCATTCATTTCCAGCTTTTACCAGATAAATTTATATTTCCCAAGTTATTAGAAGAAGTGATCTGTTCATGTCGACCTAAATTTTCCAGTTTTCAATGAATACATTTTTTTAGGATTTATTTTCAATACCTGAAATTGTTTCATATAGTTTCTAAATTGTAAAATAAAGGCATTAAGCATATAATTATTCAGACCATTTCACCCTTGTAGCTTATTTTTTAAGATATTTTAAACTTATAATAAAATTACTATATTTCTAGAACTTAACAGTCTATAATATTAAAATTAATTTTGTATTATAGAGTGTATTAACCGAATTGATGCTGCTCGCATATTAAAACTTTTAATAAAATAATAGTTTTTTGTCAAAACAGAGTTTACTGTATTACACTTCTTTTACCTGTTTTTCTTGACACTATAAATAAAATATATTAAATGTTACGTTATTTAGCAAGCTTGATATTAGCATAAGCTTGATATTGTATCTTGTAGCACAAACCCTCTTGACACATCACTGCTAGTAATCTAAAACTACAAGCAAGAAAAGAAAAAGAAATTAAATCAATGTATGCATAGTATTTATTTTTACAACATTTACAAAATTATACAGGTACACATATGAACAATTTATCATCTTAATCTCCACTGTAATCTTTGACATACTGTAGCTTTTACGGCAGTTTGCACTTCAACTTCAGCTGTTGATTTAGAATTTCTGCAGAACACACATCTAAACAATAAAGATAACAGACGATTATGCATTTTAAAAATATGTTAAACATATTATCATTAAGAAAAACAGTATGCAGGTACTGGTCTGATTGAATTATAAAATTATTTAGATAACTTCTTCTTTTTTTTTCCTAATGAGGTTCCTAAAAGTTTTTTATTATTATTATTATTATTATTATAGTGTATTTGGAATGATATTAAACATACTGGCGAGCCCAGTAGCAAAAACAATGCAGCATGGCAATGAGAGCTACAGATTTTTTGAAGCTATACAGATTAATTTAACATCTCAAAAAGAAACGTAAGGGTTAAAAATACAAATATAACTTACATTATATCTCTGGATTACTGTACTTATATATTCTTAATTTTCTTTGTCGATGCAAATTTTACATATTTTATGAATTGTTGATACTTCTCGTGATACCAAACTTGATCCGGTATTCCTGGATAGTTTTTTTTTTTTTTTTTTGGGGGGGGGGGGGGGGCTGCAGACAAATACAGAAAATTCGGCTACTGGGCTAGCCATCTTAACTTTCTGGTGTGTTAATGTTTTTTAATTATCACTCATTGCATATTATCACATTAATTCTTATCAGTAAAGAAAAAAGTTGTAAAAAATCATTTCCGATTAGGGAAAATATTACTCCGAATCCCCACTGCTTTCGACACGCGACAGTGCAAGCCCATGAGCGCTGTGCATGCCTGTTAAAGTTCGTACCTCTTAACGAATCGCTGCCTTTTTACAAATCCATTGATTATTTTTTTAAAGTAAATTAATTTTAACAGAAAGAAAAATGAAACTGATCAGAGAAAAACTCGCACCCAGTCTCCACTACTTCAGAGCACAAACCTGTGCACACCAATTTAACTTTGCTTCTCTTAACGAATCCCTATATTTTATAAGTCAAAAGACAAAAATAATCAAATAATAAATAAAAATACCGTCAGGGAAATTATCGATCCAGCTTCCCATTGCATCTGACAGCGCATGACCGCTCGTCTGTCCAAGCTCGACCTTCTTAACAAATCACTTTAATTTTAAAGTCAAGAATTAAAAAAAAAAAAACACTGGTGAAATATCAGCTGTCCGTGACTCAACTGCTTGCGGCGGCATATAACCGTGATCACTATGCGCACCTGATGATCCTCAGTAATTTTATACTTTTGAAATTAATCACAATCAATTCCTTAGAACCTAAAACGCAATAATACCAATATTAGTTTTTCCTGCAGGAGCATAAAGATAGTTAATAGTCCCCCCACTCTTTTTTTTTTCGTTTTCTAGGCTCTGGGAAAACTGACCATCTGCATCTGCATGGCGGACAACATGTTCCAGGCACTTAGCTTTTGCTTATTATTCTCTTCTTTCATGTCTTCCTGCCTCTGTCTGTTGAGCATCTATATAATATTAAATCGGCTATAGCACAAAAATCTGTATATTCTAAAGTGTAAGATATTGCCTCTCAAAGCTACAGAACCACTTTGTTGAGCTGTATATATAATTATTTTTAAGCATAAACGAAATCCACAAATGTAAGCAACGGTCGCAACATTTGGCAATTATTCACTTCAAGGTTTGAAAGGAATAAGGACAGAAGATATTTTCGAATCGCGTTTCTCCAATAGGAGAGTTCATGCTGAAAATTACCGTATATGATATCAATACAAAAAACCCTTAACGGGTTAAAAGTTTGTGACGCAGCACTGTACTTTATGGCTATAAGAATTAGAAATACGGGTCTTAAAAATAATGATACCAAATTTTCAGTGACGCTTTGATATTAATTAAATTATACCTAGATTTTCTTATTTGAATTTGCTTTTTCCTTTTATTTATATTTACAGTGTAAACGTTATTTTCAACATAAAATAATATATAGCATTTACTCATTGATACCTTTCCATTCACATCTCTTATACTATGAAAGCATGTGTTTTAAAAGAAATTATATGAAATTCCAGTAACGCAGTGGTGTTACATTAAGTGATTTGTTTTTAAATTTCTCTGCAATTATTTTGTTTTGCATATTAAAGTATATGTGCACATTGAAATATTGCTTTTAATTTTCAAATACGCTGTAAAATATATCACTTTCATTAAGCTTATATTATGTACTGAAATATATTTATTTCAATGAATTATTCTATCTTTTGCGTCACGCCATCCAAAACTGAAAAAAATTTCACAGTTTTTTTCTTTGCATCACGATATCTATTTGCATGCATTTTCAATTTATTTGGATGAAATGACACAAAGTAAACATTTCCATAAATTTTACTTACAGTTTTGGATGGCGTGACGCAAAAGATAGAATAATTCATTGAAATAAATATATTTCAGTACATAATATAAGCTTAATGAAAGTGATATATTTGACAGCGTATTTGAAAATTAAAAGCAATATTTCAATGTGCACATATACTTTAATATGCAAAACAAAATAATTGCAGAGAAATTTAAAAACAAATCACTTAATGTAACACCACTGCGTTACTGGAATTTCATATAATTTCTTTTAAAACACATGCTTTCATAGTATAAGAGATGTGAATGGAAAGGTATCAATGAGTAAATTCTATATATTATTTTATGTTGAAAATAACGTTTACACTGTAAATATAAATAAAAGGAAAAAGCAAATTCAAATAAGAAAATCTATGTATAATTTAATTAATATCAAAGCGTCACTGAAAATTTGGTATCATTATTTTTAAGACCCGTATTTCTAATTCTTAAAGCCATAAAGTACAGTGCTGCGTCACAAACTTTTAACCCGTTAAGGGTTTTTTGTATTGATATCATTACTTTTTAGGGGTTAATGATCAAAACGTAAAATTAAAGGAGCATGGTAATGAGTTATAATACTGTATAAAAAGTGTTGTTTTATAGGTCATACTCGAACAAAATAACAAACTAAATAAAATTTCAAAATTTTATAAAAAGTGATAAAAAAGATGGACACATGCAACATTACAAAGGCATAATATAGTACATTTTAAAAATGACAAAAATTTCTTATTATAATTTTTTAGGTATAGATTTGATTTAAAAGAGAAAAATAAATAATAATAGAAAAATCTTTAAAAAGTGAAAATTTTATACTGGTAAATATTTAAGTAGTATAGTTTGTTATGAATTTAATTTTAAAAAAATCTTAATCTATTCAAAATTTTATTATAGCTTAACATTTTGTAATTTATATATTATATATACTAGAAACTTAATAAGCAAATTAATTATTTTCAAATTCTGTTTTAAGAATTTTTTCAATCCGTAGTTTAAAAACATTTATCACCTAATTTTGAAAAAAATTACAAATATTTGCATATGATTATCATATTATTTGTCATTTTTATGAAAATAAAGGAAAAATTTTTTGTTGTTGCAATCACCTTTTAAAATCGAACCAATTTTGAAAGTTAACAACGTATCAGCATGAAAACAATGTAAATACAAAGAATATTTTTGATAAACAAATGTCATATAAAATACAAGTACCTAAATAAATAACTCATTTAATATATATATTAAAAAAAGAAAAATAAATATATATATATATATATATATATATATATATATTTTTTTTTTTTTGACGCTTTCCGATAGATCGAGCCAAAACGATTATTTGATATTCAGTATTTCAGATGGAAGAGAAGTAATTCGGCCGCGAAACTGCCGCATCACGGTATTTTCGGAGTAAAAAATAGTTCGATTTTTAAACTGAGTTATAAAAAAAACAAGAGTTTTCCTAGGGAAAAGGGAGATGTCAGGCACATCAGATAAAAGCGATTAATATCATATATAAATTAAACTAAATTCGCTCGAGCCATATTCGAGAAAAAATTCTTACACATATAGTCCGTCCATTTATAACTTGAATGAGCCAATTCATATCTCGAAATATATTGCATGCAGAAATGTAGCGATTTCAGAGTAGGATCAGACAGAAGGTGAAAGTCTATTTTGAAAATATCAGAACATAACCTCCCATATTTCCTGAGATATTAAGTGTCTGCTTTCAGCGGTTTCTTTGATCTTAAAATTCCTGTATATATAAGTGTCGCAGTTTTCGTTCGTTTTTCCGTTTCCGCTGAGTGTCGTGGCGTTCGTTTGTTTTTGCGCTTGCGTCACTAGAAAAACTGCCGTTTTTCATGATAAACAGTCAAAAGTTCGTAAATGAATATTTGTGTGGCAAAATGTATCAAACGGTGATATTTCGACCATCTCCCTCATGAAAAACTGTTTAAAAGGTAGCATGTGATAATGATTTGCATATTGCACTTCGTCTGATAGTGCCTTTGTTCTGCCACTGACCACTGTTATTCAGTTTCTTCTCGTCTTCTAGAAGCTCTACTCTCGCTTTTATTTCTTCTTCAATGGACTCTTCACAGTGTCGTCTGCTCAATCATGTGACAGTAAAACGAAGAATCGAATTCAATTAAATATTGTGCATTCGTAAACAATAGAATAGTTGTATTTGTAAATTTAATAATTATTTATTTTTAACTGTAAGAATCGATTTTTGTATGTTCTACTGTAACTGTTACTTTAAATGATCTAGCAATAAATAATAGCTTGTTCTTGTAGAATGCTTATGGTTTATAATTTGAAATTTTAAAATGTTTTCATTTAATTGCATAAAAGTTAATTAACTTAGTTACTGGTCTAAATGGGTTTACGCCGTACGATGTTGAACTGTCTATGATTTAGTTCCAAAAATCTGAGTATTTAACATGTTTGAACATCAATAACAAATAGAAACTAAATGATGATTGTAAATGTATACAGCAAACAAAAGATGATAAATAATGATATAAAATGGATTAAAAATTATGATGTTTAAAAAAAATAACGCAGACTAAATACGATTGATCAAAAATAAGAATAGAAAATACATTATTTCAGCAATCGCTATAGATATACAAGACTTCGTCTGCTATTTGTTTTTCGTCTATCATGTGACCTCTGACATCAGGTGGGAAGAGCCCTTTAATGTAACTTGTAGCTGCTAACAATTTCTTGCTGATGTTTTCTTTATCAAATGCTTCGTAGTGCTGTTCTTTTTGTAGCAGAAAACTTCACATAATACTTTTTTTTTTTAGAAGGCATTACTATTTAATATATATACTAAACACAGGTTTTTAATTTTTCACATGATTGCTGAATTTCAGTATCAAAATTATTTAAATGTTGAAATTGAGAAAGAAAAATTTTATGGAAAAAAAAAAAAAAAAAAAAGCAAAATGATTGACTAAATGTGTTATCTCAAAAAATCCAAATTTTAACTTAGTATGAGAGCTTAAACTACTGATAAACAACCATCTTAAGTACAAATATTGTTTACATATTCCTCCCCCCCCCCAACTTAAAAAGAAATATTTTTATTTACACATGAATATATTTTTTTTTATGTCGTATAAAATATTGTTTATAAAATATTATCAAAAGTGCTAAATTTATTACTTTTTATCATAAAACAAAAATTACATAAAATGAAAACATTTTTGAACAATTTCTCACTTTCATTTGTTAAATGGAAAATTTTAATTTAGAAAAATTCTATCCTTAAAACCCAGAATTTTGTTATTGCATATCATACATCCTGGTTTTGCAAAATAAAATAAATAATAAAATGTTTTGTATACTGTGATATTTAAGACTGAAATTAACTTATTTTGTTTTATATATAACATATTGTTCAGAAATTGAGAGGACACACTCTTCAATAACTAAATAATAATAATAAAGTTTATCTCCAAATTTTCCTCTGAATTTTGACATTTTGTATTAATTCACACCTTACACTTTCATTGTATTATACAGAACTAATTACTGCGCTCTTTCAATTTCTGAGTTTGATTTTTTTTATGAAATTTTATTACTTATAAAATATACTTAGTTAAATTTTAGGCTGTATACTTGAAAGAAATGTATGTTATTAAGCAATACAGGAAATAAATTGCAGAAATCCTTTATTCTTTACAGATTTTATTATTGATACTTTTTAAATGATGTATAAAAAAGGTTGATTTTCAAATATCAGGTAATTTTTCTGCCCACTTTGAATTTAAAATTTTATCTGATTTTAACTCAAAAGTCAAAAGTTATTCAAACAGATAGAAATTTATTAAGTTTTGTATAAACTTTTTTTTTTTTTTTTTTAAATTTACTTTTAAATCTTGAATTTTTACTTACCAGTGCTGTGTATGACTCTTTTCGTAAAAAACACTCCTTTAAAAATCCATATAATTCCACAATCTATTCACAAGATATCTAGCATTAAAGAAAAAAAAATGTGTTAAAAAAGTTATATTATCAAAATTATGACACAAAATTTGAAGCATTCTTTAATATCAATATCCTAGATTTCTATTTAAAAAGAATAAACTCTTTACTTTTTATACAAAAATAGATGTATACATTTTAACACAGTTCCCACTCAATTTTTAAAAAAATTCCTCGATTTTTCCAGGTCTATTTTTAGAAAATTCCAGTTACAAAATTTGGTTTCTGACAACAAATAACTCGCAGTGTAAAACAACATAGCTTGTGATATAAATGACAACATATTAACATAAATTGCGATATAAATTGAACGCTCAAAGTCAAAAAGCGTTTTCCCAGGTTTTTGGAGCAATATTTACTATTGTCGCTGATATTTTCCTGACTTTTTTTCAGTAATTTCAAATTTCCTGACTTTTCCAAGTTTTCCTTGTTCTCTCTCACCCTGTTTTAAATATTATTCTAAAGCTGGGCACGATTATAGTAAGGCGAAGGTTATATGACCCCCCCCCCCCCTAGATCCTATTATCAGATACAAAAGGAGCTTTTAGACAATATTGTGTTCAGTCTACTCAGACATACATAATTGTAAAATAGCCAAAATGAACTCATGGAACCTCAAAACATGTAGATACACCAACATCGAAAGTCAAATTTGTGTCATGATTACAATACTTTCCTTACCTATGTATTTTCAGAAAGTAAAAAATTCCATGAAAGATATGTGAAGCATTTATTTCATCATGCTTAATAAAAAAAATTTTTAAAGGTGTTTACGACTATGAGGGAGGAGATAACAATGTAGTTGAAAGCAGTGGAGGCGAGGGGGGGGGGGAATTAAAACTGAAACTTTTAACTATCACTTTTGCATCCAATCCACCCTTAGAAATAGATATATTTATTTATTAAATATTGTTAACTTTGCATGTCTATATTAATCATTCATGTCTATTTTGAAAGATTTAAATTGATTTTAACCACATACACAGGGTTTAGAAATTTATTAAAAAATATGATCGCCAACAAAAAATTCTGGTAGCCCATAAAAAAAAATATTCAACATTTTCTTTCTTTCTTTCTTTTTCTTTTGTTTCGTTTCAAAATTTACTTGAATATAGAAATTAAGATTCTATATACCAATTATTATACCAACTAAAAAACAATTATTTATTAGGCTTGAATGATTTTTTTTTTTTTTTTTTTTACATCAGGAAACACCTGTTTAAATTTAACATCATAAAACTGGTTTTATTATTTTCACTAAATAAATACACTATTGGCAGTGATAAATCATTACAACAATTATGCACCAGACCAACAGGAGCAGTGTAAACCAATTCCCTAAAACGGTGCAATAATTTAACGCCGAGTTGCGAAACGTGCACAGAGATGTGTAAATTCCCTAATTCAACTCAGTGTCTCAAAAAGTGGTGAGAGAAGCAGGAATGAAAACTGCGAAAGTAGAATTGGAGCCCGATTCTGGGACATATTCTTTCACGAAAATATATATTTAAAAAAAAAAAAAAAAGGTTCTTAAAGTTGAAAACATTATTACTAGTTAAAAAAATATTGGTCGCCAATGGCGACCAGGTGACCATATTTCACGAGCTCTCACATACACATAATGATAAAGATTTGTTTTATATATATGGAAAGAATAAAGGTAATTTTCAATTTAGTACTCGCAAATAATTAATAGTGGACAAAACTGTATTTTGTCCGGGACGGTTTTAACCAGGTTTTTCCAAAACAACCCTGCTGTGAAGGGAACATAGTATTTAAAAGTAAAGTGTACTGAAGTAGGTATCATACGTTGTAAAAACATTAGCCAAATAAAATTACCAATAAAATATCATTTTCAATATTTTAAAATTATTCCCAAAATAACTTTTTCTTAGGGGGTAAAAGAAAAAGATAAAAATTTTTTCAAAAGCAGTTTGAAAATTATAATACAGTATATTTGTACATAATTACAATAATTCAGTATATTTACACATTATAATAATAATACAGTACATGCATCTTTATTATTATTTTAGGAACCCCCAGTAAAATATTTTCTGTATAATGTGACAGACCAAGCAAATTTTTATTTTAAAAGATTGCATAAAAATATTTAGCTCAAAAATAAATCCTGAAATATTTGAATAATTTATATACTTTAAAGTGAAAAATTTAAACTGAATGCTGAATATTCCAAGAAACAGCAATATTCTGACTCTATAAACTGATTATAACACCACAAGGAAAAATTGCAACTAATTGAAAAGCAGATATTTACATACATTATGAATTCATTAACCGTGTCACAGTCAATATTGAAAAATGATGGCATTTATTTATCATATTTGTATAAATATTGACTGAAGATGTATAAATTCAAAACAATGAAAAAACACCAAATTAGTTTATGTTTAAATTAATGCACAATTCAAAACAACTAGAATAAGAAAGAACTGATAAAATTTTTAAATAAAGACAAACAAATAAAGCCTGAAAAAATTTTGTCCGGGAAAAAAAAAAAAAAAAAAAAAAAAAAAAAAATCACATTGATTTAAAGAAAAAAGTTGAACCTTACAGTTTATTCATTGACTTTTTTTTTTTTTTTTTTTTTTTTTGGGGGGGGGGGAGGGAGGGAGAGAGAGAGAGTTATTCATTTGACAGTCGAAATGTAAATTCATGCTTGCAAAATTCATATTTACATAAAAAAAAACTTACCTAGGCATGGCAAGTTAGTTGAATGATTTCAAATCTATAAGAAATAATATAAAATAAGAAACCTGACATATACAATACCGAATAAATGGAAAAATTTCTATTCTAACAAACACCTAAATTTTTCTCAACTGAAAATTTAATACTAAATGATAAATTAACTTTTCGCTTCAATACAAATGCATAGAAGTTTGTTTAGAACCACTTCATAATTTTAGTGAGAATTTAATTATTAGGTATTGTACATCTTTGGCCATAAATTATTGCTTTCCCAAATACACAATTTGACACTGTGCTTCAGACCTTAAATTTTCTTTTATCATGTCTAAAACATTAAATAAATCACAAAGCAGGGTTTGGATTTTTTTTTTTTTTTTTTTTTTTAACCAGGTTTTTGTTCACCAGGAATGTTTATTAATTAATATGTATCTTTTAATTTCAGTCACATTGTACTTGTTCATATTTGTAAATAAAAATTGCCACTTTAGAGAAAACTAAAATATTAATTTCTTTAAAGTGATTCAAATGAATAATTTAAAAAGACGAAGAGGGGGGGGGGGGGAGATTTTTCAGTATTTTTGCCGATTGTTAATATTTTCTGTAATAATGTACAAGAGTAACAAAGTTTGTGTTTATTAATATATAAAGTTCTGTTAAATTATCTAATTAAATCAATGTTTTGCTCTTCCATGTTTGTGAAAACAGCTAAAAGACAAAATTACATTTAATATTATGAAATTCGATTAAAATAATGCATATGATAATTCGTTATTAAATTACAAAAATTTAATTTTCTCAAAAAAAAGGGGGGGGGGGATTGCTAACACCCACTTTTCATTAACCGAGCCAATGCATGCATCGCCCAGTAGCAGAAACTGCAGCACAGCAGCGAGTGTTTTAAAATAAAAACAATTAGTTTCCACTGTAGAAAAAAAAAATGGTTTAATTCAATCTGGGTCCGCAGGGTATGTTTCCCGCTTCGTGTAGTTTTGCAGCCCGTAGAAGAATTTATAAAATCTATAAGCTGGCCGATGCATTTTGTTAGTATAAAAAGATATCCGTTTCGACTCTAGTGTTGAAAACAACATAGACAGTAGCAATTAATAGAATCCCGCTGGAGCTGCAACCTTACAGTTTCATTAAAATATTTAAAATTACTACTAGATAAAAAAATTGACATTGTACAGCATTACATATATATCTATTGTATCAGTGTTAGATTTTGACACATTTTTATTTAATCCAGTTCGCTATTCGGAATCATACACATACATGCAGCCTGCCCTAGATAAATGCATTTCCCAAGCAAGCCCTCAAAGCAATTTGGATTGAACAGGCCAGATTTCAACCATGATTAAAATAGTGCCAATTCTTTCACAAAGGACATTTTAAGGCAAAATTTTGCAAAAACATACATCGTGAGAATTATATTCCTTGTAAAGATGTCTGATCATCTTTTTAATATATTATTTATGATATTCGCCAAAATATCATTGAATTTCAACATTCTACTTTGAAAGTTTCGAAAGTTATTCTAAACTTAATTTTTTCTTAACATGGCTGAATAGTTAAAAATTTTGTACAAATATGTATTATGAAGATTATTCTCATTATGAAAAAGTTGGACATAAAACATTATTTATGATATTTGCCGTAGCCTTATTTAAATTAAACATTCTATTTTGAAAACTGCATAAATTATTCGAAATTAAAAGATTTTCATAACATGGAGGTATTATGCAATGTTTCGCATAAACTTGCATTATGAGGATTAATGTACAGAAAACAGCAAGGAAATGCACAGAAACTGAAGCACGGAATTGGTAACAATGATATTATGCAGCAAATTAGGATAAGGTAAATGTACCTATTGAAGCTAATAATGAGTAGCTTAGTAGATGGGGTATTTCAGTCACTAACTTGTTCTGGATATCAGAGTAGTTCACTGTTTTTAATCATTATTTATACCTTTTGCAGAAATTTATGACAAAAAATACATAATGAGGTTCTAAGCAGAGTCAACTTACGTTAATTAGTTTCTTTTGTACAGATTTAGGAAGCAAATATTTTATTCAGGTACAAGATATTCGATATATATATATATATTATAATTTTTATATTTGTCTGGTAAAGTATAAATAATATATATTTCTGATATATAAGAATCTAGATAAATATTTCTGAAATATTTAAAATCAAAATTTAAATCTTTAAAAACTATAATGAACACACGATCCTAACGTTTTTAATGAAAACAGTTTAAAAATATATCAATAATTTCAAACTTAACGATTATACGGGAAAGTAAAAACATTTTGAAAGTATAATTTTGGAAGATATTACAAATGCTAAATATGCAATAGAAATAATATTTTTAAATTAGTTTACGCATCCAATGATTTGCCTTATCTTTAAATGATTTGAACAATTTCAATATCAATCAAAATCAATATAAAATTTAAAGTGAATAGAAATCGGGCACGTTCAAAAAAAGAAAAAAAATGTTTATTTAACTGTATAAAAGCATCATTAACTACCTAGTTCAGAAAATATCGATAAATAAATAAATAAATAAAATACTATATAGATTATTTTATGATTCTCGACCTTCAAATAAGTGAAAAAGTATAATTTATTTACTCTCAAAACAATTTTTACACGCATTCACTTCCTGTTTGGCAGTAGAAAGTTTGCTATCGGTTATATATATCATATTAATGGATAGGCATTTTATTTAGGGTTAAAGAGTAAAGTAATACAACAAATAAACAACATTTATCACAGTTTAATAAGTTTATAAGAAACACAGTATTTTGAAATATACAAAGTGTTCACTTACCTCATAAATTGCTACTGGTATTCAGTTTCAACAGTGATAAATCTTTTAACAATTAGTTTGAAAATCGAAATTTAATCCGTGGTTATTTTATTTTATTCCTAATAAAAGCAGAAGCACGCCACAGTTCGGTGAAACCAATGCTTGCGCGCGCATCGATATGAGAGGATATGGAGACACACATGACGTAACGTCTAGGTCAGCAGCCAATCAGTACATTTCCTTCAGTTGGCGAAAAGGGAAGGTGGGAAAGGGGGGATCAGAAAGGCATATTTTTATCGAAATATGTGCTACTAAAGATGAAAAGTTCCGATTTAATTCAGCTCATCGGAAACCGTTCTCTATAACTGCTGCAAAAGATGTAATGGATTACATACAGGATGAATTTATCATACATTCGATGACAGGCCAAGCAAATTCCGATGAGGCAATGCTGCTAGGGGAACTACTGCTCAGAAATGCTTATAAATGTATATGCTGTTGTACCTTGGCCTAACCCAAGTAACACACACTGTTGGCCCAACTTCGATTTATTGTTAGTTCGTTGGAGATTTGTTATCGTTGGGGAAAGGGCTCAAAATAACAGTGGGCCAACAGTAAATAGTATTGTTGGCCAAACAGTCCTCAAATACTGTTTTCCCAACAGCAAAATATAACAGTTGGCCCTACAGTGTCATTCTGTTTTTGGGCCATCTGCAAAACAAGGTGGAGGGGCCAACAGTATTCCTCTGCAGTTGGGCGAACTGCAAAATATCATTGTTGGGCCTGCAGCATTCACCGACGGTTGGGCCAAACGCAAACCAGAGACCATAAGCCAACCGCACTGTGCGACCGTTGGGTCAAAAGCAAAAAAACGAACATTCTGCCAACTAACCAGCTAAACCACCAAAACAACAACAACGCTTTCGTCTCCGCCATCTTTGATTATTTTATTGCTGCGATGAGATAAGAGTTAGCACGCCGTACATTAAGGTATGTTTATCATTTTAATAATGATAGTTTTTGCAATAATCGAGTATATTTCGTTAATTATTGGTTGTTTAATGATAACAAAACCAAAATAATTTATTTATCTAATTTAGATCCTGCTATAAAGGGGAGGAAAGCTGTTACTGTCTGTGTATTTATTTACCCGTATATATATGTTCCAGCTCGATATTCATTGCAGCATACATTTTTAATTAAATGATTTTTTTTTTTCTTTTTTTTTTTGTCATAATTATCTCTAGAAATTGTTTTTTGATCGATTCACTGCTCTATAAGCTTCATTTTTTGTTTTGCAAATGTTTGAAATGCACCTGCGCATTTTCAAAGTTTTTTTTTTTTTTCTTTTAATTTTTTTAACAGGCTGCATGTGTATGTACACTACTGTATTCAGAGATGAGATTTATCAAACTTTCGTCGGAAATTCAGATTTTTTTTTTTTTTTTTTTTGTTGTTGTTTCTAAATAAATTTTATTTAAATTTCTTTTTTTTTTTTTTTTTTACATGTTCTTGAACAATTTATTTTCACATATTCTCCATATTTACTTATGTGCGGTACAATTTCTTGTATATATATCTTCTTTTATTGCAAAAATTAAATTTGTATTTATTTTTTAATATTATTACTGATTGTATAAATAATTGTGCCTGTTTACAGCTTGAACTAATAAATTTGAAAGGAAATCTTCACGAGTAAATATTAAATAATTTATACATGTCTAGAAAGACAGAAAGCATTTATATTTTCCTTGTCTCACGTTAATTATGAGAATTTAAGAAGCAGTCTAGGGCTGTCTAACATTCAGAATTATTGCTTTTTCTTAAAAACTGCTCGCAATACTCAAATTTTAAAAGCCTAAAGTTTTGTTTTCATATTAAAGTGTTATGATGATGTTTCTGCTAAACCTTTAATCCGTTTACTTTTTAAAACATATTTATAAGTATCTTATTAAAAACAACTAAATTTTTTAATTATCACATAAGTTTATCATATACTTTAAGTATTATTACAAAAATATTTTGTTGTCTAAAATAATAAATGGAAATGTTTGTCTGTCTGTCTGTCTGTTCTTTTATACGTTCAGCCCCTATTGAATGCAGAAGTACAAGAATTGACATACGGATGCTTTGGAGCCTTTCCGAGGTCCTCCTGAAAACAGAATTTAAAAATTTTAATTAGTTTCGGAGATATTAATTAAAATGTTGACCCATGTCGATCGAAAAATGACCAAAAATCCACGGCTTATTGCTTAAAAAGAGGCATTCTATCAGCAGACGTTTTTAACGGCTGTCTCGAACGGAAACACATCATGTGGAAGTCATTAATGTCACATGATCTTGAACTGTGGTTAAAAATTGCAAATTTCAAAATGATTCAAATTTTCATTTTTTTTTTTTTTTTTACTTAATATACAACCTATGCAGCACAAGACCAACATGCAGTTCATATTTCATCAATTTGGGTTAATAAACAAAGCAGTTACATTTTATTTATTGAAATTTTATTTTTCCGACTGAGTGAAAATAATGCCTGGACCGGGAGTCGAACCCCGGAACTTTGACTTACAAGGTCAAGACTCTAGCAATTGAGCTATCCAGGCCAACACCCTGGTCAGCATTACTCACTCAGACAACCTTTAGGCAAAAACATCTCGGGTCTATCATGTAGATAGCTCGACAGAAATAAGCCGCAGGAAATGGAAAACACCATTAGATAATGGGAGAAAGAAATACAGTTTTTATTAAAATCACACAATCAGCTGTGGAAGAAAATCGAAATCCGGGATTCGACTCCCGGTCCAGGCATTATTTTCACTCAGTCGGAAAAATAAAATTTCAATAAATATGATTTTCTTCCACAGTTGATTGTGTGATTTTAATAAAAATTGTAAATACATTTTAATTGCAAATTAAATTTTATTCTAACACGTAATCTATCTTTCAATAGACGATAGGGGTTTCCATAGAAACGAAATATATTTGAAGGTACTAAAAAAATACTTTTTATTTTTCTTTTTACTTCCATTACCCGACTACCGTGGTATATACAGGTTTTGGGGACCTAAAAAATATTTATTTTTCTTTTTACTTCCATTAACCGACAACCGTAGATAATGGAATTCGAGATTTCACCCGATTTACACGTTTTGAGGTCTCCTGAATCGGTTATCTTTTGTATCTCAGCTACTAACTAAAATGATTTCATAAGTAATACATCATTTGAAAGCTTTGTTGATTTGGAATTGAACAGTAGATTACAGAAATTTATACCACCAGATGGCGCTGTAATATTTTAAAATTGCAATATTTCAAATATTAATTATGATTAAATTATTTTTAATACATCATTCGAAAGATAGTTTAAAGTACTTTTATATTATCGAAAGTGGAATTCGAGATTTCAACCGATTTACACGTTTTGAGGTGTCCTGAATCGGTTTTCTTTTGTATCTCAGCTACTAATTAAAATAATTTCATAAGTAATACATGATTTGAAAGCTTTGTTGATCTGGAATGGAACAATAAATTTCAGAAATTTCTACCGCCAGATGGCGCTGTATTATTTTTAAATTTCAATATTTCAAATTATAATTATGATTAAATTAGTTCTAATACATCATTCGAAAGATATTTTAAAGTTCTTTTATATTATCGAAAGTGGAATTCGAGATTACACCTGATTAACAATTTTAAGGTGTTCTGGTCAGGTTTTCTTTTGCATCTCAGCTAATTGAGTTAGACCGTTCAAAATTGGTATATGTAAGTTAATTAGGAGGGGCTGGAAGGGCGGGGAAAGAATAGGCGCGCGCAGCGCGCACGAGACTGCGCTGCTGAAGGCAGTGGGGACCCGGTCCGACATTTTACCTGAAGAGAAATGATTTTTTTTAATTTCCTTTTCTTAAGAATAGAAGTTTGACTTCAGAAGGAATATGTGCGCGCACCGCACGTATATGTTAACACGTGCGTGCGCAGCCCGCATGGGTATGGGACCCGGTGCGAGTTTTTACCCAATGATCAAAGATTTTTTTTTTAATTTTATTTTCTTAATAATAAAAGTTTGAGTTGAGAAGGAATATGCGTGTACAGTGCGCGTATACCCTCACACGTGCGCGCGCAGCGCGCATGGGTCTGCGCTGCCGAAGGCAGTGGGGTCCCGGTGTGAGTTTTTACCCGATGCTAAATGATATATTTTTTAATTCCTTTTCTTAAGAATGAAAGTTTATGAGTAATAACGTGAAATTTTGGGAAGTCATAAGAATGGTGAAGGAATACGTGCGTGCAGCTCACGGGTCTACGCTGCCGAAGGCAGTGGGGACCCGGTGCGACATTTTCCCGATCAGAATTTTTTTTTCTCTTTTTTATCACATGATAAAAATTAATGCAATTTTGAGAATTCATTAATTATTGTGATTCATTTAAAAATAGTGACCAGCGAAGCGGGCGTAGCCTGCTTGTAGTATATGAAAGTATAACAGCGTATTTTGAATAAACACAACAATAATTCATAATGAAATTTTAAAAGTCTAAAGTTTTGACTCTTATATTAATCAAAATGTTATAACAATGTGTTTTTCTAAGAATTTAATCTGTTTACTTTTCAAAATATCTTTATAAATCATATTTTGTTAAACTAAATTTTTATATGACAATTCCCAAGTAGCACAGGAACGTTCTGTGAACGTCTAATAACGGTTTCAATAGTTCAAACACCGTGTTTCGTGTCAAAAGAACGTTCTAAAACACGTTCAGAAATAGTATTATTTAGAACGTTCTGAAAATGTTTGATTTGTACCATCTATAAAACGTACAATTCTAGTTCTATATAGAACGTTCAAGTGTGACACCGTCATAACACGTTCTGTAACAGTGTAATTATAACGAATATGACAAAATGACTTTTTAGTACTATTGGTTGGGAAACTAGGTGTTAACCTTTAAAATTTTTGACTTCAGCTTTTGATTTTTTTACACGTTTTGTGGCATGAGGAATCCGGAAGTCAAAAGGTTGGTATGGTATCTGTTAATGTGTATCGGCACCTATTAGTGTGATAGCCCGTTAGTTCATGTACACGATATCTCAAGAACAAATGATTGCAGAGAGATCGGACCAGTTTTAAAATATCAGTTATGATGTTGATAAGAATCTTATTGAGAGATTTGCAACATTCTAATTTAAAAACTTCGTAAGTTATTCGAAATTTATAATTTTTAGCATGATAGAGAATAGAGCATTTTTTACATTTTCAGTTTAACGTTTTGTTAGCACGTCAGTAAAGAATGCTTCCCAATAATCAGTAGCGGTGAGGTGAAAAAAAATTACAAAATTTTAAACTCATGGAAAAATTTTGTGGATTTTGTATTTCAGGAATCAATGTATGGAATTCGACCAAACTTGTTACAATATTAGATCTTGCCCTAAATTGGAGTTTATTTGAATTTCATTTGGGATATATCGCCCGATAGATTACGGTGCTATGCAATGAAACCCTCCATTTATGGGACGGCTATATCTCAGCTTCTATAGTGTACAAATGTATTAAACATGATATATTGGCATATATCATCATAACCTCTGCTAATACAATTTGGATGTATACATTGTCGAACAGGTGGCGTTGCTAATCTGCAATTTAATCATTTTAACGGAAAGGCAATATTTTAACTCTTGTGATTTAACAATAAATTTTGTGATACACTGAAGTTATAAGTGAAATCGATTTTATGTAAAGCTTTACTGGTCCATTTTGGATGCACATCGGCCAACAGGTGGCGTGGTATGTTGCAATTTAATCTCATAACAGAAACGAAAAATCTCAACTTCTGTGATTTATAAATATTGTAAATTTGGTAAGTGAAATTAATATTACGTAAAACTCTACAGATTGCCTTTGGGTGCATATCGGACGACAGGTGGCACTGCCACGTTCCAATATTTTCCATTCACAGAAAGGCTATCTATCAGCTTCTGTAATATATATACTCACCAAACCTTCTGCGTGACATACATTTGATATATAATATTGATTCAATTTGGCTGTATAACGAGTAATAGTCAAACAGTTTTTTTATTATTATTATCATTCATAGGAATAAGTATGCATGATCCCTGGGGGATGGGGGAAGGGTGGATAAAAATTTTCACTATAATTATCTTTCAAAAGAATTCGATATCACCTTTAAAACGAATAACTGAAACATCGTTTTCTGATGATTTAAAACAAATTTACCGTTTTTTTTTTTTTTTTTTTTTTTCATTTGTAATAATAATAATAATAATAAACCCCTAGAAAAATACATTTTCTAAGATCTTCTATACAGCATAAAAATGATTGTCTTCTGTCATGAAAATCTATGCATTCCCCAGACCCAAAGTTTAGATACAAAAAGCTAATCACGGATGTTATTGAATAAGTAATATAGTGCTTTACGCGAGTTTCAAAGAAAATCACGGGAAAACTCCGAAAACCTAAGTCGACGAGCGTGACCAGGAATCGAAGCCAACACTTCCCGTCTGTAAGGTTCGAGAGTAGAACCTCGCGGTCTCTAATACTCATCGGGAAGTTACAGAATGAGTTTTTTTCTTCTTTTCTTTAAGCATAATTTTAAACTTTTATTATATTTTATTTATGATTCTATTTAAGTTTAAATGTTACTGATAAATTATCAATATTGATAATGTTGTTAAATCGTTACTCTGTTTGATTGTTCTTATTTTATTTTATTTATTTTCACTGAATATTTTATTCAATACTAAAATATACACTAAAACAAAATATGCTTTTCCGTTTAATTCGAGATTTTAAAATGGAAAAATAAAGTGATCTCATAAGTTTTTCAAATACTTTATAAAAATTTAAATAATTGTTTAACTCCATTTTTCCTTAAAATATTGACCTCTACAGCTATAAATGCTTAATAAATTTATGTTTCAAACGTTGAACTTTGAAACATGATTATTCCGGATGTAACAAGGGAAGAGCAGATGAAACTGACATCTGTGGATTGCATTTATTTAATTCTCGCTGACAGTGCAAATTCAAAGGTCTTGGGAATGTCGTGCCGTTATGTGAAGCGGTAATTTTAAAACGTGTAATGTAATCTGTTTTGTTCAGTTTTCGCGTTATAATGACTTGGATAAGCTTTAGAAAAGGTAAAAATGTAATATTTTTAACCTGTAATAGTCTCTATTTTCTATTTATTAAAGTCTTATTTTAATATCAATTAAACAATCATTTTCATATCTGCGTAAGTTCTTAAGCCTAACATTTGATATACTTGTAAGTAGCATTGTATCGCAGAAAAAACTGCTCCTGTTACAGAAAACCGCTTAGAAATTATGGATTCATTTTATTAATTCAGTCTTCTGAGATGGAAATTGTTAAAATGACTATTTTTGGTTATTATGCTTCTGAATGAAGTAACATAAAGAATTTAAAAGATGAGAGCTAATTTTAAGTGAATGCCCTTCCAGACTGGTCATTATGTATTTTAAAATGCTAGTTGGAAGGGTGTTTTCTTGGAGAAATTCTTATGAAGAAAATGAGGAAGGTATGCAATTCTTTTTTTTTTTCTTTTCTTTTTAAATTCTGAAGTATTTATTTAATGTTTATATGATAATATATATACAATCTAGGTTATGCAAATTGCATATTTTTAAAATAATATCCTAAGTTTCACCGACTTACAATTTTAAATATCTCTTTACTGTTATTTATTAAATAAAATATATGAAATTGTTTAACTGCATAATAAAACAAAGATTCAATTCAATTTTATTCCACATCTTTATAAAAAAAGATATTCTGCTTAAAAAAAAGGACGATTTACTATATTATTTATTAATACTAATAATATTTACATTTATCAATTATTTAATATGCCATGATAGCATAATTGCATCAAATGAGGTAAAAATTGCGTTGACTCAATTTAAAGAAATTTAAACATTTAAAAAATACCAATTACATTGCCATGTGGAATAAATTTAAATACCTGCAAACATCATTTTTGTAAACTGCTGCTGTAAACTGAAAATATGTATGCACACATGCACTGAAATTTAAAAATATGAAGTATGTTAAATATTTTAGAAAAATATTATGATTAAATATATATATATATGTATTTAAGTATTTGGACATTTTAAAAATTTCCTCCTTCTAACTAATTTTTAATTTTTTGTTTCAATTTCTTATTATTATAAATTAACAATATATTCTAAACTCAATTATATATTATTTTAGCGGTGTATTGGTACATTCATTTTTGAAATTATTTTTTATGTTGAAATATTAAAACTTTCTATAAACTTCAGCATTCAAATATATTTATAAACTATCCATGGACTTACAAAGTAGTACCCAGAAATGTTTAGAATATACAGGGTGCAAAGTCGAGAGCAGGCCTTTATTTGCGCAACAATTGGTCTCAAACGTCCTCCAATAAGAAAATGTATTTAAAAAAAAAAATGTAAGAATTCATTATATGACATGTTTAAATTTAAAAAATCAATTTACTAAAAATCATAAAAACTGATAATTTTTATACAATTTTCATGACACTAATAGTGTAAGTTGAGTTCTAACCTAAAAAATATAACACAAAAAGTTTCACTTTTGTGCACCCAAAATTGTCTGAGATAGTTAGTTTCAAAATTTAGGATTATTTTGCATTTTCTCGGGCTTTATTAAAAAGTCAATGAAAAATTCTTTAATAAACCCAGGGAAAATGCAAACAAAGTCCAATTAGGATTTTTAAACCGATCCCTTATTGAAGGCCGAAATATGTTAGAAAATCCAAACTTTAAATAACATGTTCCATTTTGGGAGAATAGAAATGAAACTGTTTGTTAGGATGAGTGTCAGTTTTCTAAATATGATTATAGGGATCTGGGACTATGTAAAAATTTAGTTTTTGCAATTTTGAAAAAATAGATATTTTAAATTTAAACATGTTATACCACAAATGCTCATATTCTTTAAAACATTTTGTAACTGAAACTATATATTTGCGACCAATAGTTGCGGAGATAAAGGTATTCTCGTCACAATGCTTTGCACCCTGTATTTAAAAAAAAATATATATATATATATATATATATATATATATATATATATATATATATGTATATATATATATATATATATATATATATATATATATATATATATATATGTATGTATAAATGAATTTTTAATCTTAGTTAAAGCCAAGCAACAGATATAAGATCCCTGAAACCACATAGGTCAATGAGAAGAAAATTACAACAAATTTAAATAACCTGGGGAGACTGATTGTGATTTATTGAAACATTTATATTTTATTTATTGATTTTTATTTTATTTAACTTCAGTCTAATCTTAAATTTATTCCTATATTGTTAGTTGCAATTTTAATAATTTTGCCGGTGCGTAAAAACCACATGAAACTCAAATCAAAAGATACAAACAAGCAACGAGGAAATAAAAAATTAAGACAGCATTTTAAACATTTTTTGTAGGAAAAGCTTAGAATGGTAGAAAAAAAAAAAAAAAAAAACTCGTCAAGGGTGACCCTTTTCGTCGTTGAGCACCAATGTACGATTTCGTTCGTTAGCAGCTATAATAGCATATTGCTAGCGGGCACCCTATCGTACAAGAAATTAATTGAAGTTAGAAATGAAGAATAAATTGGAATAAATTATTTACTTCAAGAAATCAGAGAATCAAACAGAAAACAACCATGAAAAACAAACATTAATCATAGGATGACGCATTCGGAATCACAAGGATTAAAACAAGCAAAATAAATCAAGAGTTTAGTTGTATATAGCAGATGAAGAATAATGATACAACACAGCAACAGGGATATAAATTACTTTTTTTAAAATTCAAATATTGTTTGAGAAATTTTAACATACTTACTATTCCTTTAATTTCAACGTATATGCATGAAAAATTCCATTTTTTATGACTGTAATTCCCAAAAAGTGTCATAACGTGCCTATATCCCTTTAAAAAATTCCTTAAATTTTTGCATTTTTAAAAAATTTCTTTTTCCCCCTAATCTGAAGATAATGGCGTTATAGTATTAATTAAGAAACTTTGAATAAACACCATAAAATGCAAGAACTCGCAACTGCTACAAACAAAGCACGGCTGCTACAAACAAAGCGGCAACGCATTCCACACACTCAACGTGCTTGTTTGCAGCTCTCGTGCCTACAATGTTCGCCTGATGAAGGGTTGTGTCTTCTTTTGACCCGAAACAGTTGGTGCGAGTTCTCGCATTTTATGGTGTTTATTCAAAGTTTTGTAATTAATACTATAACTTCATTATCTACAGATTAGGGAAAAAAAAGAAATTTTTAAAAAATGCAAAAATTTAAGAAATTTTTTAAGGTATAAAGAGACGTTATGACACTTTTTGGGGAAAGCTGTCATAGAATATAGAATTTTTGATGCATATACGTTGAAATTAAAAGAATAGTAAGTATGTTAAAATTTCTCAAACATTATTTGAATTGAAAAAAAAAAGTAATTCATATCCCTGTTCATGTGTTGTATCATTATTCGTCATCAGCTATGTAATTTTTACTTCTAAACGCTCGTACTGAGGGGATTTTTTTATAATGACGTCACATTTTTTTTTTTTTTTTTTTTTTTTAACTACACTATTTTAGAACGTTTACAGTACGTTTTCTGGAACGTTCTGAAAATGTGTATAACGTTTTGAAAACGTTCTAAAAACGTTTAGAACGTTCTGAGACCGTATACATAGAACGTTCTCAGAACGCTTCTATAACACAGATGGTGATAGTTACACGTTCATTGAACGTTCTCTGAACCGTACTATTGTACGTCTTCAAGATGGACAGATAGACGTCTATAACACGTTCAAAGTGAACGTTCTTAGAACGTGTTTGCAGAACAATTTTTGAACGTTCAGAGAACGTTTCGGTGCTGCTTGGGTTATAGTTTTTGACATTTTTGACATGATGGTGGTTTAAACCATCAAAACCTGTCACGTTTCAAAAATCTGCTAACCCTGATATTTCCTGTTCATAAGAAAACTATGATGTCTCACCTCGCATAATATAAAAATGTATGAAACTAAGTGTAGGATATAGATTAAAAAAAAAATATGTTTATTCATCGTAGGGATCCTATGTTGGACCACAGGTGACCTTGGTGTTTTTTCCTGCTTCTGCTTTCAACTTAAAGTAAGGCTGTTTTATAATTCTTTTAAAGTTTTCATTACTTTTATTTTTTTTATTTCTGTGATTTTTTACATTGTTATATCTCTGTTACTTTTGATCATATTTTTAATCAGTGCAGTATTCCCCCCCCCCCCCCATCTTTGTAATAAACCTAGAATGCTCTGAAGAAATTTAGTAATTTAGTTTCATTAGGCGAACTCATTCAGAACATTCCCTGATTTTTCTCAGAAATACGCACGAATATTGACTAGGATTCCTTAGAAAGATACCTATGCAGGGCATTCTACCCATTCCTAGGTCCGACACGTAAGGCTTTAGCCATCTATTAATTGAATACAATATTTTTTAATAGTGAAGTTCAGGAATCGTTTGCAGTCTTTTTTTCGATTAAATAATAATGATAAAAATAATAATTATCATTATTTTAAGTGGTATTCAGTTAAGGGACCTCTAGGACGTGTGAATTCAGTGCAAATTGTTCGTTAATGCCTTACATGTTGCGCAATAGGGGGGAAAATCGTACTAAAAAGGGATTTTTTTAGCGAAATGAGGGAAATTTTAAAGTTTGCATCTGGCAGCACTGGATGTTTCCATGGTTTCATGAAATGTGGTCGAAGAATATGTTGTGACGTTTCCACTTCAGGTAGCGTTAAATTGAGACCATCACAACTTGAACATACACTTATTTATTTTTAAAATACAATTAATCGTAATCTTGAGTAATTATGGGTTCACAGTGAAAGTAGGTGATAAGCCTTACATGAACTCGTAGTTAACAAGTAAAGTAAATCTTGAGAGTCGGCCTTCACAAGGCTAAGTATCAATTATTAAGTACACTATAAGTTATCTACCGTTACCCGGCAAAGTTCTGACTTCCAAAAAGAGAAACTCGAGCCTCGGCTCGCACACAAAACTAAACTCCTCTCTCTTCTTTCTCTTCCCAAGAAAAGTTGGTTTTTGGAGGGGAGTGAAATTGTCCTTTAGGTCTCCAATAGTATCTAGCTGGAGGTGACCCGTTCAGCTCCCATTTGGCAGTTTGTGGCGCCAGGGCGGAGAAATCCGTCGTCTGCAATTTTTCATCCCACATTTCTCCGGAAAGGTGCAACACCGTCAGGGGCGTAAACAGGGCGTCTATCCTTTGTTCAGTAGTGTCAAAAAAGGAGACTTTCTGTCTACTCTGTTTGTGGTTCGAAACATCACAGCTCGCCCCCCCTTAAGACGATTATATGCAAATTTTGCAGAGAATCGAAATTTGTATGGATTCATACAAGGTTACTCCCACAATATTTACTTTGGGTCCAGAGGCAAAAAAAATAACTTCCTCTAATACCCATTTGGTTAATGTTAATTTTAAGAACCTTAATTCTACAGTTCATTCAACAATAATAAATTTACAATAATAACCTAAATACAATTACTACACTGATAATCAAAGAAATTCTACAGTTAATTTTACACTAAATAAGTTTTGACATGATAAACTTTTTTTTTTTTTTTTTTTTTTTTTTTTTACACACGAGAAAAATAAATGAATGAATAAATAAAATAAGAAAACAAGGGAAAAAAAATACAAATAAAACTCTAAGTTTCTCTTTAAACATGATTGAGACCGTCTACATGTTTTATCTCCTTTCCTTTGAAAAGTAAAAGGATTAACGATAACCTCATGCGACGTTGGTATTCCCTTGGGTTCAATTGCAACCGGACAAAAGGATTATGATCCGTCCCTGTTTTAAAGTGCTGACCATCTGAGTGAAGTTTCAGCCCTTTAATCGCGAAAATTATCCTCGCACATCCCTTTTCTGTGGTACAGAATTTCTTTCCGGTTTTCAAAAATTTCCTACACCAAGTAGTATGTTCTTCCTTCTTTTCTATTCCCTTATCTATGGCGTTTGTCTTTAAAATGAATTCCCTTGAGTAATCAGTTGTTTTCCTCTTCCGAATCTTTCCTTTCACTACTATAACCGAAGATACATAATCGCTTTTTCCGATTTCTATACTTTTAAGATCCCGCATCCCTTTATCGTAATTAATTAATATCTCAATTTGATGCGGTGAAGTGCGATAAAGTTTCGAACTAACTGATTCTATATTCTGTCCTATCATATCCGTACGACCTGGTTCGTTCGAAAATATTTTCCAATATTTCATGAATTTTTTTCGTTGCGTTTCAGATTGTTCGAGAGAATATTTTTCCGTTAATTCGCCTTCCTGCATTATTTCCTTCAAATTGAACACACCGAGTTCAGACACGGAATAAGGACTATTTAAATCTGATTCCTTTATTTTGTGACTGTACCTTTCATTTAATGAATTTTTTTGTTTTCCTCTCTTATAATAGGGTTTTAGAAGATAAGTATGGAAGATCTGAGATTTTTCTCTTTTTTCCTGCAAGTTAACACCAGGATCTGGCTCGGAATTTTGGCATTCTATTTTTTTCGGTTCGATCCAAGTAACGGCCAGTTTATTTGGCTTTGAAGCCGCTAAATTTACAATCTGGTTCTCTGGTTTGCACTTATTATGAATAACGTTCTTATCATACAATTTTCCGAAAAACAAAGTCTCGGGAGTCCTAGGAATTTTTCCAAAAATCAACTCCGCAAAATTTGAACCGTTCAGTTCGTACGTTATTGTTCCTAACGAACTAAATATTGCCGCTGGCAGTTGTTTTTCCCAATTCTGGCCTTGCTCTATGCCTAAGAACTTTAATAGCCTTTTACCCGAATCACGGAAACATTCGATCACTTTAATTCCCAATCTCTCAAAAAATGTAGATATAAGATTGCTCATAAAACATATCCCTAAATCGCTTTTTATTTCCTTCGGAAATCCAACCGTACTAGAATTATTTAATAAAGTCTCTGCGATCGGCTCTGATTTATTTTCTGCGAGGTGGATTACTTCCGGACAAATTAAAACTAAATTCATAGCCGTAAAAGTATTTTTATTTCTCTTATCCGAAACAGGTTGGGGATCTACTACATCAATTTTTAATCTAGAAAGGTTTTTAAGTCTAACTTCTTTCGGCCTGATTAATTGTCTGTTATCCGTACCTTTGCAATCGGCAGATTTCCTAACTAACAATTCATTCTTCACGAAACGTTTAGAGTTCCTTTCTTGTTCCTCTTTAGGACACGATTTACTAAAACTCTTATCTTTCGACTGGAGTAACCGAAAACTAACGGTATCCGTCTTAGCTAAGTTTGACACTTCGTTTTCTTTTCTCGGGGGTAAATCAATTTCTTCCCCATTCGTCTTTCCCTCAATTCCTAAGTCCGCGCTAATCCTTTCACTTTCAAACCCTTTGGCCTCGCCTGAATGCTTTGTGCGATTTTTGCTTGGAATATTCTCTTTCTCCCTTTGTTCAGTTTGTTTCTGAATAACGACCTGAATTATCCGATTTTGGCGTAGCTTCATTTCTTGAATAATTTCGGCCGTATTATTGCCTAAGAGATAATGAGACATATTTATACTTAAGTCTACCACAGCCGCCTTTGTTAAAAATCGGCCAGTCTCTGCGAATTCTAGTTCTACCGTGGCTAAGGGTAAACATCGAGACTCGATTTCTAGTTCGGTCTTTAACCAAATTGTTTCTCCATTTAAATTTTCATTTTTAACGTATTTTTCTGAAATTATATCGACACTTGAGCCCGTATCCCGCAGAATCATCATTTGTTCACCGTTCACGCGTGCCTTACTCAGGTAAGGTGAAAAGGAAGGGGCAAATTTTTCCGCTGTATTTAAATAACACACGCGGTCTCCTTTATTTAAATTGGGACACATCGGTCTTAGATGAGATTTTGATCCGCACTCATAACAGGCTGGCTCTTTTCTTTTCTCAAATATTTTTGACCTTTCCCTTTCCTCGTCGACATTCTTATCCCTCCAATTTTTATCAGCCTTCTTATTTCCTATTATTTTGCTATCCTTTTTCTCCCGTTCGTTATTTCGCTGTCTGTCGAAATCTCGCTTTTCGGAATCATTAGAATTTTGTTTTCTTTTTATACCCCTTACCGCTTCATACTCATCTAATTTACTCGCAACCTCTTCGGGTTCTTTTGGAATAGCCCATTGATCTATTAAATGATCCCGTGCTTCATGGGGAGCCCTCTTTTTAATCTGATCTGCGATCATCAATTTTTTTAGCGATTCGAAATTATTAACTTCGACTCCGCTCAACCATCCTTCAAGGTAACTTCTTAGTTCAAATACTAAATCCCTCCAAATCGAATCTGATTTCTTATAATGAGTTAAGAATTTAGTTCTGAAAACCTCAGGACTTAAATTAAATCTGTTCAGCAATAATTTTTTTACATATTCATAACTCTCAATAGACTCCTCCGGTTCTCTTATCACAATCTCCGCTATTTCTACCGGCTTTAAGGCTAATAATTGAGTCACCCACTGATCCTCAGAAATACGCAATTTCTTTGCTTGCCTTTCAAATAAGGTTAAAAATATAGAAATATCCATTTTCTCAGCATCGAACTTTTGCATTACCTGTTTTAAAGATGCGGTCGGCTTAGCACTTTCACTAGCTTGCGAAGTTACGCTAACCGTTTCTGCGCTTTGTTGTAATTTAAGCATTTCTAATTCGTGTAATCTTTTCCCTTCTTCTTCCTGAAACCTGCGGTTCTCTTCTAAACGCCGTTGTTCTGCTTCCCTATCTTCTTTCGCTAGTTCCAGTTGCGCAAGTACGGCGATTTCGTTAAAATTTGGCTCGCTCGAAATTTTCTCAATAATATTTGCGATTTTATCACTAGGTAATACCTCGATATCTAATTCCTCAGCTACTGATTTCAAATCTGCCTTCCGATATTTCCATAACCCGGCCATTTTAATCTCTTTAACTATTACACTAATAGTACACACTAATTAAACAGAAATTCAAATAAATTTTTAACATTAAATTTCTAGAACATACAGGAAATAAAACATGTGACAATAGACTATTTTAAGTTGTCTAACACAATTTTTCAATAAATAATAGCACAAAATTTTAAATTAGTGAGAAGGAATTTGTGTAATTTAATTCACCTTTATTTTCAACAATTTCATTCCTTAAAATACTTTCTAACTAAAACCTCAAAATTTTGACTGCAAAATTCTGAATAAATAGAAAAAATATGAATATTAAATTGCATCAATTATCAATAATTTAGTTTTCAAAACTTCAATATCATTTTCTATTCCCCATAAAATTGATAACGAAAAGTGTTATTTCACTCACTTAACCCAAACAATTAAGAATATATTGCTATATTTCTTCAAAATATAAATACTGCTAATAATACACAACACTTTAAACAAAATAAATGGTTTGCTAGAGTAAAAACTCTCAATTTGCAACCCGCTCTTAACCTTAAGATAAATAATTATTTTCTATAAATTAAATGAAATATGCAATTTAGAATGCCTCTAGAATGACCCAAAATAAATACTGAAAGAGGATACATTATTCTTTCTCCATTTGGATCTTTATCTCTCTTTTGAAAAGGCAGGGGGAGGAGAGTTTGGCATTAGCAGAGTCTCGCTCCGATCAACTTGTCCTCTCGGAAATCTTTTATCCCAGGAGATGTCCCTTGAGGCTGGAATCACTTCACCTTCTTTACTGTATCGTCCGCTGCCACCACTTTAAGCTGAGACGTTTCCACTTCAGGTAGCGTTAAATTGAGACCATCACAACTTGAACATACACTTATTTATTTTTAAAATACAATTAATCGTAATCTTGAGTAATTATGGGTTCACAGTGAAAGTAGGTGATAAGCCTTACATGAACTCGTAGTTAACAAGTAAAATAAATCTTGAGAGTCGGCCTTCACAAGGCTAAGTATCAGTTATTAAGTACACTATAAGTTATCTACCGTTACCCGGCAAAGTTCTGACTTCCAAAAAGAGAAATTCGAGCCTCGGCTCGCACACAAAACTAAACTCCTCTCTCTTCTTTCTCTTCCCAAAAAAAGTTGGTTTTTGGAGGGGAGTGAAATTGTCCTTTAGGTCTCCAATAGTATCTAGCTGGAGGTGACCCGTTCAGCTCCCATTTGGCAGTTTGTGGCGCCAGGGCGGAGAAATCCGTCGTCTGCAATTTTTCTTCCCACATTTCTCCGGAAAGGTGCAACACCCGTCAGGGGCGTAAACAGGGCGTCTATCCTTTGTTCAGTAGTGTCAAAAAAGGAGACTTTCTGTCTACTCTGTTTGTGGTTCGAAACATCACAATGTATATATACGTATGTGTGTTTGTTAGTGGTGTTATCAAGTATCTATAGATTGCTAAATTTCATAACGGTAATAAATTCTTCAATTTACACTACACACACATATATAAATATATATATATGCATATTAACTCTTTAAAAACGGATACAGCAAAAGACGGAATGTGCCGTTTTCGGCCGGAAGGAGAGAATTCAGGGGTGACAGGTATATACGGAAAAAATTCTGCTTGGGTGAAATACTCTTTGTATCCAGCCCAGAAAAGAGCTATTTTAATCCTTTTGTATGCACATTGCTGAGATAAGAGGGCAGATTAGAGATGTCAGACGATGACAAGTGAGGGATATAAGGTGCAAGGGGAGTTAGGAGACATTCAGGATTCCACAGTTCATTTTTCTTTCTTCTTTTTTTTCTGTTACAATGATTCGTTTATGAAAAACAATTATTTACACACACACATACACATCTGTATATATACATCGTAAGAGGTTATTTGCTAAAATAAATATATTTAAATTTAGATTACTGTATATTAATAATTAAGACTGTTTTTTATCATAAAAGATCATATTGGAGAAATATATTGAAATATAATATTTTTTACGGTAATATTATATGTAATAAAGACAATTATCTTTTACTGAATTGAAGGGCTCGTTGAATCATTTCATTATATCAGGTAACATATCATACACTTACAAATTCACATGCTTCTTTATTTTTATTTCATTATTATTATTAATCTTACAAAATTAGATATCTGTCAGTCTCTGGACTTTTCTTATTAAAAAATTGAATTGCATTGTAACAATTTTAATATTTACAGTTAATCAGCTAGAATTAATACAATTTCGCCTGTAAGTTCAAGACAACAGGGAAGAATGAAATTTTATTTTAAAGAAACTAATTATTATTAATTTTTTTTTTTTTTTTTTTTTTTTTTAATAAAATAGTTTCTAATAATGCTGTTCTTTGTTTTAATTTATCAACCTTGAGGTACTTAAAATTTTAATTAAGATTCGGAATTGTTTTTCAAAATTTTATTTTATTCTATTTATTTATAAATATTTTTTTCTTTTAATAACATATGCATTTTAATATTTTTTGTACAAAATTGTTAAATTTCTGGAAAGAAATACAGAAATATCCATTTGCCACTTGCCATATGGCGACTAAATCTAAAGAAAAAATTATAGACTTAAAAAATTAAATAACTTCTATTACATTTTCACAATTACTGGTGAAGTTGAAAGGACCCTTCGTGAAAAGTATCAAACATAAAATGAAAAATACTTAATTTATTTTTTGACGTATGTATATAAAGACTTTTTACAGAATCTTTTACGAAAATTGTTTTATTTAATACATCTTAAAAATCGGTCGAAAAAATTCACTAATTGAAATTTTGTGAAAGAGCAGCTTTTACGGATTTGACTGTTATAAAAAAGCTCATGAAATTTCTAGGTATCAATTTTATAAATTTGAGTTATGTGAAAGGATCCACTTTATGGATATGAAAAAAGGGACCATTTCTATGAGTGGAATTTTATGAAAATACCACGTAATTAGAATTATTATTTATATTTGGTCTGAATTTATCATTGAATATTCTAATTAAAATTTGAATAAAATAGAAGTCTATTAATGAAACAATTTAATAATAATAATAATAATAATAATCTACTGTGTCATTCACGCGACTTTCCTTTACAGTTCAATTCAATACCATAAAAAAGGCAGATAGCAGAATGTAAGATTAATAAGGTAAGATAATAAAGTTCAAGCTTGTTGGGAAATAATCTAAAATATGTTTAGGAACAATTTCAGGGACTACTGGATACCATTATAATATGCCATCAAATAAATTTTTATTACTTATACAATGTTTATAGCGTTAATATATATATATATATATAGATAGATATATTAATTGAATAACATTTCCCATTGCGTAAGGGAGTCCTTGTTTAAATAAGCTGACCTAAAATTAATATTTAAAATTTTCTTCTAAATTAAAAAAAAAAAAAAAAAAAAAAAAAAAAAAAAAAATGGATAAGATACCACCCTCTCCACCCCACCCCCCTCCTCCGTGTATTGCGGATTTCATATTTTATACAAAATAGTCAAAAGCAAAACAGCGATGGCCTTTCTATCAGTTTGAAAGAAATAATTCTCTCGCTCCAGCAGAACTGTTTTTTTACAAAATTTAATTTTGTGCCAAAGGTATCCTATAATCATAAAAATAATTTGTAGTTTTTTAATAAGCTTGACAAAAAATTCAGAAATGCATGATAGTAGACTTGTAAATTTATTCCTTATGTTTATGGAATTGGTATTCAATTAATAATTAAATATGAGTAATTTTCATTCACTTTCAATTAATGTAATTATTCTATATAATTAAAAATAATTCTTATATTATTAGGTACACATACAAAAAGCGTAAATAAATAAATAAAAATAAGTTATAAAGTTTTGCTTCTCAGCAACGATTACTATATTCACTTCTTAAAATTTCTATCGCAAGTATTTTCTTTTATTTTTCAGTTGCTGCCAAAGGAAAACAAAAAGTAAAACTGTTTTTATTGTCTAACTTGTCTGAAAGAAACAGGTCTCATATACTAAAAGAATTTCATATTTAAACTGATTTTAATAATTTATATAAATAAGTGTACCGTTATAATGAATCGTAAAAATCAAGGTTTCTTAAGAATTTATCTAAATGACATAGCATAAAAGTTTCATTTAAAATTTAGAGCACAAAAAGAGAGAAGAACCAAATACTTAATTTTGGAATTGTAACAAAATTTAAACCGAAAAAACGAAAAGAATAAACCACTGAAAAAAAAAAAAAAAAAAAACAAGTTTAACATTTTTATTCATTTTTTTATATTTTTGTTTCTGTGCCTTTCAAATATTTTCAATATGCAAATCACAAATTAGGATAATTTTAAGACATTTTTCGGTAAAGATAGTTATTACGCAATCGTTATGCTTTTTATTTATATTATTTTCTATTTATTTATTATTATTTTCTATTTTGATGTCAAATAAACAA
Organism: Salticus scenicus; assembly: GCA_963930645.1. Classification (NCBI taxonomy): domain Eukaryota; kingdom Metazoa; phylum Arthropoda; class Arachnida; order Araneae; family Salticidae; genus Salticus; species Salticus scenicus. The sequence goes on from OZ005660.1 coordinate 226,944,777, forward strand.
ATAAATAAATAACAGTTATTCTTGACAATTATACTTATAAAAATATTATTAATATATGTTAGAAAATCAATGTTTCTTTTGAATAAGTTTTCATTGTTTTACAGACAAGAAATGGAATAATAATAATAATATATTCTTGCTTTATAAAAACAAATGTTAAATTAAATATCTTATTTAAGATTTGTGTGTTTCCTTTCTAAAAATGATCATTGATTAAAAATTATTATCTCGAAAAGTTTCAATCAAAAAGACTTATTTTAATAAGCACTTTATTTTAAAATAAAAATTTCATCTAGTATGTTATTAACTGATATATTTTCCAAGTGGGTATTTGCTGCGCTTTACAGTTACATTGAAAATCCCTTCCCCCCACATGTATCTTGTAATCCGGCTCATTGTCTAGTAAAAATGTAGGAGAGCATTTTGACAGATGCTACCCCACCTTCTTTTAGAAACTTTGTGGTGACAGAGACCAGTGCTCTATCTAGAGACGGCAATGCAGAGACACGAAAAACTAGACGAGTCCAAATTCATTTTCACAATGCAAAATTTTCCCGTCTTTAAAGGTTAGAAAATCGAGCATGGTTCCGTCTCTAAAAGGTTAACAAATCTAAAATTACAGTTGATAATTTTAGCTGCAAAACACGAAATAAGGCTCATCAGATATAAGAAAAGTGAACTTCGCAAACAATATAAATCACGCCGACAGGGTGATAAATGCGGGGGGGAAGGGGGAGGGGAACCACTTGTGAAACGTAATATCAAGGGAAACACAAACAATGTAATTAAAGCAAATAATAAACTAAAGGGATTCACTATGTTGAAGCATGAAGTAGATTGTTAAACTGTAGGACAGGGCAAGGTATTTGTTTCATAGAAAAATATCGGTTTATTCAATATCTAATCGCTAAACAGATTTACACTTATGCCGATTCTTGCTAATATCATTTTCACGGGAGGCGGAAAAATGGGTAAGGGAAAAATGGGTAACGGAAAGATGGGTAACGGAAAAATGGATAAGCGGAAAAAAGGGTAATGGGAAAATGGGTAAGCGGAGAAAAGGGTAACGGAAAAATGGGTAAGCGGAAAAATGCGTAACGGAAAATTAAGTAAAGGAAGAATGGGTAATTTGCGAATTGCTACTTGCGAATCATATACTGAAATTGCTCCCAAATTATGCCATAGCGTTAAACTGTGTTTCGAAGACATTTCATCTCTGTTACTGATTATTTATTTCACCGTTAGGTAAAAATTTATTCTTTTAAGAGGGCTTAATATTAAAATCTTTCACAGGATCCTTTAAAGTCTTAAAATAAATAAATAAAATAAGCTTTTATTTATTCCTTTATTCACATATTTACTATTTATGAGATTTTAATTATTTTTTAAAAGAAACCATAATGTTAAAATAATAATTAAAAAAAATAAGAAAGAAAGTGTCGGGAGCAGAGAAGTATAGAATGGAGACTATTTTTACTTTTCAGGCAGAGATAAATAGAAAAGCTTTGTTTGAGGTAAACGAAAAACTCTGGATCAATGTTCATAAAAACTTGTTTCATTAGATTTTAGAATCAACTGAAGCGATACTTGCTAACTATTTGTTTTTCCTCAATACGTTTAAAATATAAGTCACCAAACAAAAGTTATATTAGGTCTTTTTAGTTTAAAAAAGTATCATGTATTGAATAAAATAATTTTGTTTTGTTTTTCTTCACAAAACCGTAAATCTCCCTTTTTCTCCCTTGAAATTATGTAAGATCTCCTGTTTTTTTTTTTGTTTTTTTCCCACCAAGGTTGGCAGCTCTACTGGTATAGAACTGTTGAAACACTTCAGTTTTTATGGATTTTATTATTAATATTCATCAAATCATAAATAGAAGTGCGGCAGATTCTTCTAATGATATCGGATAATTTTCTACCTCTTTTTTTTTTTTTTTTTTTTTTCCGCTTCTCTCTGTTCATTATATTTAAATAAATTAGAAAGAATAGTCATTTCTTTCTCGTATTTATACAGAAATAAAAAAACATTTGAAGTCAAGTACAAGTAAGTGTAATTACAGGTAATTTTATAATTATTATAACACATTACAGCTAAAATTTTATGAAACTAATGCAATTATTCTTAAGTATGGCAACATTCTCATTGCTAAAAACATGCTTCTTATAGTATGCTGTTAGATAAATTGCCATTTATATTATAATAGGGTGAATGCAGAATTTTTCAATTATCTTTTAATTATATACAAAAGAAAGACTAATGAATTGTTACCACCACAAGACCATAATCTGTATTATCTTACAGAAATTTACGTAGTTCAAATTATTTATTACATTATTATTTATTAAAATTATGTTCCATAGGGAATGCCAACGATTTTTATTTGAGAAAAATAAGCACTAAATGACGAAAAAAATAATTTTGTGCTGTTATCAGAAGTATTTTTTTTTCCTTGGTTGAAAAATCGAAAAGAATAATTTATGACTTGTATTAAAATAACACAAAAATATGAGGGGGCTGTCAGAGGGGTATTCGCTATACAATCTGATAAAACTTTAATTATTTTTGTTTTAGTCAGAAAGCTTTCTTATTTATTTTAATCTTTTGTGACAAAATAAAAATGAAAGATATTTATATCCTTTCTAATGTCTTTTTTCTTGTTAAAGATTTAATTATTCGACGATTTTAAGGAATTGCCTACAATTATTTCTAGAGTAGAGTAAAACGTAGAGTTTTAAAATTAGATACAGCACAGAGTGGTAAAATTTTATTTAGAAGTAGCTGGGAATCAGGAAGGAAGATTATTATTCCCCCCCCCCCCCCCAAAAAAAAAGAAATTTGCACAATATTTACTTACTAACATAGAATATATACTGTGGAGTTTAAACATGATTTGGGGAGGGGGAGGGGGAGGGGGGGGAGAGAGTAAGGAAAAAAAAAAATAGAATTCTTTCTTTGTAACTTTTTTGTAGCTCTGAATTCCACTATTTGGCTGATATTAACAAATGCACTGATTATTTACTAAATTGGGAAAATAAAAATTAAAAAAAAAACGTTCAGAAATAGAAACAGTTGGGATTCTATTTTCTTCAGATTTCACAAAACATTTCTTTCAATAGCTTCTTTCATATTTAAAGCACGATATTTCATATGTTTGTCATCTTTTTAACTAATATAATACCTCTAATCCATTTTGACAGTGTTATCACTAAGTAAATTGGAACTATTTCTTTGTTAAATCCTATTTGTGTATGATATCACAGGGACGACAGTTGGTCAGCTTTGCACTTCTTTCAAATTCTGTCAAGATTCAACGTTCTTTTATTTTCTACTCCACCCCCCCCCCCCTCATTTTACCGAAGTACAACAATTTGCTTTATCCCATTTCAGTTATTGAGAAAAATGCGCATTACCTGACATGCACAGATTTATTTATTGAAACAGAAATTAGAAATAGGCATGGAATTTCTTAAAGATTGGATACAGTCTTCCATGAATAAAATCTGAAGTTTAAGGAATGACACAAAAACAACTGTCAAATGATTTTTATTTTTATTTATTTATTTATTTTTTTAAGTTTATTATTAAAAAATATAAAATCTCATTAATTTTTAAATAATAATAATTAAAAAATAAAATAAAAAATAGCGCACTTTATTCTTTTCTACTCTATGGTCGTAAAATTTATTCTGTAGACCAACTTGAATAAAACATGATTTCCGGCTACATTCAGTAAAAGAAGGCATTTTTTTAGCGTATTTTTATTGAAAAAAAAAAAAAAAAAAGAAAGAAAAAAAAAAGCTTGTTCCTGATTAAATTGGTGGAAGGTTTTGAAATTTCTCACGAAATTTGAGATAGCAGATAACTAATATCTGAAAATACCAGAGCCGGTTATTGAATCCAGGCCGTCCACTTTTAATTAAATATATTTCGATTTCTTTTAAACAGCTGTAAAAAAAAAAATAAATAAATAAATTTTACCGCCTATTGGAGTTATGCCATGTTCAAATTTGTCGTGTGATGTAGCTGCAGACTTGGTGACCTTGCCAACATAATTATGTGAGTCGTGCCGAGCTGGCTATCAGCCTGGGTAGCTCAGTGGTTAGAGCATCCGCGCATTAAGCGAAATGTCCAGTGTTCGATTCCCGTCTCTGGTATTTTTCACATAGTTTGTAAAAAATCAGCCTTCTCCTTCATTCTATCAAAATTTAATTAAAGATAGTTTATGAAATTTTAACATTTTAAGTTAAAATGAAAAGTAAGAACAAATATTGTTTTTAAAACTTAAAGAGAAGATATAGCGCAAATTATTTCGAGATTCTGCCTTTCCCCTCTAATTTTAACTTAACCATAATCACAATATTGGTTTCAAATTGAAGTGGCCGATGAGCGTATTATCCCAGTGACCTCCCTGCTACTCTTAATTTTGTTTTATAAATTCGATTTACATAAATTAAATGGCAACGATTATGATGGCATTTTCAGGACCAGTTTTGGGGGCCTTTGCTACTCAGGGCCCCTGGCACGTGCCACTGTGTTAATCAGGCCGTTGTTTGTGTGTGCATATGTTCTTTTCCCTGGATAAGCGTGTGTACATTATTATACCATATTTGATGACCTTGTACTAGAAATTTGATGCCCCCCCCCTCAAAAAATAATCCTGGCTACGGCTTTGGTTCGACACCCCCCCCCCCCCCCAGAAATTTCTCAAAGTCGGCACTGCTGCCTGAAGAAGAAGTAATTCTTAATGTTACTTCATCATTTTTATCGGATAAGGACTATTTGTTTGAAAATAATTCAGTAATATTATATATGGATTCTTTAATAAATTGTGGAAATTCAGAAATTATAAATACTGATGATTAGTGTGATGTAATCGATTAACTACCGATATTTTTGTAAATAGTTTGTCTTGTGTATGGTAACACCAGAGTTAAGTGTGCCGACTTCGACACAGTGTGTGTCGTGGTTAGTTAGTTCAACAGACCGCCACTCTTTCGAAGCTTCATCTCTTGCGTTGTATTCTGAATTTAACAGGAGCTTCAGATGCCTTCCAAGAAAAAGGAAAAGGGATATTAGTTTTTCGCCTTTGTCTTCATGACCGCTGTGGGGCGGAAGGAATTTAGTATTTCTTTTTATCGCGTATTTTTCGAAGATGGAATAGAGGTCACCAGAAATGATTAGTGTAGAAGGGGATACGGACGGGTATTGTAGCCTTAAGGTGGGGGAGAGATTTAACCTGTTTTTCAGGATTGTTGCATTGTGTTATACCCGGTTTTTCAGCCTTGTACAATTGGAAAAACAGATGAGTTAGTTTCATGGTTAATTTTCTTGTACGTTCTTTTCATAGATTAAAGAGAATTTAGGGGACATGTTTTGTTTCTTTAAAAATCAGAAAAAAAAAATCTTACAAACTATTTAAGATTTACAGAATCAGTCTTTTATTACAGGCTTTTTAGATAAGTACTTATGATCGATGTCACGTGTCTGCATTGATTTAATTTCCATTTATTGTTTATTTACAACTAGCAGGCTACGCCGCGTCGCTGGTCACTATTTTTAAATGAATCACTCTAATTAATGAATTCTCAAAATTGCATTAATTTTTATCATATGATAAAAAAAGAGAAAAAAAAAATCTGATCGGGAAAAATGTCGCACCGGGTCCCCACTGCCTTCCGCAGCGTAGACCCGTGCGCGATGCGCGCGAACGAATGCATATATATGAGCGCTGCGCGCTTCACCATCCTTATGATTTTCAAAATTCCATATTATTACTGATAAACTTTTATTCTTAAGAGAAGAAATTAAAAAAAAAAAAAAAAAATCATTTCTGATCGGATAAAAACTCACACCGGGTCCCCTCTGCATTCGCCCGCTAGCGGGTCAGTATTTTTAAATGAATCACTATAATGAATGAATTCTGAAAATTGCATATTATCACTCATTAACATTACTCTTAAAAAAAGAAAAAAGGAAAAATATCATTTTTGATCGGGTAAAAACTCACACCGGAACCCCACTGCCTTTGGCAGCGCTGCGCGTGCGTATTCCTTCACCATCCTTATGATTTCTCAAAATCCCATGTTATTACTCATAAACTTTCATTCTTAAGAAAAGGAATTTTAGAAAATGTCATTAATCATCGGGTAAAAACTCGCATTGGGTCCCCACTGCCATCGGCAGTGCAGACCCATGCGCGAGCACGTGTAAAGATATACGTGCGCTGCTCGCACATATTCTTTCTAAAATCAAGCATTTATTCTTAAGAAAAGAAAATTTAAAAAATAATTTCTCATCGGATAAAAAGTCGGACCGGGTACCCACTGCCTTCGGCAGCGCAGTCCCATGCGCGCTGTGTGCGCCTATTCCTTCTCCGCCCTTGCAGCCCCTCCTAATTAACCTACATATACCAATTTTAAACGGTCTAACTCAATTAGCTGAGATGCAAAAGAAAACCTAATCAGGACACTCTAAAACGTGTAAATCAGGTTAAATCTCGAATTTCACTTTCGATAACATAAAAGTACTTTAAAATGGCTTTCGAATGATGTATTAAAAACAATTTAATCATAATTAGAATTTGAAATATTGAAATTTTAAAATATTACAGCACCATCTTGCGGTAGAAAATTCTGTAATCTACTATTCAAATCCAAATCAACAAAGCTTTCAAATAATGTATTACTTATAAAACTATTTTAATTAGTAGCTGAGATACAAAAGAAAACCTAATCAGGACACCTTGAAACGTGTAAATCACGTGAAATCTCGAATTCCATTACTTACGGTAGTCGGCTAATGCAGTGTGACAGAAATTTGTGGCGTCTGTTCTTGAAATTCAATTCAAATAAGTTTCAAAATGACATATTACTTTTGGAATTATGCTAATTAGAAGCTGAGATACAAAAATTATATAAACACTTTTATAAAACGATTTATGTCTGACTTTTTCGTGGTTTTCTCCGAAATTTGCGTAATTCTGGGCTAAACACTGTTAAAAGTCCATAGTATGAAATGTGAAAGGAGTATCAGAATTCGAAACTCTGCAAAATATAAAAGAATAAAGGCGTTCTGGGTTTTCCGTTGTTTTCTCCGAAACAATCGTTCCTTTTATACCATCTTAATCGGTTACAATAATTTCTCTTTTTATCTCAGACAGTAGTCTGGCGTTTGAAATGATGTTGCCACAAAAAATTCATACTTTAGTTAATTTTAAAAAATCTAATTGTTGTACCGATAAGCCGCTTGCACTCTTAGATTCAGAAAATTTGCCTCTTACATTTGGTACCAAATTCGTAACGATCGGACTAATATTTTAAATTTATTTTCCACTTTTTCTGCTTTTAACTCCGTTAAAATATCTATTTTTATGCAATTGCGGTGTATTCTCATTCATTGAGATCGCTTTCTGATTAGGCATGATTCTACATTTTAATTAATATCTCCACAACTAATTAAAATTTTTAAATTCTGTTTTGAGGAGGACCTCGGAAAGGCTCCAGAGCATCCGTATGTCAGTTCTTGTACTTCTGCGTTCAATAGGGGCTGAATGTATAAAAGAACAGACAGACAGACAGTCAAACCTTTCCATTTATTATTATAGATAAATGCAAGTATAAATAACAAAATAAAATTTTATTTTTATAAACGCGAGTTCATGCATAATTTTAAAATGAGCACTAACTTTTAAAAAATTTTATAATTTCTATGGAGTTTTCAAAATTTTAACATTTAAAATTAATATATCAATATATAATCTATGTTTAAAACTATTTTATTATTGGTGATTATGTATAAATTTTTACACGCACATTTTAATAAGGTTAAATGAATAATTTATTGTTGTAAATTTTGATATAAATGTTAATGCAATTTCCAAAGGCAGAGCGCTAACCATTTGGCTACCAGATGCCTTAGGCGCATTATTATTGATAGAAATTAATATGTATACTTAATAGTCAAATTTTTATAAATGTCTGTGCTACAATACTCTTTTTATAAATAATTAATGTGTATATATATATATTTAAAATAAATAATTACTTCGTAGTATTAATTAATAGAGACCTACTTTGCTTTGAGTATTAGAATTGTTATTGATAAAATGCAATTATTTATAATAATAATCACAATATTAAAACTATTTAAATAATTACCATATTTAAATAATTTTACATTCATATTATTAATATTTGGTATTATTACTATGAACTTCGTAGAATTATTTTTTTTATTTTAAAACTTTTTTATTAGTCGTAAAAGAAAGCGAGCTGTGAATTTTATTTTTGAAAATATTACAAACAATAAATTTGCCATTCATGTATGTTTCTTTACAAAGAAGAAATTTTCAATTTGAATAAATGTTACTGTGAAAAGTTTTGCATACGGAAATTACTTTTTTTTTCGTTCTCTTCATTGGACGTATCTTTTATATTTTTCTAGGAGATCAATTTTTTTGTTTCAAAAGCTTTCGGTAGAATATTCAATGGATTACTCAAATAATTATAAACATCATTTTATAAATAAGCTGAAAAATCGATTATGAAATATATTTTTCAAAAATTAACCAATAACATATTTTCCGTATTCTTATTTTACGCATAACAGCTAAACAAAAAAACATATTAGCATAAAATATCGATCACATACTCGTTATCGAACCATTAATTGAATTTTATATAACTCTGGCAATAGTTTGTAAACTGATAGTAGTTATATACTTCTTTTAAAAAATCCGTGATAATAGAAGGGGAAAAACGGTTTTTATAGAAAAATGAAGGTGGTAGACTGAAATTCTTCAACTACTAGGGTAACTTTCAATCGAAGTTAAGTTTCGAAAAAAAAAAAAACCACAGTAAAGTCGATGAGCTTCTAGTTCGAAGAGTGCCAACTGGGATCGAGCCCGGCATTTCTCATTTACCAACTTAAAGCGCAGAACTTCTAGATCGAAAACAGTGGAATGTTTATCTTTACTAAATATCTGTTTTTCAGCGTATTTTTCTCTCAATGATTTTTTTTTTCTTTTTAATTTGGTATAAACATTTGACTAATTAATAAATTTAAATTTTCTTCTGGAGAAACAGAAAACCTGTGCATTATTACATGCCTTAGAAGTTAATATATAGTCTTCCCGTTGTTCGTAGAAATTTGCAATATAGCAACGCCACCTAATGCTCAATATGCATCCAAATTGAACCAACATAATGACTTTCTCACACATCAAGTTTTGTTTGACAATAAGAAACAAAACCTGCGATATAGCTTTCCCTTAAATTGCGAAAATCGTGATATAGCAGCGCCAGCTCTTGACCGATTGTCACCAAAAGTTTAAAGGCACTCATTCATGTAAAGGTTCATCTGCATAAAAATTTTATTCAATTCCGTACAGTAGTTAGTGAGAAATAGCTTTCTCTTAAATTAAGAAAATTGCTGTACAGCAGAGCCACCTGTTAAACAATCAATAATGAAAGTTGATAGGCAATTATTTCTGTTAAGATGCATTTACATGTAAATTTGTAAGCAAACATGCAATAGTTTCTGAGATATAGCCTTTATTAAATTTGTGGAAATCGCTAAATACAGGCGACATCTGTTGAGCAATTAACTCTAAAAATTGATAGGCAATAATTAAAGTCAAGGTGCATAAACATATAAATTTACATGCAATTCTCTGCTGTAGTTCCTGAAACACAATCGTCACAATTTTTTTTTTACACACACACATGCAGACAGGCGGAGAGACAGAGATTTTCCAAAAATGGTCAAATCGTGTTCTGGAGGCCTCAAAACATGTAATTTTGTCAAAAACCATACGTAAGAAATTTTTAAAAAACCAATAATTTCTTCTATGGAACACAGAAGAAAGTATTAAAGGAAAAAAAAAAAGAAAAAACTCTTTTAATGATAATTCAAAATCTCAACCATCAAAATATTGTTTTTTCAATAGTGACCAACACCATAAAGTTTGTTTTGATTTTTTTTTTTCCCATCATCTAAAAATGAGAAGTTTATTGATAATTCATGAACTCCTCTTATATATGTATATAAAGTACACAATTTGTAGAAACAATTATTAATTAAATGTTCTTTTTCCCTCCAGATACATTTAAAGTAGAGTTCTGATTTATCCCTTTCGTGTAATAACATAATACTCTCAATACAATGTAATTCAAATACAACAAAAACATTCGTGAGTTTTTATAAGTAAGAGAAGAGTGAAGTGTCTCAGAAATTGCTTAAACCTTTTCAATCCTTTTGTTAAAACTAAATATTTTTAACCGATCTCAATATTTTTCAAAAGTCAATTTTATTTGTAAAAACTTTTGTGACTATAACTTCTTTTAAGGATATAAGATAAATTCTCACTGATTCTTTAACTCATTTTCTAATCATTTTAACTCTAATCTTCATGGCAAGACAACTCATTGAATTCAATTCACTTGTGCTTGTGACATGAGACCTATGTCACAACTCACTACAAGGCATATAACTAGAGCCTCTAAATAAAATAATAGGCCGGCGCATCACCGCCATTTTTTTGCCTCCGAAGAGCATTCTCGCTTGGCGTCCTTATCGCTTCCCTAATGATTTTAAGAAATCTCGATCAGTAGCTAATCCGGTCAAGATAAGAGCAATAAGCAACAATAATATTCCTAAAAACGCATTTTTTTTCACAGTACAATCTCAGGATGTTATTTTATTCAGAGGATATCCTATGGATGTACTGGGGTAAGACGTGTTGGTAGGGCGGTTTCTGTTTCTTTTACAAAATGACGCCAAAACTCAAATACACAGTAATAGAAGGTCTGTGAACACTTTATATTCATTCCTTGAATGATTATAACAGTTTATCGCTAAAGAAACTTCCATATCATAGTTTACTTAGCTAAAACAATGAAATATAATAAAACAAGTTACTCTAAAGTAACGTAAGACGATAAAAAAACTGTTTGTCGTTTGTTTATCAGAGAAACGCGTTGGGTACATGTGGAAACCCTAAGGCAACAAAATGCCTGATGTGTCAGCTCGTATATATAGGAACCTTACATATAACAGATGACACAATGCAATGCTTCATTTCATACACACGTCTTCCTTCGCTCTTTTGGAGTTGTAGTTACCACATATAAGCCCCTCATCTCTTAACACTAATATCAAAGTTCATGACAAAACAATTCCTTCAAATCACTTGTGACATGAGAAACTACCAATTACCTACCTCACAACTCAGTACAATATATGACACAATACTTCATTTCATTCATGCATCTTCGTTCAATCTTTTGTAGTGTAGTTACCGAATGTGGATCTCTCGCCTCTTAACACTAATTAATCTTCACGACAAAACAACTCTTTCAATTTATGTGGGACTGGGTCATGACAAACAGACTACCTCAAAACTCAATACAACAGACGCCAGAACACTTATTTCATTCATACATCTTCCTCACTCTCTTGCAACCCCTCATGTCATTTGAAACATGACATTGTCCCACTTCAAAATACTTTGAAATGCCTCAATGTCATGACAAAATTTTTCCCTGTCCTACCTAACACTACTCATGATTACAAAGGCAATAATAATACAAGTCAATTTCAAACTTATGTTAAAAACCTATCTAATAAGAATATTCAGATAAATGAAAATAAGAAAATTGGAATTTTAACAGAAATTGGGGAAATAATTGAAAAAGACACAGAAATTGATAATAACATTCACTGTCAAAAAAAAGCCCAGTTTGATGCAGTTTCCTGCCAGAAATTTTCGGTAATTCTGAAAAATAAGTCTCTATCGACGGGTAAATTCCCGAGACAGAACGTATTTTCTGAATTACAGAACATTTCTGGCAGCAAACTACAGTAAGGCTCCTATATATACGAGCTGGCGCATCAGGCATTCTGTTGCCTTAGGATTGCCACATGTACCCAGCGCGTTTCTCTGATAAACAAACCACAAACATTTATTTTATCGTCTTACGTTACTTTAGAGTAACTTATTTTATTATATTTCATAATTTTAGCCAAGTAAACAATGATACGGAAGATTGTTTAGCGATAAACTGCTATAATCATTCAAGAAGTGAATATAAAGTGTTCGCAGACCTTCTATTACTGTGTATTTGAGTTTTGGCGACATTTTGTGAAAGAAACAGAAACCGCCATAACAACATAGAATAAAATAACATATGTCCTCAGAATAAAATAACATCCTGAGAATGTACTGTGAAAAAAATGTGTTTTTAGGAATATTATTGTTGCTTATTGCTCTTATCTTGACCGGATTAGCTTCAGATGAAGATTTCTAAAAATCATTAGGAAAGCGTTGAGGACGCCAAGCGGGAATGCTGTCCTCTTCAGAGGCAAAAAATATGGCGGTGATGCGCTGGCCTATTATTTTATTTAGGGGCTCTAAACTAAAGTAAACAGGGCTTATTTATTTTATTTTTTTTGACAGTGTTGATATTTGTCCAGATTTAAAAACACAAATTTTAGGTTACATCCAAGCTTCTGACGAGATAATTAAAATGATAAAGAATTGCGTCCTTTGAATTTTGATGTTAAACATCTCCAAAGTGATAAAGGTAAAGAATTTAAAAAAAAAAAATTAAGTAATTTCGCAGCTTTTTCTAAATCTATGAAAACCTTGGGACTGATAAAGTAGCACATAATTTAAAATTTATTACTGAGTTCACAATTAAAACCCTACCATTTCCAATACCACAATCTTTACAACAAGAAGCAAAAAGTCAAATAAATCAACTTCTAGAAGCATTGATTATAGAGAGAAACTGTTCTGTTTGGGTTTGCCCCATTCTTTTAGTTAAAAAGAAACTAGACGCAACTGGTAAACAAAATTATAGAATCGCAATGGATCTTCGATTGCTTAATTCAATAATTCAGGATCTTCGTACCCACTACCCAAAATACAGACAATTATTGCTGATTTATTAGCCTATAAATATTTTACATGATTGAATTTTGGACAAGCTTACCGCCAGATTGCACTACCTGAAAATTGGCAAGATAAAATAACTTTCACTTCTATGTTTGGTAGCTTTAAATATAAGACTTTGTTTTGGTTTAAAAAATGCAGCATCTCAGTTCTAATCCTTAAAAGATACTATAATAGATGGAATTGGTTTAGAGGGTATACATGCTTATCAGGATCATAGGCGTAGCCAGCTTTCCGAGCGGGGGGGTGCCCAAATTTTAAACTGAAAGTTACAATATGAATACATTATGAACACAGTGAGCATATGTATGCGTTTTAACACATATGTTATGTATAACTTTTATATATGTGTGCGTTTTAACACATATATAAAAGTTACACAAGTTTACACATGTACGTTTTAACGTTTAAATTAAGTAACTTTCGCCGTTAAAAATGCCAATGTAACAAAATGTTAAATGCAGACTGCAGTTTCGGTAGTGTATATCGGTGCATTTGGCATCCTTTGAAATATCATTTGATAAAGTTTGGACTTCCAAAGTAGTGCCGCTATCTGTCTAACAGGAAAAGAACAGAAGTTTGAAAATTGATTAAAACAAGGAAAGAATCTTGCATGAAAAAATATTAAATGGTGTCGAATATTTGGTTTCAGTACGAAACCAATGAACGTTAAAAGGTTAAATAAAAACCTCAAGCCTTAAGTTATAAACGAAAACCTAAAAACTAAACTACGAAAAAAATTATACTATGGAACTTGTAAACTTGATAAAGTAGAATTATAATGGTACGTTTACTTTATTTATAATCTCATTTCATTTCTTTTATTTTACCAGTTTCAAATTATGAACCTATATATATATATTTAATTAAATTTATTTATATATATATTAAATTAATACAATCTTGTAGCTACTTTTTAAAATTATTTTTTTTTCTTTCCCATATTCATGAATAACATTTATTTTCTATATTTTAAAACATTGTTGTATTGTTGTAGTTTTTATGTTAGTTTCAAACAGAATAGTACAAACGGGTACTATGATCGCTATAAAATTAAAGTGATACTTATTAATAAGATTGTAATAAACTGTTCTGTGTACCATAATATAAAAATGTGATGTGTGTAAAAGTCGCAAAAAATAAAATCAACATTAAATAAATGTATCGAATCGGGGAAAGTGTAGAAACACGCCACAGACCGGACCAAGCGCTGACCATTAGCCAAATAAATTTACAAATTACCACTGTACATCAGAATTCCATGAAAAATTGCTTAAAGTAAAATGAAAACATTAAAAGGGACACATACCAATAAAATTGCACTGAAAATCTCCCCCCCCCCCCCAAAGTAAATGTATCAAAAATGGAGGACAGATAAAAAGCTAGTGGGGTGTCTCACAATCCAACCGTGCACTGGCCATCAGCCGAAAATATTGTCTAGCAACCACCAAAATTCAAAATTGCATACATAATCGAATCCAGAAATATTCATTAATAAAATATCACGAAAAATCATCATGACATAATGTCGGAAATTTTCTACCTACACAAATAAACGCCTTTGCTATTTAAAAAATTAAAAGACTAAATAATGGAGCATATTTTGTGCACACCTTTCTTTGATGTTTGTATTTTCTGTGTTGTCTTGAGCTTCCTCTTCAACTCTCTTTTTCTTTGGTTGGAATAATTATCAAGTCCTTCACATTTTTGCACATGATTCCAGAACAGTTTTTTGTTTCTTTAAGTCATTCAATTCAATACAGCTTTAATAGAATTATACACCACTTTCTCCAGATCCAGGATTTTCAGGAAAGAGAAAATTGTTTCATAAAATCGCATGAGAAGAAGGAATCCGAATAAATATTTACACTTTAGCCTAATTTTTAATAATTTTCTTTCTTTATTAATTACAAATAAAAAATCGCCTGTTCATAAATACATAATTTATTTTCAGCAATAAATCGTTTGTCAAAGTTCAAAAGTAATGCAAACGATTATAAAATGTTTTATTATTATTAAATTTAAATGACAGCTTTTAAATAAGGTAAAAAGATTAAATAAATAAATAAATATGGCATTTAGTCACAAAAATAAGATATTGTATGGTTGACCGACCATTTCTGAGGTGCTTTAAAAAAGTTGAAAACTGTTTTAGAAACAATTTTGTTTGGCATATATTTTTGTGAAGGGGAAGCATGTCTATTGCATCCTTCAAAACCCCCTGTTTGATTACTCTACCTGCATTCTTAAAACATTTAAGGCTTAAATTAAAAATATTTTTTAAATGATTCACAGAACTTTCACCCACAGTAAATTTTTCAAGAAAAGTCTGCTTATGATATGATTTACAATACTAATTTAAAATTTCCAGTGTTGTCTTTTTTTTTTTTTTTTTTTTTTTTTAAATAGCAAATAAGACAGGCCGAAGAAGAAATTTTTTTTCAGGTTGACATGTTTTTCTGATATATTTTTGGATGCTGTTTAAGGAAAACTTATTTAAAAATTTCCCTCATGTACAGTTCTGAAAAAAAAAAAAAAGAATTGTTTGAGCATAAAGCTCCATTTTTTTCGACTCCCATCTAAATTACTTCCCTGAAAATTTGGGTGATGTGAGTGGAGAACAAGGAGAGCTGTTTCACCAAGACATCAAAGAAATGGAAAGCGGGTATCATAGACGATACATTTTTAACATGTTAGCAGAATTTTGTTGCATGTTGCATAGAGAATCCCCCCCCCACACACACACACACAAGACCCTCAAGCCTTGCAAAAGGTAAAATGCTCTAAAGGGGGATTCGATGTGAAGACATACATTTAAAAGATAATATGTAAATAATAGTCTATTTCAATGTATTTTTTATATAGATTGTTTCGAATTTGTTATAACTTCTAGACGAATTCTTTCGATTTTCATCCTTACTTTGTGAAAATTTCTTACGTGATAGGAAAAAAATAATCATTTCTGAATTCAGATTATCAAAACACATTAGAGACTCCCAACGAAGTACATAAACAATTTGAAAAGTACGATTTCGCAGACCAGTGTAATCGGAAAAAAATTACCCGCTAAGTTATCATGATACTAGACATGCATTCAAATCAACAATTACTAAAAAGATTATTATTGTATTCAAAGAACTTCAAAACCTGAAATTATCGCAAATATTTAGTTTCGAAAATTCGACCCCGTAAATAATACTTTCTGTAGCTCATGGTAAGGGAAAGTAATTATCATTTTTAAACTTTTTTATGGTAAGGGAAAGTAATTATCATTTTTAAACTTTTTTACTAGACGCAATATAATTTGGAATGAATGCTTTTAATCGAACCTAACTTTTCTTACAATCTTTTATATGAAAATTATTTTGTATCAATGAAATATGTTAGTTTCATTATGTTTAGTTCACTTTAAAAATGTTGTTGATATGCACCAACTAGAAATTTTGCATGTCATAGTATACGGATCATTATGATATAAATTGAATACAATTTTTAGACTTCCTGCCAATACCAGCTTTTGAGTTATGCCCATGCGCCATGCAGGCTAACCACAAGAACCTGGTTATACAATTGAGCGGACTTCAAGACATACTATTGTAAAAACTATTTCATATTCAAAAATTGGACCGCAAAACATTACATTCTCCAACATGTATGGGTAAGAGAAAGTTTTAAAAAAAATGCTCATTAAAAAGAAATGAAAAAAACTTGACTCTCTGTTAAGGCCACGAGTTTAAATAAACTATATCATTTTATCGCCTCTTTTCCTGCTTTTCCTTGAAGAAAAAACAAACTACTAATTTCATTTTATTTTTCTTGTTTACCAAGAAAAATTACTTTGCAAATTTTTGTAAGAAATGTGCAAGTAAATTTGGATTTATGAACAATTTAGATTATTCTTTTAAATATATTTTACCACCATGTTTAAGAAAGTGTCTTTCTATTGCATAGAATCATTGATATTAGTAATAACAATTTTTTTTTTTAAACCTTCAAATCTTTTTTTTTTTTTTTCTGTTTTCAATATGTTTTTGTTAAATATACTGAATGTTTGTGCGTGAGCGAGGGGGTGCCCGGGCACCCAGGGCACCCCCCCCCCCCCCCCCTGGCTACGCGCATGAGGATGATCTTATATTTGGCTCAAATAGCTTTGAAGAAACATGTAATAAATTAAATAGAATTTTAGAAGTCTTTATAATATGTAATTTAACTCTTGCACCTAATAAATGCTCATTTCATCAAACTGGAGTAAATTACCTTGGCTTTCATATTGAGAAGCTTTGTATATCCCCAATACAGTGAAACATTGTTAAAATTAACTCTTTTGCTACTCCGTCGAATAAAATGCAATTTCAAAAATTTACTGGTGTTGTAACATTTTATAAATCTCTAGTACCTGACTTTTCTAAATTAATACAACCTTTAGTAGATTTAACTAAACCTAAATCAAAATTACACTGGTCTGATAAACATCAACAAATTTTTAACAAAATTCAGAAAATTCTGACTGCATAATCCATGGTTAGGCTACCTGAATGGAATAGGGTTTTCTATTTAAATACAGGTACTTCAAATATTTCAATTGCAGGGATGCTAATGCAGAAACGTGACAATAAGTTATTACCAGTAGCTTTCCTTTCTAAATCATTGAAATCATCTGAAAAACGTTATCCGGCGCTGAATTAGGAATTGATGGCTATCTACAAATCAGTCATTGCATTTAAATATTATTTGTACAACAGAAAATTCATAATACTATCAGAAAGTGCTCCACTGAAAAAAATACAAAAAGACGACTAATCCTACAGATCTCACTACAAAATGGCTGATGGAAGTTTCAGATTATTCTTTTGGGGCCCTAGCATATTCCCGTCGACAGTTGTAGAACCCCTAAATAAAATAATGGGCCGGCGCATCACTGCCATTTTTGGCCTCCGAAGAGGACAGCATTCCCGCTTGGCGTACTTATCGCTTCCCTAATGACATTAAGAAATCTGAAGCTAATCCGGTCAAGATAAGAGCAATAAGCAACAATAATATTCCTAAAAGCACATTTTTTTCACAGTACATTTTTAGGGTGTTATTTTATTCTCAGGATATCGTATGGGGTAAGATGTGTTGTTAGGACGGTTTCTGTTTCTTTTACAAAATGTCGCCAAAACTCAAATACACAGTCTGCGAACACTTTATATTCACTTCTTCAATGATTATAGCAGTTTATCCCTAAACAAACTTCCATATCATAGTTTACTTAGCTGAAATTATAAAATATAGTAAAACAAAGTACTCTAAAGTAGTGTAAGACGAAAAAAAAAATGTTTGTCGTTTGTTTATCAGAGAAACGCGCTGGGTACATGTGTCAACCCTAAGGCAACAAAATTCCTCACGCACCAGCTCGTATATATAGTAGCCTCAGGCAGTTGTCACCATCGAGCAGATATACTAGTAGAGGGTAAAGCTCCTATATATATGAGCTGGCACATCAGGCATTTTGTTGCCTTAGGGTTGCCACGTGTAGGGAGGGTTCTCTGATAAACAAACGACAAACATTTTTTTTTATCGCCTTACGTTACTTTAAATTAACTTGTTTTATTATACTTCATAATGTTAGCTAAGTAAACTATGATATGGTAGTTTGTTTAACGATAAACTGCTATAATCATTCAAGAAGTGAATATAAAGTGTTCGCAGACTGTGTATTTGAGATTTGGAGACATTTTCTGAAAGAAACAGAAACCACCCTAACAAGAAATCTTGCCGCAGTTCATCCATAGGATATCCTCAGAATAAAATGACATCATGAGACTGTACTGTGAAAAAAAAATGTGTTTTTAGGAATATTATTGTTGTTTATTGCTCTTATCTTGACCGGATTAGCTTCAGATCAAGATTTCTTAAAATCATTAGGGAAGGGATAAGGAGGCCAAGCGGGAATGCATGGCGTCCTCTTAGCCTCTTTGGAGGCAAAAAAAAAAAAGAATGGCGGTGATGCGCCGGCCTATTATTTTATTTAGGGGCTCTATAATGGGCTCTTCTCATCTGACATCACAGGTCACATAACATTAGAGCCCCTAAATAAAATAATAGGCCGGAGCATCACCGCCATTTTTTTGCCTCCGAAGAGGACAGCATTCCCGCTTGGCGTCCTTATCGCTTCCCTAACGGTTTTAAGAAATCTTGATCTGAAGCTAATTCGGTCAAGATAAGAGCAATAAGCAACAATAATATTCCTAAAAACACATTTTTTTCACAGTACATTCTCAGGATGTTATTTTATTCTGAGGACATATGTTATTTTATTCTATGTTGTTATGGCGGTTTCTGTTTCTTTCACAAAATATCGCCAAAACTCAAACACACAGTCTGCGAACACTTTATATTCACTTCTTGAATGATTACAGCAGTTTATCGCTAAACAAACTTCCGTATCATCCTTTACTTAGCTAAAATTATGAAATATAATAAAATAAATTACTTTAAAGTAACGTAAGACGATAAAAAAAATGTTTGTCGTTTGTTTATCAGAGATACGCGCTGGGTACATGTGGCAACCCTAAGACAACAAAATGCCTGATGCGCCAGCTCGTATATATTGGAGCCTTAGCCTTCCGGAAGCTGCGCCCGTCTACGTCACATTCGCATCTTTCCGCCAATATTCTGCACTCTCCGTCGAAGCTCAGCTGTTTTGGATTCCAGGTACAGCAAAGGAAGACTGAGTAGCTTTAGATTGCAATGATAGAGGAAGTAAGGGCTTGTCACTATATATATATATATATATTGTTTTTAATTTTAAAATATTTTTTTTTTAAGAATAGTAAAGAGAAATCTTATTAGTCAGAGCTTTTTGAAACTTTTTAATGTTTATATTTTCATAATATTTTTTTTTTCATTAGAAGTTTAAATACTAAAGTAAAAATAAAACAACTTAAAAAATGAAAGTTATTTTGAAAGAAATATTGTAAAAATACTATGAAAAATTTATAAAGAATATATTTAAAAGGAAATAAGGAATTATTACAATTACTGTTCTTACACATGAATGGGAAAAATGTATACAGTCGGTAACAAAAGTATCCGAACACTAGTAAAAATTCCTAAATAAAAAAAGTAGAGTTAATAATGTTTTGTTAAATAAATCCTTTTCGAATCATGTTCTTCTAGCATGATTAAGAACGTGACTCGACAAGGATTTATTTAACAAAACAGTGTTAACTCTACTTTTTTTATATAGGAATTTTTGCTAGTTTTCGGATACTTTTGTTACAGACTGTATATCATTGAAATATATATATTAAATCCTTCAAATGAAATTATATGACAATTAATTTCATATGAAGGACAATTAATTGTCAATAATTACAATTAATTTCTTTATAAATTAAATTCAAATCTTTTACGAAAATTAATATATCTTTAAATTATAGATAGTAAAACAGTTAACGCAGCACACTACAAATTTTATTTATCGACATTTATTGATAACTATACGTCAGATTTGTATGTTTTGCTTTTGAAGCCCGCTTGTAAATCTTCTTCAGATAAAGACAGGTATCACATCGCAGAATTAGAGTACTAAGAATTTAAAAAACACCCAGGGCCAGCACGGGAATTGAACCCGTTCGAAGACGATTAGCAGTGTGGTGACATAACCACTCTGCCACGGAAGGCCACATTGCAATTTTTAGAAATATAGTGTTAAAAAAGCACTTCTCTAAATATTAAACACGACTGTTTACAGTAAACTTCATTTACGAAAATTGCAATTTGAATTAAATGAAACAAAATTAAAAACTATAACTTCATTATATTAAAATTAAATTAAATATTTTTAAAAACTAAATAATTTGAACAAAATTAATTTAAGTCATGGCAGGAACTAAATTTGCAGAAAGGAACACAATAGAAGCAATGAATAAATAGAACAGCACATCCTAAACAAAACCGAATGCGCCAAGCTTCATTTTGGTGCCATAAAGTGTGACTCGGAATGGCGGACTTTCGGGAAGATTAGACGCTTACTATTGTACGCGCTTCTGTCTGGGGTATATGTGCTTTTAGGAAGGGTATATTTTTTATTCATGTCTACATAATATTCAGAAAAAAGAAAACTGTTTCTTTGTAGCATATACTTTCTGGGTATATTTTAAATCGAATCTTAACATAAGATTTTGGATTCATGTAAACATATGACAGACAGTAATATATCTGTTATATTCATATCACAGACCAGTGATGCCAGATTGGGGATTTTGTCCGCATTTTGGGGATTTTTGAAGCTTCTGGGGACAATTTTGGGGACCAAATATTTGTGGGAACTTTTTTTGGGAATTCTAAAATTTTTGGGGACAAATCTGGGAAGTTCTTTAACTTTCTGTCAATGTTGTCAACGTAATGATTTATCCCTACGACTAGATACTTTCAATAGCTTTATTGTTATTTGGGGATTTTTTTTCAAAAATTGCCTTCATTTCGAGAGAAATCTGAGCTTAAATAATAGAAAAATCCGCTTGATATTTTTTAATTTTAATTTTTTTTTTCAACTGTTATTTTTCCTTTTTAGTAGAAATCAAGTTGGGGATTTTTTTTGAAAAAAAAAAACCCTTATTTGGGGAAATTTGAAGACCTGTTTGGGGAAATAATTTTTGACCATCTGGCATCACTGTCACAAACTTTACAAGAGACCTAAGCCCACTGGTGTTGAAGGAAAGTGTGTGTTTTGGCGATAGGTTGTTTTCGAACCAGGGTCACTTGGGTATAGTAATCCAGCGCTGTACCTCTGGAGCGATATTTACTGCTGTAGACGGTAGCGATTCACAGATTGTGATGTCAGTTGCCCCGTTTGGCATGATGAAGGAGTCAGTTGCATGTGTATGCATGCATGCAACTAAAAAGCAATGTTTGTATTAGGTATGTTCTGAAGATTTTTCTAGAAAGGAACATCTAAATAAACATCTGAACTCTCTCATGGATGAAAAGCCATATGTGTGTGAAGTGTGTTTTAAAGCCTTTTCAAAAAAGCAACATCTAAATAAACATCTGCGCATTCATACAAAAGATAGGTCGTATGTGTGTAAAGTATGTTCTAAAGGTTTTTATCGAAGAGAACATCTAAATAGCCATTTACGTTCCCATACAGGAGAAAAGCCATATATGTGTGAAGTATGTTCTAAAAGATTTCCACAGAAACAAAGTTTAAAGTACCATCTACGCACTCACACAGGAGAAAAGCCATATAAGTGCGAAGTGTGTTTAAAAGCCTTTTCATTGAAAGGACATCTAAATAGGCATCTACATTTCCATTCACACGAGAGGCCTTATGTGTGTAATGTATGTTTGGAAGCATTTTCGCGAAAAGAATATTTAAATTCACATCTACAAGTTCATACAAAAGAGATGCCATACAAGTGTAAAGTATGCTCAAAAGCGTTTACTAAAAACAAATACTTGAATAAACATGAACGTCTTCATTCTCCAGAAAAGTCATACATGTGTGAGGTATGTAATAAAGCATTTTCAGATCAGGGACATCTAAAAATACATCTTCGCATTCATACTGGAGAAAAGCCGTATGTGTGTGAAATGTGCTCAAAAAAATTTTCTGTAAAACACAGCTTTAATAAACACTTGCGCACTCATACAGGGGAGAAACCGTATGTGTGTGAAATGTGTTCTAAAGGATTTTCTCGAAAAGATGGATTACATATACATTTACGTACTCATACAGGAGAAAAACCGTATACCTGTGAAGTGTGTTTTAAAAAATTTTCCATAAAGCGAAGTTTAACGAGACATCTACTTATTCATACTTAGAAAAAAATCCATATGTGTATATTGTGATTATAGGATTTTCTTAAAAGATAAATATGAATATATATTTTTTCATTCATACTAGTTAAAAGCGTATGAAGTAGGGGTGGCCCGCGGCTGCATGCGGCCCACGAAGAGACTAACGATATTTAAAGTTTGGCAACATTTTTTTAAAGACATTAAAGAGTTTCCGTTCTGATTTTTCGAAAGGCATATATGTTTTACCTATTATGGTAGCTAAAGAATATCATCGTTATAATGAAATATTAATAGATCCATTAATTATACTACTTATTATAGTCATTAATGCATAGTCATAAATTATTCACGATTTTGTTGTCCATTTATGAATCGAAGTAATTTTAATTAATGTTTTCTGGTCTGAGTCTTTCCCCTGCCTTCTACTGGATAAAAGTATGTATATACATGATTCATACACTCAAAAATATATATACATACGGTGCTGTCGCCTGAGTAAAATAGATGCCCAATGCGGCCCACCAAGTGTTTTGAGATGGACACGCCTGTTCTAAGGCATTTCAATTAAGTGTCTAAGTTGGCTCAAGGGCAGTTAGGTTAAATTTAAGTTAAGGGCATATCTAGGTATCGGTAGAGAAGAAGCCCCATGTATAGCAAGTGTGTTCTAAAAAATTTTAAGACAAGAACTATCTAAATTCACATATATGCATTCATAACAGTTGAAAATCTATTCAGGTGCGACATATACTCGATGCATTTGTGCAGTGATAAAGAGAAAAAGACATGTGTATAAAGTATATTTTTAAAAGGGGACTTAAATGTAGTAACCGCGCTGATGATACTCTGAACCCGAAAAACGCATCTTAGAATAAATAAACACCATTTCTTGGTGTGTCACTCATCTCCTTCCTCTTTTGAAAGAAAATCTTAGATGACAGAATACGTATGCAATAACGGAAAAAGAACTGGTGTATAAATATACACAGCTATGTATTCTTCTGAAAAATTTGATATTACGAAACTTAAAAAATGCGTAGTGAAATATATATATATATAAATAAATAAATGCCACATGTATAGAAAGAGTAGTTCTTTTTTTTTTTTTTTTTTTAATGAGTTACATAAATGCATTTTAATGCATCTAGTTAAACGATTCTTGCTTTATGATTGTTTGGAATAACTATGGTTTCTTGTATATGTTGAGAGAAAAAAATTAGTGAGCCTTTAAATATAAATAATATAAAAAACATAAATTTATTTCCACAGTAAAATAAATATCCTTTGATAGTAAAGATGTTCATACAAATTAAAGTTTTTAATTTAATTAATTAATTTATTATTAATTTTTTTTCACCACAGATGAAACGCAAGAATGATAATTGAAGAAAGCAGTTTTACTGACACATTTTATCTGTATATAATAATAAGTCTTTCTTTGTTTATATTTTATTTTATTTTTAATTTTTATATTGTCTGTTAAAAATCTATTAAGAAAACGTCTTAATGTTTGTTATGGATATACCACGGATTAGGAGATTCTATTCCGTGGGATATACATATTTTTTTTCTGTCATTTTACTTGATATTTAAAAGCACATTCTAAGCACGATTCTACTTTCAATTCTATCTGTATATTAAAATGCAAACAAGAAATTTGTTGTACAGTCGGCTGCAAAATTATTCGAGCACTAGCAATAATCCTTGCCAAAAAAAAAAGTACACTTAATACAGCTTTGTAAAATAAATCCTTGTCGAGTCATGTTCTCAATCAGTCTAAGAAGATGATTCGACAAGGATTTACTTAGCAAAACAGTCTTAAGTGTACTTTTTAAATATAGGAATTATTGGCTAGTGCTCGAATAATTTTGCAGCCGACTGTAAGTTTTTCTACTATACGTAGATATAATACTTATAAGTATTATATCTAAGTATTGCAAAAGAAGGACTTAAAAAAATTATCATTCGAAATGTACGGTTAACATGTATTACAGAAAAAAATATTATATGAAACAAAGAAGACAGACAAAAATACTTTCTTTAGATTTTAAAGTAAAAATCAGTTATTTATATATTTCCATTATTTATATATTTATTATTCCAATTAAAAAGTTTTCTTTTTTCTTTGTCACATTAAGCTAAAAAAAAGTATTTAAAATGAAACTAACATAAATTACATGAAAGAAATTTTAATGAATGAAAATAGAAACATATGCTAAGTAATACAACATAGTTAGACAATGCCTTTATATATAAACTTGTTATT
Organism: Salticus scenicus; assembly: GCA_963930645.1. Classification (NCBI taxonomy): domain Eukaryota; kingdom Metazoa; phylum Arthropoda; class Arachnida; order Araneae; family Salticidae; genus Salticus; species Salticus scenicus. Next base: position 226,969,779 of record OZ005660.1, read on the forward strand.
TTAATTAAAATGTGTTTTGTATAGAATTTCACATATGTTACTTAGAAAACAAATATAGGCTTTTGTTTGTTTATTCTTCTTCTTTAAATATTTTTCATTTTATAAGATACATGCAGTATTTGTCATTTAAAACTTCTATAAAAGGAAAGCATTACATCTTAATGGGAAATGTTTTAAAATACAAGACAATTACTAGTGAATTAGCTTATTTCCTAGCTTACAATTTTTCCTATTTATTTCTAATTTTTCTGGCAACAGAAGTTTGTATGATTTTATTTCTATTATTTCGATGCAGGAGACAATTTTTTTTTTTTTTTTTTGTTACTGAAATGAGCAGAAGATTTATTTCTTGGATTGAGAGGTAAATACATAGAGGAATTTATTGAGCATGCATCGTCATGTAAATAAGCATGCTGATAGCGATTTTATAATTATTATTATTTTAGTAGTATTTTTATTTAGATTTTACAATTTACATTAATGTTTAAAATCAATAATTATATATGACAGCGTCACATACTGTTTAACTTGCACAAAAAGTAATGAACATAGCCTCTCACATTTAATATTTTGCGTATGTAGTTTAATACAGTTTACGTAGATCCTGAGATATAGCCGTCTGGAAAATCCAGAGAGCCAGAGCAGTACATTGGCCGATACTTATTTTTTATGAATCTGCAAATTTGTTTTGTTACATATATCGCATACCAAGTTTGGTGCAATTATATATAAAATAAAAAAGCTATGTATAGATTTCCCTTCAAAGGGAATTATTGCAGAATAGCAATGTTACCCTACCATTCGATATGCAATCAATCTGAATCAATATAGTGTTCCATGACATCTCTTATACCAAGTTTGGTGCATTTATATATCGCATAAACTGGGATATTACCTGCCCATACACTGGGTTAAATTGCTCCATAGCAGAGCTACCTATTGATTAAGGTACACGCAATTTAAATCAATATAGTTTTTCGTCATGGCCCACGTTCCGTTGTAGAAGTTAACCCTTTCATTCACCGTGACGCCATCTGGAATCGTAACATTTCAGATTTTCTTTCTTACCATCTAACACTCCCGCTGTTTCAAAATGAACAATATTAAAATATGTATACATCCCCCCTGTGAAGGTGTTCACATATATTTGGTTAAATTTTAATTGAATTTTTAAATTAAAAAAAAAATCTAATGATAAATTAATGCATTATTGCAATAAAAAAAAATAATTAAATTTTAAGTGAGATATTATATTTACATAATTTGTTCTTAAGCATTTGGAGAAAGAATTATTTTTAAATGTCGTTAAAAATTACACAATTTTAATTATACATACGACCTACACTATTTATTAACATAAAACAATAACACACATCATTCAGAAATCTAAATTGTATATGTTTTATATCTAAATCATAAATAAAGTGTTTATCTTTTTATATAGAAAAGTACTTTATTTTATGGGATAAAAAGAAAATAAAAGAAATAATATCTAACGGAAATTCTGACATTAAACGTAATTATAAAAAAAAGTGTTCTCAAATAGTCATAAAACAAGAAAACTCATTGTCAGAATTTATATTATTGCAACACCGAATATAATTTATTTTAAATTACCCAATATTAATGATTTCAGTTCATAACGGTAATTTTCTCTAGTCAAACGGTCGCTTGGCGTAATGTTGGCGATTAAAAGGTTAATACAATTATAAACCGTCATTACAAATTCAAAAAATTAACATTAGTTTATTATCTAAAACAAAGAACTGAAGTTGGCTTTCATTTTGGCGAATATAAGATAAAGCGAAGCATATGACTTCCCTTCCGGGGGTTCTCCCCGTGCGAGAAAAAAAGCAGACCCACAGTTTTCGCTTTTTCATCGTATAGTAAATACGCAAGTTTTTTAGCCCTCTCTCTCTCTCTCTCCCTCGCTTCCCGAGAAATGCTTGGGTTTTATTGCAACTAATATTTTATATGTAAAGTTCCTCATGTGACTTCTTAAAAATATATATTCAATAAAGACAGTTTAAAAATTATCAAGACTTGAATGGTTTCTATTTGTTCACCCACGCAGTGTACAGAAATTATGGACAAACGATAGACTTATTTTTAAGAGAAGGATTTCTCCCTTATAGAACTTGATGCCGTCCAGGTTTCCGGGAATGCATCGATGGAGAGAGAGGGGAGGACCGATGGAAATTATTTTTCTCTGATCTCGAACTTTTTAGAGAGAGGCCGATTGGATTGTGCAGTCATAGAACGGCGCAACATTGTTTTGATCTATGGAAACTGAACCACGGCGAAGTGTTGTATGTGGATTTTTGAAGTGAATTTTTTTCAGATAGTGACTAAAAGGAATTTTGTTAGAATCATGGGAGGTTCGTTTTTTTTGCAAAGCACGGATTCGCCTCTCCTGATCTCGTCGACGCTGGATGGAGTGCTCATCTAGAATGCTCATTGGGATCCTATCTGTTTCCAAGGTCCCTGCTCTCAAGGCGGAACCCTTCCATGTGTAATCAACCGGTCACTATCTCCCCGTCCTTGAAGACATCTCATTCCCGTCCCTTCGTCATGCCGTAGGTGAATTAATTATTGTGCAAGCGCACAAATGAAAAGCCATATGTATGTGAATTTTTTTTTTTTTTTTGCATAAAAGTGATAACGTTATTACAGATTTTGTGCACGGCGAATGAAATTTACACACACTCGTACAGGAGAAAGGCCAATTTGTGTGTGCATTTAGTTCAAATCTTCGGAATTTTTTTGTGTGAAGAACCCATACTGGGGAAAAGCCATACGTATTTAAAATGTGTTTCAGGAAATTTTTATTTTTATTTTTTCTAGTTAAAGGAGTGATAGATATTACACGTTCTGCGCACTGATGAAACACCCCACAGTATTGCGGTTTGTCAGAATTTCCAAAATATTGTTCTTCAATTACTATACATGAAATTTCAATTTTTAAAGTTTTTTTTTTTTTTTTTTTTTTTTTTTTTTTTCTATGAATTTTGCAGACTAATATAGAAACTTGATTGATGTTCGGGACAGTGTTCTACGACTTAAAAGGAAAGTATAATAATTATTTTATAATATTTTTGAAATACAGAAAATAAAGGTATGTAAATTGGCTATTAATAATTCACACTTTATTTTGGTGCGATTTCAATATTTATCTGGTGCATATATAATTAAATTAAAATTATTGCCAATTATGCATAGTATTCTATATATTTTTAATATACATTTAGATAAGTACTTTTGCTGGTATTTTTAAGTGATATTTTGCGTATCCAGATCAAAAATTAATAATAATAGTGATGCTACTTGAAAATTGAAAATAAATAGGGCAAAAGTGCTTCTTATGTTTGAAACTTTATTTATTCATATATTTATTTTTCATAAACACAATTTTTCTCATTTATAGTGCATAATTATCACTACAATTTTACACAAATATTTATTTTATAATTGATTGCATGAACACAAATATTTATTTTATTATTGCATATATATATAGAAACAGACTAAGTATTTTTGCTGAAATTGTCATGCAATATTATTTTTATGAAAGGTTTCATAATAAAAACAAATAAATAAATAAATAAATCAGAGCAGCAGAAATGCTTGGTACAAATTCTAACATTTTTTCATTCATAATATTGGTTTATTTCATTCATAATATTTCATTTTCAATAAATTTTATTTCATTTCACAATATTTTTATATTTTTACACAATATTTATCATATGTATGCTCATCTATTTTTCTTTTTGGATAATAATATATGGGCATATAAAACTAAGTATTCTTGTTTTAAAAGTGGCATACAGTAGTATAAAATTATATGCCAAAGTAATTAATAAATAAATAAAAAAAACAAGAACCCAAGTAACACAGATTGTTGGCCCAACTGCGATTTATTGTTAGTTCGTTGGGGAATGGTTATCGTTGGGGAAAGGGCTCAAAATAACAGTGGGCCAACAGCAAATAGTATTGTTGGCCCAACAGTCCTAAAATGCTCTTTTTTCAACTGCAAAATATAACAGTTAGCCTACAATGTGCTCACCAACAATGGCCCAACAGTTCGCCAACCAGGAACCAACCGTTCCATAGTTGGGCCAACTGTCACCCAACGGTTGGCTCAACCGAGGGCCGACGGCCAAAAACAACCGTTGGCCAACGAAGAAGGAATCGTAGGGCCAACCGTTTCCCAACCATTCCGTGTTACTTGGGAATGCTTGGTATTAACAATTTTTGTTTTGTGTCACATACAATATTTATTATATAGTTTATTTACAATATTTTAAGTTGGTTAGGCAAAATTATTAATTATGGCGAAAGCCAAAACAGTCAACATTCAGTTAATGAATTTTGATGGGAACCATCTTTAGTTGACTTCTTCTTTGATCAGGTGTCGACCTACGCGAAAATAAATCGATTATCAACTGAGGAAGCCGTCGCCGTTATGAAGGGAAAATTATCCGGGGCGGCATTAAAATATTTAACGCAATCCCCCCATTTGTATAAATCAAATGATTTAAACTTTCTTAAAGAAGAGTTTAAAACTTTTTTTACTCCCATGAGTTCCACTCAAGCACTAATAGAGTTTAACAATTTAAATTTGCTCCCTCAGGAATCCATAAAAAATTTCCCGCACGGATTAAATATATTGGCTAATATTATATATAATAAAATTACCGATAATAATGCACTTGATAACATTCAATTTACAAGGTTTATCTCCTCCATTCCATCTAACATACGTACAAAAATTATGGAAGAGGGAATATCGGATTATAATTTGGCGGTAAATCGCGCTCAAAAGTTACGAGAGATAAACATGAACGAAAATATCTTGCTCAAACAGGGTGACAATGTATTTGTTAACAATTTATCACAGAAATTAATTGAATTAACAAAAAAAGTAGATGCTTTGTCCTTCGGACAAAAAGAAAAAAGGAGGAAGTAAACAGTTTATCAGATTCACAAAATGCTCATGTTGGACGAAGTCGACACAATGATTATAAAAAAAATTTAAAACACATAAGGCTAGGGGATCACAACAAGAGGGTTTTCATAGTGTTGTTTGTCAACTTTGTAATCGTAAAGGGCATGTAGCTAATAAATGTTATAAATGGCAAAGAAGCCAAACCCAAAACAATAATTTTTCGAGAGGAAGATTTTTCAAGAGAAATGACAATAATAGGCATTTAAACTAGACTCGAGATGTAGAGTAGCTGATGGCCTTGCATCTCAACTACACCAGACAACATCAGCGCCTAATCCTAATTTTGATTTGTCAGATCTAAGTGACACTATAAAACTATCTAGTACAAGAAAAGTAAATTCAATTGCCTCACAAACTGTGAATAAAATAAATATTGCTGATAACAAGTCCACACAAACTACAGAAATTCAAAATGAATATACTTTTAATGTAAATAAAATTTCACCTACACTACCGTTAATTGAAATTAACTTAGCTAAAAATGCTATCACCGGATTAATCGATACAGGGAGTTCGATATCATTGCTTTCTGAAAGTACTTTTAAATCTTTAAAAGAGAAATTAACTTATAAACACTTGTCTTCACCAGTAACGATTAAGACTGTAAATTCAAACGTACAATTCTCCTCATGTATTCAAACTTCTTTCAAAATAAATAACACATTTTTCTCACAGAAATTTTTCGTTGTTGACATTCCTAATGAATCAACGTTTCAGGCCATACTTGGATGGGACTTTATTCAACAAAATAACATAATAATAGACTTGTATAAAAACAATATCAAACTTAAAGATATAATTATTCCTATTCCAAATACACTTGTAGAAGATGAAAACTTAAACAATTGTAGTGTTGCGAAAAATACTGATACTCAGAAAAAAAAATCAAAATCCTCCCCAAAAATGTAAACAAATGACATTACCCATACCAGTGACTGCTATTACCCTACACTTAGGGTAATGGCGGTCAAAATATATTTTTACGTTTTTTCTGTTTTCATAAAAACTATTAATCCTATGTGATAAAGTTTACTACAAAGTATGTTAATGTGATAAAAGAACACATTTCAATATTAAAATTGAAACTATTTTTCTTTCCTGCACATATACAGCAAAATTTCCTTAAGTGACTGCCATTCCCCCATTCTCCCCTACTCACAGTGTTGGACATTTTCTCACGCGATATGGAACTTTATCCATTAAAGGATACATCAGCAGAAAAAATAGTTAAATGTTTGTTTAGTTATATTACCACCTTTGGTAGACCTTCAGTTATCCTCTCGGATCTTGGTCCTCAATTTACATCCAGTGTTTACAACTCTTTTAATAGTACTCTTGGTATAAAAATTACACATTCTTCTGTAGCACATCCACAATTAAACGCAATGTCCGAAAGGTCAATAAATCCATTAAATATTCAGTAAACATTTTAATGTCTGAAGGCCATACATTTGAAAACTCTTTGTTTATACATAAATCATTGTATAATGGCTCTAAACATTCATCTACTTTGTACTCACCTAACTTATTACATTTTGGAAGAGAAATTTCATTGATTTTTGACACTTTTGAGCAACAGATGAATCAACCTTTTCTCGACAAGAATGTTGATACACATAAATTATTAGAAGATTTAAATAAAATTTACATTAAAGCTTACTCTAACATAAAAGATAATCAAAATAAGAGATATCAACACTTTCACAGACATGCTAAATTAAGACCTGTTGTACATGACATTGTTTATTTAAAATCCGTTGATAAGTTTAAACCAAAGTACACAGGACCTTTTATTGTTCTACAAAAACACTCACCGGTTTCATTTACAATTAAAAGACTACAAGCACCTGATAGATTGTCATTTAGAGTCCATATTGACAGACTTATTATTGCACCACCTAGATACAGCCACTTACTTGACGAAGCAAGTCCTAATAGAAATGTTAATTATTATGCAAGACAAAGCCACAATTATAATTTAAGAAACAGGAATTAATTTTTAATATCATATTATGTAATGTTTTACAAAACTTATGCATTCCATGAGCTCAGTAGTGCATGAGTTGTTTTTTTTTTATGTTTGTTAATTTATAGTTCTGTCATTCATTGTATGCAGGCAATTGGCTGGACCAATGTATACTCTGCATTTTTCTTTTTTTTTTTCTCTTTTTTTAATTACAATGGATGACACAACACTATGTGAAATATTGCATAATTTTTTTTCTTTTCTAGTTCTTATTATTAGTTTTCTTAACAACAAATTTAATAAAATTTATTATAATTCAGTTTAAAAAAAAATCTTGTTTAATAATATTTACATTTTGATAGATATTAATATATCATAAGTTTAACAGATGATTACAATACTGTTTGTTGACATACTATATACAAAACTTTTCAATAGTGCAATGACTTAAAGTTAAAATCTCAAAATTTTAATATGTGGCAATTACCTTATTATTATTGTTATTATGCTATGTTATTTTTTTGAAATGCTTCATTGGGTTTAGTGAGTTGTTTTGGTAGACTTTATCTCATCACACTAAATTTTGATAGTACTAAGAATTTTAATTAAATATATATATTTTTTTTATTTTTTAATTTTACCCTCTATGTTAATGCTAACTCGTTCAAAATTTACCCGGGAGAGTAGCATTTCATTGTGATCAGACCCCCACACTTCTTTCGAAAATTGTTTAATACAATTCAATTGACATATATATACCCAGTTTTGCGAGGTGTCTTTGACTTTGATGGGGGACGGAGGCCTGTCCCTAACAGGTCAGGTCTTTATACACGCCCTATCCCGCTAGGACAATGGCCATAAGCCAAAGTCGATATACTTGTTGCTACATACAAGATTAAGGGGAGATATTTTTGACTGTCCAATGGGCGTCGTTTTTAATCTCTCCTGTGTGGAATTGCACGAACAATTTTTTTTTTCACTTTTGTGATATTTTCTATTATTTGTATATACATTTTTTTTTTCTCTCATTTTATGTTCATTTTTTAATTTACTTGTACTCATGTGTTGTTTTTTTTTCTATGTTTAACATTGATGTTATTTGACATGTTGCAGTATTAAATATGGCATGTTCAATATTCTTTATAATGTAGAAAGTAATATGTAATACCTTTAAAGCATAACATCATCATTCCATGGATATATATATATGTAGGAACATTGTAGAGAAAACTAGTTTTACAAAAAAGTGAATAAGTATCACTTTTAAGGCTTTCTTGACGAGATATATGTAGGGGAAATCTGGATCCAGACTCCGAACTATAAGAAAATGTGGTGCCCACAATCATTGTCGAATGATAAAGTATTCGGAAAGCCATTGTGTTTCATGATGAGACAGATTTTTTTAATGTGCACATTTTATAGTAGTAATTGACTGTTTCATTATATACAATTTTTCTTTTTGCTTATGCAGATTTCTTATATATATTTAAAAAAAATGAATGACAATTTTCATTATGTTTATATGACATACTAGGGAGTGAGAGAGATTTATTTTTATTTTTCTGGGTCGCCGGGAGAAATATGTGAAGGTGTTCACATATATTTGGTTAAATTTTAATTGAATTTTTAAATAAAAAAAAATCTAATGATAAATTTATGATTATTGCAATAAAAAAATAATTAAATTTTAAGTGAGATATTATATTTACATAATTTGTTCTTAAGCATTTGGAGAAAGAAGTATTTTTAAATGTCGTTAAAAATTACACAATTTATTTATACATACGACCTACACTATTTATTAACATAAAACAATAACACACATCATTCAGAAATCTAAATTGTATATGTTTTATATCTAAATCATAAATAAAGTGTTTATCTTTTTAAATAGAAAAGTACTTTATTTTATGGGATAAAAAGAAAATAAAAGAAATAATATCTAACGGAAATTCTGACATTAAACGTAATTATAAAAAAAGTGTTCTCAAATAGTCATAAAACAAGAAAACTCATTGTCAGAATTTATATTATTGCAACACCGAATATAATTTATTTTAAATTACCCAATATTAATGATTTCAGTTCATAACGGTAATTTTCTCTAGTCAAACGGTCGCTTGGCGTAATGTTGGCGATTAAAAGGTTAATACAATTATAAACCGTCATTACAAATTCAAAAAATTAACATTAGTTTATTATCTAAAACAAAGAACTGAAGTTGGCTTTCATTTTGGCGAATATAAGATAAAGCGAAGCATATGACTTCCCTTCCGGGGGTTCTCCCTGTGCGAGAAAAAAAGCAGACCCACAGTTTTCGCTTTTTCATCGTATAGTAAATACGCAAGTTTTTTAGCCCTCTCTCTCTCTCCCTCGCTTCCTGAGAAATGCTTGGGTTTTATTGCAACTAATATTTTATATGTAAACTTCCTCATGTGACTTCTTAAAAATATATATTCAATAAAGGCAGTTTAAAAATTATCAAGACTTGAATGGTTTCTATTTGTTCACCCACGCAGTGTACAGAAATTATGGACAAACGATAGACTTATTTTTAAGAGAAGGATTTCTCCCTTATACCTCCCCCCCCAAAAAAAAAAATAAATAAATAAAAAAAGAATTAGATGATTTCCTTTTCCTTGTTGATAAATAAAAGTATATTTTACTCTATTCTGATAATAAAATCGGAATCAGTTTCCTGTTTTGGGCAATTTAAGTAAATCATTTGTTTGAAATATTTTTTATTTTATTTTTTAATGTTTAAAATTTCTATTTTAAATAATTTCAATATATATTTCTTCCAAAATTTTGATATTTTCATTTATTGAAAAGTTATGATTTTAAATGGCATTCTGTTATTATTCTCACCATTTATCTCTGAAATGAAGATTAAAACAAAAAACTATAGCCAATTGAAAAATAAATAAATAAATAAAATAAAGCTCTTTTGTAACTCCAAATTTAAAAGAAAAAAGTATTTTCCTGTATAGTAAAATATTGTAAAAACATTCATGCACAAAAATTTTAAATACTCGAAATAAGATCCCAGTTATAAAATGTAAAATATTTATGCTAACCATTTCTTCTGTTAAAAGTTACTCGATTTTAGAAGAAATTATCTGACGCTAAAAAAAATAAATAAATAAATAAATAAATAAAATAAATAAATAAATAAAATTTTTAAATGAAGAATTGTTACATTAAATAGTTAAGAAAATTGAAAAATAAATTAATTAATAAAAAAAATGTTTAACTCTTAAAATGAAACGCTAACAGCACACTTATCCATAGTACATCCTGAGGATGCATCTTAGATGAATTTTCATCCATAGGATATCCTGAGGATGTCTTGTGGATGAGATATGCTGTTAGGGTAGTGCATAGAGTACAGCTGCATATAAATTTCATCTGTATTCTTATAAATTATAATTTAAAATATCTCGTAAAGACTATTATTACTTAGTTGAAATAAATCTAAATAAATAAATTATTATACGTTAAGTGTATTAACTGAAATCCGATTCTACAGATGGCGCCACATTTACACATATTTTAAAAAATGTTTGTGGATTCCAGAGATTTAAACGAAATAAAATGCAATCCTAACTGAATAACTTTAGTAAGTTAATGCTGCTTAATTCCTATGCTTTTATTTAAGATAAATTTCTTTTAAGATAAAAAATAAATAAACTAATTTAAGTCAAAATTAAAAACAGAACAGGCAAGGCATTATTTTATCTATCTATTTATTATTATTATTATTCTCTTTTTCAAATCTTCTTGTAAGTGAATTTAATCTCTTTTTCGCAACTGTGTAATTATCATTGAGCTCTCTCCAATCTCTCTTCCATGGCAGTTCTACTTCGTAACGGTTATCTTTATAACAGATAACACACAGTTTTCTCGAAATGTTCCAAGGATTGATCCATCTCGTGATAATAAGGATAATCTTTAATCGTATAGCATCAAGTTGCCAAAAGTTTTCGATGTCATTCTTTATATCCCTGCAATCATAAACCAATGTATATTTGACTGGTTCTCACTTACTGAATTTGAAACACTACCATAGGCTATAAAACCAAATACAGACTTTTTAACTTTTAATTCAGAATTAGGCATCTCAATTTGACCAAATTTTAAGAGCTGGTAGAATATTTCTGCTCCTTGTAAAACATTTAACTTTTTTTGCTTATCGAAAAGGGGGTCTGCTAGCTTGACATTTTGGGGTAAATTATTAACTGGAATGTGAATATAATTCATAGGAATAGTGTCTGCTGTATTAAAAAAACACACACACACACACAAAATCTAAAGGCCGTTCAAAGTCAACACATTAGAAATTACAGCACGCAGCTTTGATTTTACATTTACTCTAGCATTACCTAATCCAGATACTGCTACTGATATTTTTTCTTTTTTAATTTTCAATAAATCTTTAAATTCAGTGGTTATGAATGACGACATTGAGCCTACATCGAGCAATGGATTGGCTCGTCTCAGCACTCCGCAGTTATCTCTGATAAAAATATCTGCAGTTGAAAGAATGACAGTTTTTCATTACTTACTCCGCTGATAGATTTGTTCCATTGTTAGACAATTCAAAACACTCAGCGCGGGACTTGAGGTTTACTGTTGGTGCAATTTCTGGAAATAAGGAATCATAATTTTGTTTACTCTCGCACCTTTTTATTTTTTTCCTTTTCAAAGTGAAGCTATGTAGACGTAGAGTGTTTCTTGGAACATTTTCGACAGCGGAAAGTGGAAGTACAGTTTTTGACAGAGTGATTTTTTAAGCAATTAAAACATAGTTTATTTCTTTTCACAAATTCACACCAATCATTTATGGAAAGATTTATAAATTCTGGACATTTATATAATCCATGAAATTTTTCTCTGTGACATTTTAAATATTTAAAGTTTGTTCTTTTTGAATTGGTTGTTGATATCTTACTCGCCACTTTATGTGGAAAATTACGATTAATTTTTATTTCTTTCACTTTACTATTTTGGAGCATCTGCGCTTGGCTTTGCAGAAAAGAAAGTAATTGTTCAAGGAAATCAAAATCCTCAGAATTTTTAGTTCCTATTCCTACCAATAACGTGTAGATTTGTCTAAATTTTCAACAATTATATATACTAACATAGTTTCGGATAAATTCTCTACTTTGTAATTTAAATTAGATAGTGACCTAATGCAATCATTAGTAATATCAATCAACCCCAAATCGAACTAGCAGACTCATTCACATTAGGTTGATTCAATAATTTTTTAATTATTCTATTAACTAGATCTCGTTTCTTTTCAAAACGGTCTAATAAAAGTTTCCATGCAATTTCAAAATTTGCATCTGAGATGGATATAGAACTTATTATCCTCAAGGCCTCATCTTTGCAACTTGCCTTGAAATATTGAAGTTTCATTGCTTCTGAAATAGTTTTATTTTCTATTATGGTAGCTCTGAACATATCTTTAAACATAATTCAATTTTCAATTTTTCCGTTAAACAACGGTACCGATAAAGTTGGTAATTTAACATCAGAAGTAACAATTTTTCACTGGTATCTATGATAGAAGCTATAGGATTTTTCGTTTCGGTTTTCATTTCCATCAACTTGCGATTTATAATTGTTCTCAATTCATCTATTCTATTTCATCTTCAATCGTATCTTTTTCCTTTATATAATCGTCCAGCTCCGCTGGTTTGCACATTTCAAAGATTGAAATAAATACAAGTTTGATGTCAGTTGACATCTCATTAGTTTTGGTTTCAAGTAAGCCTAGCTGGACGAAATCGAAATCGTTGATTTCATTCGTTATTTTATCTTTGTGACGTGCTAATGCGACTTTTAAGACTTATTTTTAATTTTTCCATCTCAGATACAAGTATGTTAAAACAAGTAATTCAAATAAATAGGAGAGTAATAGAGAGAGCTCTTACCTGTTCTCAAAAATAACTTCCCGATATTCGTCGGGTCATCGGAACATTTGGACTGTATTGCTGGTTTTTCTTTTCATATTAGAAGAATACACTTAAATAAATTTCTCATAACACATCTCGCTATAATCACTGGAATAATAAAACTCTGTTTCTCTTTAAGTTGTTTAAAAGAACACAAGGACACATGGCCTTACTTCACAGACACTTTTATTTACTCTTTCCGGCGCGAATTTGGAAAATGCCTACTCCTCAGAACCTTGGCGAGAAAATTCTTGGCGCACAACATATTTTAAGGGAGAAATATGAAAATGTGGAAACTAATCATTGATTGAATCAAACCTGTCAGAATGAATCAAGAATGAATGAATCATCGATTCACATCCACCGTACTTGCATTCGTATCATAGTATAAAAATAAAACATTTTGTTTAATAAAAAAAAATAATTTTCTTCACATTTAATTGAATGAAAAGCGATTATTTTACAGAAGACAATTTTTTTTCTTTTGTGTTTAAAATGTGCTAAATAAAAATACAAGTTTATTACAGATAACTTTTTTTACCAATATGTAAACGTATCATAATAAATTTCTCCACTAATTTATTAACTTTATCATTCAATATTTTTCGTTATTCAATATAAATTATTTTTATTCAAATAAATTAATTTATACTTTTACATATTTCTTCTGAAGTATTCTTTCTTTCTGTCTCATTTTCGTAAAGGGAAAAAAAAATTGTAATCCTTAGTAAAGTAATGATGTACTTAAGTAATTACTAACATAAGTAATTAAGTAAAATGTTTGTTAGGTAATATTAATTTTGATTAATGCAGAGTTTTTTTTTCTTTGCCTAACTCTGAAATTAAGTATAGCATGCACAGTTTTATTTATTGATTAATTTTTTAAATAGCAACACATTGATTTTCTTCTATTTACTTATTTAGATTAATAAATAAATAAGGCTCACTTTCTAAAAATTTAACTAATTCAAATGTTTGTGCAGGTATAGATTGATTACATTGATAATATGATTAATTGCATGTATTATAATCTCTTCCTTTGAATGAAATTTCTTATTATTTTTATGTAAATGATTTTTAACTCAATTTATTTCAGTAATAATCTTGCTTTAGTAAAAATGAACTATGTCCAAACATTTAAAAGTATTTATATAATCTTAATATATATATCTAACATATAAAATTCTCGTGTCACAGTGTTTGTTACCATACTCCTCCAAAACGGCTTAACCTATTTTAATGAAATTCTGTATGTACATTCGGTAGGTCTGCGAATAGGTTTTTATCTATTAATGAAAGTTGTAACTTAATTAGTTCTTTCTTAATTAATTTTTAACCAACTCTTTCAACAACTTTTCTACCTAGATGGCGTGAGTTGTCCGTTGGATGTATGGATGTTTGTTATTCAATCACGTCACAACGGTTAAACGGATCTGGATAAAATTTGGTACCGAGATAGATAATAATCTGGAATAGGACATATGCTACTATTTAGGATCTGGATAAAATTTGGTACCGAGATGGATAATAATCTGAAATAGGACATATGCTGCTATTTGATTAGATTTTTTAAAATTAATTAAAATATGAAAATAATAAACTGGTAATTACCTTAATATAAGCCATTTAAATTTTTAATTGTTGCCAAAAAAGTTTACGAGGTATTTTTATTTATTTATTTTACTTTTTTCAACATAAAATGAAATATACTTTTACGCTAAAAATAAAAATTACTAAATGTTAAATTGGTGAATGAGAAAATAACGCCTTTATAATTAAAATAAAATATTAATAGTAATATGATCTGAATTTTATTTCATAGCATTTTTTATATACCTCAACTGTATATGTATATATATTGCATGGATGAATTACGCTAGGCATAAAAGATAATTCAGCATTATATTAAAGGTATTTACTTATTGATAATACTGGACAAATTTTTAAATTTTGATGCTGAAGTAGATCGGACATATTTCGCCTAGGACAGCCACTTAAAGCCAAGTAGCTCATCAAAAATATAACTAAATTATAAAGTATTGAAAAAGAGAAAGAGATAGAAATATATACGAACAATAATCGCATAAATTATATTTTGGTCTAAAACGGCGACAAAATTCAAATAACGTCAAGGGGAGCTATATTAAGTTTGTACCATGATGAGGTTTACATATTAATTAATTTATTTTTCTATATACCAACTACTATTAACTAAGAATGAATTATATATAACCACAAAATAATAATAATAATAATTGTCTCATGCGATAGACGTAGCCGATCATAGCATATTGTAATATTAAATTTGGCTTGAAATTGCTGTCATTTTATGGTTGATCGATTAAATCAAATAAATATAGGAAATAACTTGAAAACAAATATTATGTACAGCACGCATAATGTTGTTCTTATGTAATTGGTATTCAAATATAAAAAAGCTACTTCAAATTTTTCGATACTGTCTATCGAAACTGTCATATATGATAAGCACCCAAATGGAAGCCCACGGGTAAGCTATTGTCGCAGGCAATAGGGACAGGCACCGGAGACTGCGAGGACGAACAGTTCGATGCCAAAGGCAGCGGGAACTCAAAGCGAGCTTTTGAGCGATTTCAGTATTTTTTTTTTTTTCTTTTTTTAATAAATCTATATAGAAAAGAGTTTCCTTTAAATATAGTGACCAGCGAAGCGGGCAAAGCCTGCTAGTATATGTATATAACCTTTCATTTTTAAAATTTCATGCAAACAATTCTCCATTCAGAGGCCTTTTTTGTAGCTTTTTATATTGTTACAACTTGAATGTGGACAAAAAAAAAAATGATATTTGAAAATTAAATTTTTATTATTGAGAAATTTTTAGTTACGTTGGTAAAAATGATTTTTGGAGGCAAATTTAGAAAATACGCATTTTTTAATTAAGCCTCGCTTTCCCAACATCAAGGCGTTACTGCAGAAAAATCGCTTTTAGGTGCCGCTTGGCATGTTTGGCGAAAATCACCAGCACAGCACCTTTTTGTACAATTTAGAAGTTGCAACATTCCACTGGTTATGTTTGCTATCTCCTGACGAATTAGCGCACTTCTTGAATGAGGCGGGCTTAACTAAATTTCACTTCAAAATGGGGTCAAAGTTTAACCCATCTTGGGAAAGCGAGGGTTAAACTCTACCAATAATAGCACAAAGATATAGAAAACCACTAAGAGTCAACTTGAGGATATTTCCAAAAAATTATTATTGGTTTACTGCAATTTTCGATTTTGGGAAGAAGTTACGAGGGGGCAAATTCAAGTCCCCCTTTTAGCACTAAATTTGTCTGGGGAAATATATAGAATCACAAATTTTAGTGTGTGGCTTATTTATGTGTGCCTGACACCTATTGTAATGGGATTTTGCGAAAGTTCCCAATTGGGGGGGAGGGGAGCAATAAACCTGTTTCCAAGCATAACTTTGCTTCAAATTATCTCAGCAAGATTAATTTTATGTGTCGGTTGTTTATGCCTTCCCAACACGCACTGTAAAGGGATTTGTATGCAGTTTCTTCCTCCCTCTTTTGCAGGTGGATAGGGAGGCAAAAATATGTTTATAAGAGTAACTCCGCTCCAAATTATCTCAGGGTAGTAATTTTTTAACATGTCGATTGACTATGTGTTCTCAAGACATATACTACAAAGAGATTTTGTAAAATTTCACACTATCCCCCTTGGGGGTTGGAGAGGATAAAACATATTTCCAAGTGCAAATCTGCTCCGAACTATCTTAGGTGATTTTTTATGTGCGGGCTGGTTATGAGTTTCCAACACACTACCCAAGCAGCACCGAAACGTTCTCTGAACGTTCAAAAATTGTTCTGCAAACACGTTCTAAGAACGTTCACTTTGAACGTGTTATAGACGTCTATCTGTCCATCTTGAAGACGTACAATAGTACGGTTCAGAGAACGTTCAATGAACGTGTAACTATCAACATCGGTGTTATAGAAGCGTTCTGAGAACGTTCTATGTATGCGGTCTCAGAACGTTCTAAACGTGTTTAGAACGTTTTCAAAACGTTATACACATTTTCAGAACGTTCTAGAAAACGTACTGTAAACGTTCTAAAATAGTGTAGAAACGTTCTGAAAACGTTCTATACACACGTTCTCACAACGTTATGTAAACAATTTTTGAACGTTTTTTGTACGTGCTAAAAATGTCTTTCATGTATAATAAAATGGAAGAACTCGCAACAATTGTTCCGGGTCGAAAGAAGACACGACCCTTCGTCAGACGAACATAGTAGGCACGAATGCTGAAAATACAAGAGCTACGTTTCAGTTTTTCTTGCAGCATTCGTGCCTACTTTGTTCGGTTGATGAAGGGTTGTGTCTTTTCTCGACCCGGAACAATTGTTGCGAGTTCTTCCATTTTCTTCGAGTTCTTGAATTTTATAGTGTCTATTCGAAGTTCTGCACTTGTTGTTTTACTTACTTATTTTTTTTTTTTTCTTTTTTTTCCTTCCTTTCCTTATTTATCTTTTCTTTTCTTTTTGTGTAGTACATTGTAATATGGTATAACAAACGATCAAGTATTTTGAATATTCTGGATAAATATTTGAATTCAAAAACAAATAAATAAATTCAAGATTTGGAATATTTTGAAAAATTTTAAGATATATGCCCCCTGCTAACTAATTATTATTCCCCCTAGATTTTGCATCATTGTAATTTAACAATAGAATATAACCATATTTGGATATTAATTTTAATAAGTTAAGCAAAAAAACTTAAATATATTTTTATGTCTAAATTTTGAAACTTACTGCAAACTTTTAGCATTCAAACACAAAATTTTTTTATTAAATTTTAAATCATCAATGGAATCTCAAATTAATGCCCAGATATGTTACATATTCTATTTTTAAACTATAATAATGCACAATCAATGGAAAACAAAAAATAAAAATTAGTTAAAAGAAGTACCCAAGTGCACAAAATTAAAACAATAAACTGTTTCCTCGTTTTCTTTTTTTCCATATAATTCTTAAACAAATAAACACAGAAGTATAACATTTGGATAGCATGTTTTTTAAAATGCCATAAATCGAATTTTATATAACTTTAGCATAAGTATTAATTTTTAAACTAAAAATCAGTAAATTTTTGAAAAAAAATGAAAAATTTCAGCAATTTTAGAAAAGAAAACTTAATGAAAAATGGCCATGAAGGTGCATTACAGATAGGTTAATGATGTACGTGCATCCATATTTTATTTGTAGATTA
This sequence comes from Salticus scenicus, assembly GCA_963930645.1. NCBI lineage: Eukaryota > Metazoa > Arthropoda > Arachnida > Araneae > Salticidae > Salticus > Salticus scenicus. The sequence goes on from OZ005660.1 coordinate 226,987,970, forward strand.
AAACCGTATATTTTTTCTTGTAGTCATTTATTTTCTTTCTTCTTTCTTCTTTATTTTTTCGCGTGTGAATATATTTTTTTTTTTTTTAATTTTACATAGAAACATGAAAATCGGATAAAACGTTCATTATTAAATTATTTATCGACGTTTTTATTATTCTAGTGATGGTCACAGTTTATAAAAATTAGTAAATATTATTATTATTTTTTCTTCTAAAATTCCGTTATTAAAGTAAAAGGAAAATGAACACAGAAAGAAAAATCAGGATTTTGTTTTTAACATTTGAGGGCATGTGCGTCTTCACCTGTCTATAATGCATCATTAACACAATTTTTCGTTAAGTTTTCTTTACTAAAATTGTTGAAATTTTTCATTCTTTCCAAAGCTTACTTTTGAGAAAAATTAATAATTATTACTTTAAAATTGTTGTTTATGCTAAAGTTATGTAAAACTCGATTAATGGTATGATAACGAACATGCCAGCCAAATTTTATGTCCATGTGTTTATTTGTTTAAAAGTTATGGACAAAAGAAGAAAATAGGAAAGCAGGTTTGTTCCTTTAATTCTGAACAGCGGTGACTTTTAAATACGTTTAAAAATATAAAAAATAAAAATTATTATTATTATTATTATTTTATTTATTTAAATAAATTCCGTGAAATTTATCAAATCATGCGCATGCAAAATTTATTTAAATTATTGATTTTGAGTTTATAAATTTTACATATACCATGCAGTGAAATATAACAGTATAAAATGTGGTAAAACTTTTTGAAAAATAAATAATTAATTAATTAAAAGTTTATACTGCAAACAAAACAAATAATAAAATAATAATAATAAATAAAATAAAATAATTTAAAACATTTAGAAATATTAAGAATCACCTTCATATTGTTTGTCTATGTTTTTTTTTTTTCTTTTCTTTTCTTTCTTTCATTTTTCTTACTTTTGGATTTTGTGATTTATTTGTATGTACGTGTGCCTTTGTGTTATAAAATTTTACGTACATGTCTTCAAATATAATAACATACAGTATTTTCTTTTTTTTTTTTTTTTTTTTTTTTTTGAAAACTATAATTAAAGAAAACTGAAAAGTTTTAAGCTCCTTACTGACTAATTATTATTTTTCCCTTTGAATTTACATTAATATATTTTAACAACAGAACCTAACCATATTTGTGTAATTAATTTGCGAATTTCTTGTTAAGTTAAATATATATATATAGTTAAATACTGAAACTTATTGCAAACTTTTGGCATTGAAACATAGAACTATTTTTAAAACTTTAACTTAACAATGAATTCACAAATTAATACCTAGATATGTTATATATTCTATTGATAAAGTGTAATAATGTACAAATGATGGGAGAAAATAAAAATATTTAAGAGAAGTATTAAAAAAAATTAATTAATTAATCTATTTATATTTTTTCATTTAAATCGAATTTGTGAAGTTTTAATTTTAAAGTATTGATTTAGAGTTTATGAATTTTACTTACACATGCATTGAAATATAACAATATAAAATATGATAAAATTTCTTGAAAATCTTTTAAATATAAAATAAATAAATTTTAAAATTTAAAATATTTTTAAAATTTTTAGAGAGCCGGCTGCTAACTATTTTTTCCCTTGATTTTACAATACTACAGTGTAACAATAAAATTTAAACAAATATACTTAAATATATCTAACATTAAACTGTAATAATACAAAATCGAATGCGGAAAAAAAAAATAATAATAAATGATTAAAAGGTAGTTAGCATGAAAAATTTAAAAAATTAAAGTTTTCAAATTATTATTATTATTATTATTATTATTATTATTACTCTATTTATTTATTTGTTTATTTTTTATGGTTTTTGAAAACTTTAATTAATTTAATTTTGTTAAATTTTAATGCAGATTTGGTCAAAACTATGCAAATCCTAGACTATACATATGAAAATTGTGTAGAATAAACTTATCTGTGATAGTGTATCCAAATGTCAGGAAGAAATCTTAAACCTAACGCAATGAAAATGACGGCAGAATAAGTTACCGTTATCTATCTTTGACCTTAGAGTTCGTGTTCGTGCTTCCGTAGTTGCCGTTCTGGCAAACCCAATAAAAATTTCACAGTTTGGCGAATTTTTTCGTTATTTTTTAAGATTCAAGATTCAGCAAAATGTATGTCTTTTTTATATTATTTATTGAAAAGGAATGAATTTTAGTTATATTTATTATTTTTATGAGAAATACAAAACTCAAGATTTTTATTCAGATTTTTTTTTCTTTTTTTTTTTTTTTTTTTTAATATTACTTTTTATTGTACGTGTTATTATTACGTATTATAATATTTTACAAAATAATTGACGTTTATTATCAAGTAAAATATAAAAATTTGATCGTAACTAAAATAATCGCATGCCTGCTTATATGAATCAAATACAATAAATTACAGGAAATGTTAAACTAGTGTCTTGTGACTATCATACAATTCTTTTCTTTATTTTCTAATACAATTCACATAGTTTAGATCAAATCACACATTTTGCACAGTAAAATTGAAAAACAAAATAAAATAAATAAATATATAATAATAATATTAACCTTTTTTTTTTTTTTTTTAAATTAAAAAAAAATCGATAACTTTGTTTTACATTATCACAGATAATTGATTCAACCATTCGTTTTAAAAGATATCAACGAGTAATTTTGAAAAAATATTATAAAAATTTACACACCCGAGGAGGGGGGAAAGATTGCTATTCTTCCTGTTAAAAGTCTTCATGTTCACCGTTAATATTTTTAAAAAATCAGTTTCACAATGTTCAACTAAAGAAATCCCTGTTGTGTGTATTTATAAGAATTTTTTTCCTCTATTGTAATATTAAAAATTTTGAAAAAAATAAAGGACAGCGCGACCTGTTGAGCGTTATATGTGTAAAAAAAAAAAAAAAAAAAAAAAAAAAAAAAAGGCTGGGAGGGGGGTAATAATCACTAACTGATATCAAGGACGAGCTAAATATAAGTTTGCAGGAAATTCAGTTCATTAGTTTTTGACCTAGAGTTGACACAAGATTCTTATCACACATATCCAGACACACAGACAAACTGGCATTTTCTAAGAAATATCAATTATTTATTAGTACATCTTAAAGAGGGAAAAATCTATCGGAACGCGAAAGTCAAAAATATTTACGAATCAAACCTTTCTTCTTTTTATTATAGAAGAATGTAATAAATAAATAAGGAAAACAAAATTTTTAGCTACTTTTTTTTATTGTTTCAACTTCCAAATTCACAATATCATAAAGATCATTTGCAACGTATGATCACTGTTTATTATTAAGCTTGTTACTTAAATAAGAAAAAAGCACTAGATTTGTGAAAATGTTCAACTTCCGGTTTTCGATAAATATACACGTTTTGTGACTTCTGAGTATGATTTGGCTTTGTTGGTACTTGAAAATGACTGTGAGTTCGTTAAAAAATAAATAAATAAAAATAAACGTGGACGCGGTTTCTCACAAAGCAATTGACGCAAAGTAACATAACATTTGAATGGACCGTGAATTAAATTTGTGCTTATTAGCATTTAAGATATCATCGTCCATCATGTGGCGCTGATATAATGTGAACCCATTTAAGGAAAGATTGTATCACAGCTTGTTTGATACATAAATGCACTAAAGTTATACATGAGATCAGCATTATTTATATCTCTGCTTATTCAATTTGGGTGCATATCGGTCGACAGGTGCCTCTGCTATGTTACAATTTAATCTTGCTAACGGGAAGGCAGTATATCAGTTTCTATGATATTTAAAGCCATCGCATTTCGTTTGTGAGATGGCTATTGTAAAGTTAAATAAATTAATTTTCCATATCGACTGTGTTAGGTAGCGCTACTACGTTGAAGTTTTACTCGTTTAGTTAAAAATTTATTTCAACTTCTGTCATTTAAATGCACCAAACTTAGTATGGGAAAAATATATTATTAAAATTTATTCTGATTGAATTCGGATATAAATTGGCAAACAAGTTGTGCTACTATTACTTTTTACGATTTCTAGATGTCTACATTTAAGCATCTATTGCTGAAAATTACACGAAATTACATATATAAAAAGTTTATTATATGAAAGTAAATTGATTAAAATTCTGTATATGCTAATCGTAGGTAACGCTGTTCATATAGAATGATATAAAAGAAAGTTTTGTGATGGTCCCAGAATAACTAATTTTGTATTATAACTGAGTCACTCAACGAAAAAATAGTTATATTTTTATTGATACGAGTATAATACAGAAATTATTTATTTTTTAGTAATAAATTTCGTAATAAACAAAAGAGAAAAATAATTCGGACCTCATAGTTTATAAGAAATTTTCCATCTCTACTTCACTATATTGTTTAATTTAGTGATAAACCCTAGAGATAATGCCTTAAAATATGCTTGATTTCAAATGAAGAAGAAAAAATTACCCGAAATCTATCTTTAGAGCTTTATATGGAAAATAAAAGTTTAACCTTTACCTTACGGGAGGGACAACGGCAATCCCAAGTAAAAAAGTGTTCAAGAATACGGGGCTGGTCCTGCCGTTTTCCCAGGCATTTTCTCCCCTAAAGCATGAGGTGTAGTAATCGGTTTTCTCCGTGGGTGTCTTATTAATTACCGGCGAAGGGAAGATGTGTAGGGATGATAGTATTTCATATACGGATAAAAAGAGGGAAAATCATGTCGGGTGACGGCGTTTGATATGATTCTCGGTCTTGATTGCGCTAGCAATATTTTAGTTTCTTTATTTCTTCTCTTTTAATATTTCATACTATAAAGTTTTGATAATTTTAGTATGCGTGCCTTTTAAGGTTTTTGTTATTCGTATAAATTCTGTGATTAAAATACTAATGGAAGTCTTTTTTTTTTTTTTTTTTTTTTTTTTACATACAGTAAAGTAATGTTTATACTTCTTTCATTTATATAACACATCTTTTATAGTTAAACGCCAATTTGAAATATTCTCAGATTCTTTTTATTTATTTTATACAACAAAAGTATTTCGTTTATACAACAATACAACGTATTTATTGGTTATATACTCCGTTTTGCAATTTTTAAATTTTACAAACTGTCCGAGTCCGTTATTAAATGTTCTTTATTTTATTATTATTATTTTGTTAGAAACTTTATTTTATTTTTTATTGCATAAAAAAAAAAAAGAAAGAAAAGAAAAGAAAACAGGAAAAGGAAATCCATCTAGTTTAATTAGCACATCTGAAGATCATTAAAGTTTTTTGTAATTAAATTCTTACCAGCATGAATATAAATAATTCGTTTAATGATTGTTGCCTAACATGACCAACGCATATTACAGTATTATATGAAATTACCTATATATTTGTACTTAAGATAATCAATTATATATTTTGCTGTGATTTTTCACATGTTTCTGAAATAATATTCAATTTTGCCGCATTAGTATGTAATAAAAATGTATTTGAAAAAAAAAAAATATATATATATTGTATATTTTGTAATGCTAGTTTTTATTTATATTTTAAGAACATTATCAGAATTCGTATATGAAGCGATAGTTTATTTTACTAATTATATGTTATTTTCTGTAATTTTTTCACTGTTGTAAACATGTTGATTTTGCTATATTATGCATTGGTAGCTACATTTTTAATTATGAATTAAACAAATGTAAAATTTCTATTTAAATCAAAATGTTTTTTTTTCCTTAAAGTAATTTACATCCTTAAATATAATAACAATATTATTTATGGAAGCTGCAAAGTCAAATATATAGTGATTTATTATCCGGGTAAAACAGTTTGGCATTAATTAAAAATTTATTTAGCTAAATAAATAAATAAAAGAAAATATTGTACATTTTCTAATTTAATTTTTTTCTTTTGAGTTTTGATATTCTGTATATATTTTTAGACATGTATTTTACTTGTATTTTTAACGAAATAGCATTATTTAATCACGTTTAAAATAATTCCGTTTGTTTTTATTTATCTAAATTCACATATTTTGCTTTAAAAGTCAAATTTGTATAATATATCAATTTCGCCAAATTTTAACCTTTTTAAATAACACTATTTATTCATTCATTTATTTCACTTTTTATTTATTTATTTCCCTTTTTATTTATTTATTTATTTTTTGCCTAATTTAAAAATTTTATTCTGCAAATAAAGCAAGGCTTTTTTTTTTTTTTTTTTTTTTTTTTTTTTTGTACTCAAAATGCATACAAGTTGGTAACTATGATAATAAATCTATAAAATACTTATTTAAAATCCATGCAAAGCAGTTTGGCCACTTTTATTTATGCTATGTGCTTATATAATAAAAGGCATTTTTTTTTTTCATAAAATTTGTATTAAATGTAAAAAAAAGGACTAAAAATTATTTTTTTTTTAATTATACGTATGATACTAAAAGAAAAAAAAAAAAAAAAGACTTTTTTTTTTTTTTTTTTTTTTTTTTTTTTAGTTATCATAATAACTTTAAAAGAAAAATGAAGGAAAATTCACTTTAAAATTTACACTGTTTGCTCATTTGAAACAGCCATTTTTCAGTAGAATTCAAAACACTAAAGAAAGAACATTAACTACATTAAAATGTGTGAGTTAAGGAGAAAACCACAGAAGACCCTGAGTGTCTGAGCTGACAAATACATCCTGGTCTCATACCCGACACCCTCCGCTCACCTAAAGGTACTGGGGAATTGAATGTCGGACATTTTGGACACTGGCGAAAATTTAAACATGCATGTCGATTCTTGCGTTTAAAAAATGTAGTTAATTTTATACGTATAGAATTAACTATTAAAAAATATTATAGAACTATTAAAGAACTATTTTAGAACTGACTATAATTAACCCCCAAATAAACTTAAAAAAAAAAAGAAAAGAAAAGAAAAGAAAAAGAAAGATAGGTTTAATAACTAAAAGTCGCTGTATTTCTATTCGATAATACATGGATGTAATATATTAAATATCAATACTAATTACACGTACAGTATTATCTTATTACAAAAGTAAAGCTAATGGTGTTGCGTGTTTTCAAGGATACAGATTTTATTCGTGATATATGACAGCGTTTATCATAAGAATATTTTCTTAATAGTTATAATATTATTTTAAAAATGATTTTTATATTATTATAGTAATTTGATGAATTATTTTGTAAGCACTGAAAGAGGCCCACCAAAACTTACATTTGGGTTTATCAACGATATTACGTAACGCAAAAGTCAAAATAATACACATATTTCTCTGCAAAACTATTGCCATAGAAGGGAGAATTAATAAATCACATACCTTGACAGTATTTAAAAATATTTCTTTACAAAAGCAACAAACAAGCCACAATAAAAGGGATAATTAATAAATAAAATATACATTTTAACATTATTTAAAGATTATTCTTTCCTTAAATAGTATTTTCAAAAAATGTACTTTTTTGTGTGTGTAGTGTTCAAAAAAAAAAAAAAAAAACTGTTAAATGTTAAGTGTAATATGAACTTTATGAAATTTTTCGTTGTTGGACTATGTTAAAATAGTAATGACATTAATGATGATAATAGTATACAAAATTTTCAAATTGGTATGTTAAAATTCAAAAGAGATTTGTCAATATCAAAAATATTTTAAAACTGGTCCGAGGTTTTTAGGATAATTTATTCTTCAGATAATTTCTACGAAGTTTAACAAATTAAGAAATTAACAAACAAATTAAATAAAAAAATAACGTACAAACTAACATGCTGAAAACTAACTACAACTAACGTACAAACTAACACGTCCTATAAATGGACACTTCACCTATTTAGTGATTTTCGTATTCCTCAAGCCTAAAATGTGTGTAAAAATCAAAAACTGAGATAGAAACTTTTTTCGAATACCTAAATTATTCGTTCTTTATAACAAGACCAGAACTAAAATTATAAACTGTAAAAGTTAATACAATGGAAATAATCATCAGGAAAGCAAAAGGTTTTTGGGAGCAAGCCTATTGACTGAACTAGGGTCCTAGTCATGAGAGGAAGTGTCCTCCATGGGAGTCTTTCTAAGAGGTCTTATCCCGTATTTACGCAAGCTTCGGAGAAAACCACGGAAAACTCCGGACGGCTAGGTCGACGAACGCGAGATGGGATCGAACCCGGCATCTCACGTCTATCAGTTTTGAGCGCAGAACCGCTCGGATATTGATGGGCCCTGTAAAGCAAATGGCAAAGTTATGACGAAAATGATATCAATGAAAGCGTATTTCCGTGTGTTATGAAAGTTACACTTTCGTTTTTTCACTCCTTATGTTAATTTTTGTTTAACTCTCTATTGAGCAAACAAGAAATATTACAAAGCTTCATTCTTGTGTCTTTTATTACTTGGATAAAATTATGAAATTTTTATTCGAAGGACTTTAAATATCATTATAATTATCTTGTCTACATCTCTTAGTTTCAGAAGTTATGTGTCTCGACGGAATCATGCATTATTTTTGAAACCAATTAAACATATTTCTTAAGAATAAATAATAAAATAAATAAAATAAATAATAAAATAAATTCTTTTTTTTTTTCGCTTGTTGATAGCTTAAGAAATTTCTAATTGTTAAAAACTGCGATGAATTTGTAAATACTACTACTACTAATAATAATAAATTATTATTTTTTTTTTCGCTTGTTGATAGCTTAAGAAATTTCTAATTGTTAAAAACTGCGATGCATTTGTAAATAATAATAACAATAAATTATTTATTATTATTTTTTTCGCTTGTTGATAGCTTAAGAAATTTCTAATTGTTAAAAACTGCGATGCATTTGTAAATAATAATAACAATAAATTATTTATTATTATTTTTTTCGCTTGTTGATAGCTTAAGAAATTTCTAATTGTTAAAAACTGCGATGCATTTGTAAATAATAATAATAATAATCATAATAATAATAATCACAGGGATGGAACACGGGCGCAGAATTCATACCACTATCAATGTAAGAAAATTTTCTACCTCTTAAATCGACGATATTATAGGTAGAGAATAAATCTATAAAAATGACTAAAAAAAGAAAGAAAGAAAAGGAAAAAAAAAGGAATTAAAACTAAAATTATTTATACGTTCATTTTGTACGCACTTTTATACGTACGTTTTCAGATTTTTTTTTTTTTTTTTTTTTTCGTTTCAGATATGTTGAAAATTATTATTTTTATTTATCAAGTTTTATTTATACATTTTTATATATTATACCATTTAAATATTGAAAAAAGATTCAATTTAATTTATTATTATTATTATGATTACAGGGGTGGAACACGGGCGCAGAATTCATACCGGAATGTGTTATTTAATTTATTATTATTATTATGATTACAGGGGTGGAACACGGGCGCAGAATTCATACCGGAATGTGTTTAACATTCCGGTATGAATGAAACTTGAATAATAAAAATAATAATTTTCAACATATCTGAAACGAAAAAAAAAAAAAAAAAAAAAAATCTGAAAACGTACGTATAAAAGTGCGTACAAAATGAACGTATAAATAATTTTAGTTTTAATTCCTTTTTTTTTCCTTTTCTTTCTTTCTTTTTTTGGTCATTTTTATAGATTGTTTAGTTACATATCTACATATATTCAATTTATATTCAGTAATTTAAGGAATGAATAAAACATTTCATAAATAAAACTTTTATCGAGTTCCATTCCTTTTAAATTTCAATATGCGGATTTTTCATCTAATATTTCTTTTATATAAAATTTGAATCCCCCTCATTAAAAGAAAATATACATTTTTAATATTATTTTTGAATTATTTAATTTACCATAACTTTTGATATTCAAAAGCAATAAGAAATATTTTTTCTTCATCTGGCTCAGGTAATTAGCACTACATTTATTTGTAATTATGAGTTTATTTATGTCATTCTGTATTTTATGTAAAATAAACCATTAATTGCTATACTAAATGAAAAGAAATATCCAATTATTTTTAAAAAAGACAACTTGATTACTGATAAACGTTATCATTTAATTTTAACGAGAGTAAATTTGTTCAAGAATGTATTTATCTCCATCAACTATAAGTGAAAGATTATTTATAAACAAGAAATGTGTTGCTACTGACATGTGAATTCTTTTCCTTTCCTTTCTACACGGGGAAAATAAATTCCCTCTTTTGGACATCGCTATTCGAAAATGAGTTTCACGTGCGCCACCCAGAGCGACTGCTCATTAAGTAAGGGGGTGAAAATCGCTTGGATTTTCCCGTATAGAGAGAAGTTTGTTAGGAATTCACACCCCATTTTCTAAAGGTTAAAAGAGGTTATTTTTTAAATAGCTCTTATATCTTATAAAAATTTCGTGCACATTATATGCTGTGTAACAAAAAAGCATAGAAAGAAAAAAATTTCATACTATTGAATATTTACAAGGAGCAATTTCGAATTATATGTCATATTTTTTCGAAAAATATTTGTGATACCCTTTAAAACAATCATTAATATTAGTCATAACATATACTACACGTTTTATTTTGCCAAATCGCAATAAATATGCCAAAATGATATCCATTCCTGCTTCCTGCAGTTTTGCAGATGGCCGCAGATTTTTAACACATGTGGCGGTATAATCTGCTGATTAGGCGAAATGCACTTCATACATTTACATCCGCTTTTGATTCGGAATTTTTATACTATTTAAAAGTAATCTTTTTCTAAACTAGTATATTGCGGCCATTACAAATCTTTCTTTTATGCTTTTCTGTACAAGTACATGATATTTATTAAAATTATTATTTACCAAAATTATTTTTCTGTAATGAATACAGCCGATTTTCATTTGAAAGAAGTAAAACATTAAGCATACAAAAAAAAAAAAAAAAAAAAAAAAAATCTATGGTATACAGAAGATATCTTAGGAAATGTGTTTTATAAATAAAAAATGTAAAAAAATTATAATATTGTTTTAAATTTTCACAGATTTTTAGGATTCAAGCATTCGTTTTAAAGGTGTGGATGACTTTCTTTGTAAAACACACATGTTGAAATTTTAACCCATAGGAAAAGGCGATGCCCTACACAAATCAACCCTAGATTATTTTTTCTAGTTGACTATTACTATTAAACACACACACACACACACATATATATATATATTACATAATTTCAATATCACATTTTTATACTATTTTAGTTTAGAGCATTTATAAGTAATAGAAATTAAGTTATTGCTTTTCCGTTAACGAAATTAAAATGCAACATACCAGCGCCATCTGTCGATCGATATGCACCCAAATGGAATCAGCAGAGTTTTATATGATATCAATATTCCATATCAAGTGTGTGTATTTATAATCAAGTGCATTTATAAGTATTATTGTATTTATAATAATTTATGTCACAAAATCTGAAAAATTGCTTTATGTTGGCGGGATTAAATTGCAGAACAGCAGCGCCACCAGCTGGCCAATATACGCTTCTAAATTAGATCAGTGTAATTTTACATAATATCTTGCTTACATGTTAAGTTTGGTGCATGTATACACCGTAGAATCTGAGATATAACTTCCCCGATTTACAAAATAGCATCGCCACCTTTCATTCGATAGATCCAAAGACAAATCATCAACAATTCAGGTCAAGATCTAACTAAATATCAAATTTTGTGAAATTCCGTTCATTGGTTTGTGAGATACAGAGTCCACAAAATTTTTACAATACACACACAAAAACACGGACACGCAGATTGAAATGAAATTTTCTGAAAATGGTCGAATTGTGTCCTGGATATCTCAATACTCTATAAACTGTTGGAAAACCAGAAGTCAGAAATTTTCAATTATAAAATACATTTTTCTCAGAAGGAAGTAGAAATACCATTTCTTTAACTTAATATACATCTGCTAAAATTTTATGAAACATATAATATTGAATTTCTAAAAAAAAAAAAAAAAAACGGAGTAATATGTTTTATTACATTCAAAAAATAAAATTATAAATACAGATGCTTAAACTTTATTTTTTTTAACATGTTAACAAAATGTAAAACTAAAAATAAGGCAACATAAACAGAGAAAAAGGCATTTTGTCACATTCGTTATAACCACACTTAGACAGAACGTGTTACGACGGTGATACACTAGAACGTTTTTCTTAGAACTAGAATTGTACGTTTTATAGATGGTACAAAGCAAACCTTTTCAAAACGTTCTAAATATTACTATTTCTGAACGTCTAATAGAACGTTCTTTTGACACGAAACACCGTGTTTGAACGATTGTAACCGTTATTAGACGTTCACAGAACGTTTCCGTGCTACTTGGGTATGAAGGTATTTTGTGAAATTTCCCCTTTCCTCCCTTTAAGGGTGTTGAGTAGGGGGCAAAAGCACCTTTTAAAGTGTAACTGCTCCAAAGTACATAGATACCAAGTCTACTGTTTTTGGCGGGGACTTCAGACTGGAAAAATTTTATAGCTGATTTTAGTAATACTAATCGTCGAAAATATATATAACATATTCCATTTAAAAACACCAATGTGAATTTTGATTTAAAAGATTAAAAACAGCAGCTATGAAATTATCTCATGAAAGTGATTTTTTGATATGTCGATTGGTTATGTGTATTCAACACACACAAACTACAAAGAGATTATTTGAAATTCCGTGCCATCTCCCCTCTTGAGGGTTGGGGGGGGGAGATTAAAAAACATGTTTGCATGCGTAACTCTGTTCCAAATAATCTTAGAATGGCAACTTTTGATGTGTGGACTGCTTATGCATATTCCACACACACTACAAAGTGATTTTGTGAAATTCCACTCTACCGCCCCTTAGGGTGGGGGTAAACTCTGCAGTAACTCTTCATGCGTAACTCTGCAGTAAATTATCTTAAGAAGGAGATTTTCGATGTGTGGGTCAGTTATGTATATCGAACTCATAACATAAAATTATTTAGCAAAATTCCCTCCTCCTTCTTCCATTTAAGAGTGAGGAGGGGGTAAAAACACATTTTAAAATGTAGTGCTGCTTCAAATAATCTCAGGATCCTGATTTTTAATGTGTTGGTTAGGTATGTGTATGCAACATGTACTATAAAGGGATTTTGTGAAGTGTGGCAAGTGGAAAAACCTTTACTGAAGGTAGCGAGAACTTTAACTTAGATTTTGACTGATTTCAATGATTTTTTAAAATTATTAATGGTATAGCGTTTTGAAAATTCATTTCAATATAATGACCAGCGAAGCAGGCAAAGCCTGCTAGTACATTATAAAAGAGCATCAAAGAACTGGCGTTTAAAAATAATAATTACAAAACTTTGAATAAACACCATAAAAGCAAGAACTTCCAACAGTTGTTTCAGGTCAAAAGAAAACCTAGCCATTCGTCAAGGGAATAAAGTAGGCACGAGTGCTGTAACAAAGCAGCAACACAGTGCAACCTGCAACAGTGTGTTGTCGCTTCTGTTACAGCACTCGTGTGTACTTTTTTTGCCTGATGAAGGTTTTTTTTTTTTTTTTTTTTTTTTTTTTACCTGAAACAATTGTTGCGAGTGTTTGCTTCTATGGTGTTTATTCAAAGTTTTGTACTTAGTAATAATACATTTTCCTATTAAAAAAAAAAAAATAAATAAAGAGTAAAATTTACTGTCATTCACTTAATTTTCAAAGTACACCTGATCATTTTTTTTTTCATAGATTTGGTAAAATAGAAATTTTGGCCAATGACAGTCCTTCGTATGCTGTCATTCTTTCTATCAAGGCACCCTAGTATAACTTACTTGTCAATATTGCAGCCATATTTATATTAATAATTTAAACTTGAAAATCTTTATTAAATGACGAATTAATTGCCTTAACGATGTTACACGTACATACATTTTAATAAATTATTGCTATATTTTAATACAGTTGTACATATTTTTTATCAATACTTCCTTAATATGGAAGCCTATTTTTAAGATTAATAAAACAAATATTTAAAATTGAGCTATTTCATTATGCATAAAATCTGTATAGTAGCGATCACTTCCATGCATGTGAACTCACTTTGCAACCATTAAAACCAAAAGAGAAAAAATATCACTGGATACAACTTACACATTTTGCATGAAAATCTGTATAGCAGTGGTGGTACCATACATGTATGCTTGCTTAACTACCATAAAAAAAAAAAAAAGAATCTGACGTGGACACCACGACTTCCTTATACATCTATTGGAATATACATATGGTGATGGAAACATTGATATTTTTGTGTGAGGAAATTGATTTGTAAATAAACAGGCAGGTTCTAGTCCATGAACATTCCTGAAAACAAGCAAAAAAAAAAAGCTACTCCGACCACAACTCAGCCCTGATGATAAGATTATATATACCACCAATTGTAAATTTTTCAGAAATTTTCTATGGCTTATTACAGAAAATACCATTGGCAAATACCCAGCTTAGACAGTACAAAAATAAAAAAACTGGTGCACAATGAATATTTAAATTAAAAAATTTTTTCATACACCATAAAATTATGAAAGCATTACCAGTTTTGAAAAGACATGGCCTTTCTTCTTCTTCAGGTACAAAAACCACTAGTCTTGCTTTTTTCTCCAAGGTAATAGCAAGTGCTTTGCACCTGAAGAAGAAAGACCATGTCCTTTTGAAACTAGTAGTGGTTTTATTATATTTATAGTATGTGAACAAGTTTTTAAGTTTAAATATTAAACACAGCTTAGTGTTCAATGAAAATCATTTCAGTATAAATTGCCTACTTTTATTCTTGTAGGCAAAAATTAGAGGTGAGAAATGATACATTTTACCAAAACAAATAATTCTGTTAAAATTGAGAAAAGGTTTACAAATTCTGGCTCTCCTGAAGCAATATTTGTCACCAAATTCGATTACTAATCTCGTCAGGCTGCCAAGTTTGTAGCCGACGCAAATGTTGATCTTAGCATCAATTTTAGCGATTTCCTGAAAATTTTTGTAGAGAATAAAATCTTACATTACAGCTTTATGGAAGTCTGAATAGTTGCTTTTATGAGGGGGTTTCCTCCTTCGTCAGCTTACTTCCTCGTGATCCATGCCATCGGTAGTGGATGTTTTCTTCTGTCTCTTGCTTTCTCTTTAATTAGATCGTGTCACTATCGGTAAGCACAAATGCTGATATCAAAGCGGCAGCGTGTGTTGCCACTTTGCTTGCAGCACACGTGCTTCCTTTGTTCGCCTGATGAAGGGTCATGTATTCTTTCGATCCAAAACAATTATTGTGAATTTATAGCATTTTATGGTGTTTATTCAAAGTTGTGTACTTATTACTTTAAAACGCCAGTTCTTTCTTATTTTCTCTTCTGTTTTCTTCCGTTTCATGATATTTGTGAAATATGCTAGCAGACCCATAGCTGCAGCCACAAATATTTCACTTTTTAAACATTTTAGGATGCTATGCTTTTTTTTCTTTCTCTCTTGGCGGTAATAATAAACTTATACTTAAATTGTAATTTTTAAATTTACTAGATGAGGCTAAGTCTTCAAAAACAATTTGTTAAAAATGAAGTATAACTTAAAAATTTTCATGAAATTTGTAAAATTTTGGGTGTGTGGTGATTAAATCTCCAAGTCTCTCATGATTAAGATCTCAGCAGAATAATTAAAAATTATTTTGCATGGAGCATTTTTAAAAATTTTATCTTATTAAATTTATATGTAATATGTAAAATTCTGAGTCAGGGAGTATAAGCGAAAAGTTACCAATTAATGAAAAATGTGTTTTTTCTTTGGACTAAAGCTGAATTGTTGCTAATTGATCAAACTATGTTCAATTTCAATGAAACAAATGAATATTACCAGAAAAATTAAGTAATAGCAAAATAAATAACACTATAAAATTAAAAAACATACAAAAGTTCAAATGGCGAACAATTCAAAAGAATGCAAGAAAATTAAATAAATGTTTATATATTTTAAGAAAAGATTTATTTACTGCATGTCATGATGAACTTTCTTTCTTCAATAAGCTTTTCCTCCCTTTTCTTCCATCTGACATCAGTGTTAATGAAATGAGCTAGCAAGCCCACATCTACAGGCACGAAAACAATTTTGTGCACTATAGATATGTTCCAGCTGGCGTAGGATGCAAAGACTTCACAAATGGAGAACTTTCTGAGGAAAACTGCTCTTTCTTTTCTTCTTCAGTCTTTTTTAAACAGTAACTATATAAATACATATTTTAATATTTAAGGATAATGTTCAATTTTTTGGAACTATAGATTTATACACTGAAATTGCTCATTTCAAATTCGTCAGATAAAGCTATAGGGTAGGTGCTCCAGTGATTGGCATGCTCCACTAATTGACATCTATCCCGAAATAATTAATAAATAAGAAAAATAATAAAATCATATTTTACGTATAAGAATTTTAATATTTTTTGTCAAACACTGGAGCATAGGGTGCTAATAACTGATAAAATGAATAACTAGCAGTGTCAAACAATGAAACATACGGGTCCAATGACTGATAAAATGAAAAACTGGCAGTGTCAGTTACTGGAACATTGAGTGGGTGTCAAATAAAATTCATAAAAAAAAAAAAAATTGTTATAAAATGTATATACTTTAACATATATGTGGTTCTGAATGTCTTTCATGCCATATGTACTAACTTAAGATTTCTGAAAATATTTTCTGATGACTAGAACATTAAAAACATCAGAGATTGCTCTAAAAGTGTCAATCACTAGTGCACTTACCCTATCTACAAATAAATAATAATAAGTAAAATAAATGAACTATAACAAAATTTTTATAAACAAACACCATAAAATTAAAAAAAACATACAAAAGTTCGAATGGCAAACAACTGAAAAGGATACAAGAAAATCAAATGTCAATGCTGATCTATTTTTAGATTTATTTACAGCATGTCACAAGGAACCGTGTCTTCAATAAGCTTATCCTCCTCTTTCTTCTTCTATCTGATGTCGATATTAATAAAAATCGCTAGCAAGCCCACGTCTACAGGCACAAAATCAATTTCGTGCACTGAAGCTATGGTCCAGCTGGCATAGGATAAACTTCATAACTAGAGAACTTTCCAAGAAACACTGTTCCTTCATTTCTCTTCGATCTTCTTTAAACTGTGATTATTTATAATTTTGAGCTTTTCAACTGTTTTTTTTTTTTTTTTTTTTTTTAAATTGTACTTTATACATTTTTTGCATTTAATATTTTTTTAATGTATTTTGATGAAATTTCATTTTCTGCCATTTTGAGTATGGCATTCTTTGATAAACTTTCCTTTCCTAAAGGTTTGTAAATTCCAAGGATAATAGCAAAATTATGCCAAATTACTGATTTATTAAAAACACGCTAAGTCATACCATAAACTGTATTATTATTCACAATTAACAAAAATTAATTCCTGTTTTTAAAAAATTCAAATTAACTTCACTCAGAATGTATGTGTACTACTTAATCAGCAGTCTACATAATGCAATCTATTCTATGTAAATATATCTCACTATAATATTCAAAATGTAGTGTGTAATAAATCAATACAAAAAACCCTTAACGGGTTAAAAGTTTGTGACGCAGCACTGTACTTTATGGCTATAAGAATTAGAAATACTGGTCTTAAAAATAATGATATCAAATTTTCAGTGACGCTTTGATATTAATTAAATTATACATACATTTTCTTATTTGAATTTGCTTTTTCCTTTTATTTATATTTACAGTGTAAACGTTATTTTCAACACAAAATAATATATAGCATTTACTCATTGATACCTTTCCATTCACATCTCTTATACTATGAAAGTATGTGTTAAAAGAAATTATGTGAAATTCCAGTAACGCAGTGGTGTTACATTAAGTGATTTGTTTTTAAATTTCTCTGCAATTATTTTGTTTTGCATATTAAAGTATATGTGCACATTGAAATATTGCTTTTAATTTTCAAATACGCTGTCAAATATATCACTTTCATTAAGCTTATATTATGTACTGAAATATATTTATTTCAATGAATTATTCTATCTTTTGCGTCACGCCATCCAAAACTGAAAAAAATTTCACAGTTTTTTCCTTTGCATCACGATATCTATTTGCATGCATTTTCAATTTATTTGGATGAAATGACACAAAGTAAACATTTCCATGTATTTTACTTACAGTTTTGGATGGCGTGACGCAAAAGATAGAATAATTCATTGAAATAAATATATTTCAGTACATAATATAAGCTTAATGAAAGTGATATATTTGACAGCGTATTTGAAAATTAAAAGCAATATTTCAATGTGCACATATACTTTAATATGCAAAACAAAATAATTGCAGAGAAATTTAAAAACAAATCACTTAATGTAACACCACTGCGTTACTGGAATTTCACATAATTTCTTTTAAAACACATACTTTCATAGTATAAGAGATGTGAATGGAAAGGTATCAATGAGTAAATGCTATATATTATTTTGTGTTGAAAATAACGTTTACACTGTAAATATAAATAAAAGGAAAAAGCAAATTCAAATAAGAAAATGTATGTATAATTTAATTAATATCAAAGCGTCACTGAAAATTTGATATCATTATTTTTAAGACCAGTATTTCTAATTCTTATAGCCATAAAGTACAGTGCTGCGTCACAAACTTTTAACCCGTTAAGGGTTTTTTGTATTGATATCATTACTTTTTAGGGGTTAATGATCAAAACGTAAAATTAAAGGAGCATGGTAATGAGTTATAACACTGTATTAAAAGTGTTGTTTTATAGGTCATGCTCGAACAAAATAACAAACTAAATAAAATTTCAAAATTTTATAAAAAGTGATAAAAAAGATGGACACATGCAACATTACAAAGGCATAATATAGTACATTTTAAAAATGACAAAAATTTCTTATTTATATTTATTTCTTATTATAATTTTTTAGGTATAGATTTGATTTAAAAGAGAAAAATAAATAATAATAGAAAAATCTTTAAAAAGTGAAAATTTTATACTGGTAAATATTTAAGTAGTATAGTTTGTTATGAATTTAATTAAAAAAAAATCTTAATCTATTCAAAATTTTATTATAGCTTAACATTATGTAATTTATATATTATATATACTAGAAACTTAATGAGCAAATTAATTATTTTCAAATTCTGATTTAAGAATTTTTTCAATCCGTAGTTTAAGTGATTTATCACCTAATTTTGAAAAAAATACAAATATTTGCATATGATTATCATATTATTTGTCATTTTTATGAAAATAAAGGAAAAATTTTTTGTTGTTACAATCACCTTTTAAAATAGAACCAATTTTGAAAGTTAACAACCTATCAGCATGAAAACAATGTAAATACAAAGAATATTTTTGATAAACAAATGTCATATAAAATACAAGTACCTAAATAAATAACTCATTTAATATATATATTAAAAAAAGAAAAATATTTTTTATTTTTATTTTTTGTGTTTATTTTTGACGCTCTCCGATAGATGGCGCCAAAACGATTATTTGATATTGAGTATTTCAGAATATTCTTTGGACTGTATTCGTCCGCGAAACTGCCGCATCACGGTATTTTCGGAGTAAAAAATAGTTCGATTTTTAAACTGAGTTATAAAAGAAACAAGAGTTTTCCTAGGGAAAAGGGAGACGTCAGGCACATCAGTTAAAAGCGATTAATATCATATATGAATTAAACGACATTCGGTCGAGCCATATTCGAGAAAAATTTATACCTTACATACGCCGCCCATTTACAACTTAAATGAGCCAATTCATATCTCGAAATATATAGCACGCAGAAATATAACGATTTCAGGGTAGGATCAGACAGAAGGTGAAACTCTATTTTGAAAATATCAGAACATAACCTCCCATATTTCCTGAGATATTAAGTGTCGGCTTTCAGCGGTTTGTTTGATCTTAAAATTCTTGTATATATAAGTGTCGCAGTTTACGTTCGTTTTTCCGTTTCCGCTGAGTGTCGTGGCGTTCGTTTGTTTTTGCGCTTGCGTCACTAGAAAAACTGCCGTTTTTCATGATATATTCATCGATATTATCATTATAAAAATGATTGAACTGATAATTACATGTTATCATCAGTTCGACCAATTTCATTTCAAACGGTGATATTTAACAAAATAAACATCTAACTAATATACTAATTAAAAGGCGAATGATCACAATTATATCATAATTTTAAGTCAAATTTGTTTTCAAATGTCTAAACAAATTACCTGATATAAGATGAATCATCAGGATATAATATCAGATACTAATATTTCAATATGTTATAGCATTAATGTACAAAATATTATCTTTTAATTAAAAAAATAAAAGAAATGTTAATTCTAGGCACTTATACAACTTACAGACATTAAACTAATAATTATAAAACCATTGAATGTTGGGAACATACCTTGCAATATGTTCTTCACACACACACAAAATAAAGATTTGGATTCCAGCATTATTAATTACTAATTCACTTAAATGCATATGTGAAATAATAACTCATACATAGGCAAAATATAAAATAAATATACGTCAATCTCTTTTCAAGTTTATCTCGACATAATAAACACGACAATTTGTTTACATGTAGGATGTTTCCAATTAGCTATGAACGTTTAGAAACTTATTTAGAAAATAAAAATAGCTATTCAATTACAAAATGAATGTTTTAAAGCATACTTCAAAGTAATTTAAAATTATCGAAAAAATTTCTATTGTTATTGCTAATACGAATTCTGACGTCCGCTTGTCATCAGACATGCGAGCAACCCTACCGTCTATCATCATGACTCGCGCTCGCCAAAGCCCGATTATGTTTTTTTCGCCAAGGTTCTGAGGAGTAGGCATTTTCCAAATTCGCCTCTCCGGCGATCATCGATGAAAATAAAACATACACTCTATTCTCTTTTTTTTGTGCGCTAGTAGCGCCATCTACTGAGTATAAAAGTAGTTACATGTACGCCGAAACACAGATGACTAATATTTTTTGCTAGTATTTAAGTTGCAAAAAAATCCGATTGAAAATAAGTTTTCTTTTCTTTTTTCTTTTTTTTTTTCAAAGATTTATTTGCGATAGTGAGAAAAAACAGAAATTTCATAGTGCAAATTCATCATTACTATAAATTCCTATTTAAATGAAAATTTAAAGACTTTTAAGCACTTTTCTTTAAATAAATAAAATGAGACATATTTTCTCCCTAAATTAATTAAAAATCTTGCAACGAAAAATATTATAGCAAATTCTACCCCTCTCAATTTTCAAAAATTATGTAAATGAGTTCTTTAACCTTACAATATTTTTTTAGACAGAAACAAAGATGATTTTATGTAAAATTTTCTTATCACTTTATTTTTTCTGCAATGAAAGTGATTTTCATTGTATCCCTGTAAAAAAGCTACAAATGCTAGACTAACAAAAATCTAAACAGTTTGTGCAACAGTGAATTATAATAATTATATAAATTTTCAACTCAATTGGATGAGACTTTTGTGCATCGCACTTTAAATAATTTGAGCTCCTGTAAAAGCGCCATAAGTAGTAGATTCTCCAAAATTTATACAATTCGTGTGAAAGTGATCTGTAAATTCTAACGTGCATATAAATTTTCAGCTAAATCATATAGGGCATTTAGACGCTGTCACTCTTTAACAAATGTGGGCCCATAGACCATAATGTTAAAGAATTTTTTTGTGTGTTTCTGTAAAAAAAAGAAAAAAAAAAAGTGCTAGATTGATCAAAATCAATAGGCTTCATGGTATAGTGACAGACTTATAACATATGTACCAACTTTCAGCTCATTCGAACAAAGCATTTAGACGCTATCGTGTTCACTCACATACATCATCGTAAGAATATTAATGATAAGCTCAGATGACCTGGAAACATGTTGAAATACCAAAATCTCAAATTTCAATTTCTAACATGATTACAGTGCTTTAGTTAGGAGATTATTGTTATCATGTCAAAAATCCACCGTGTTCAGAAAGTAAAAATTAAATTAATAGATGGGAATAACTTGGCGTTTACAGTCATCTCTTTTAAATAAATCTTTAAAAAAAAAATCTTAATATATAAGTATTCATATTTAAATTTAACATGTAAAGGGGAAAAAAAAATTACAAAATTTTAAATTTTAGGCTTTACTTATAAATTGAATGTTAAATTAACTAGAATATCATACTGAATTTCTACATTGTTCATTAATTGTAATGAATAATAAAAATATTGGTTAAATAAATAAACACAGACACTCGAGTATTTTAAAGATATATTTTTCATTAATACATTTTATATTTACAGACAGATTATTTAATCAGAATATATTTTAAAGTATCTGTCTCCTTTATTTTTTTCACAAATTGGCAATTTTAAACAACCAATGGATTTATATTTGCACTTATTCTATTGAAAGTAATTCAAAATAAAATTTTCAAACCACTGTAAAAGTTTTAATGATATATACATAAATGATATTTATGTAAATGATAAGAAAAAAGAAATAAAATCGTAAATGCAAGTGGAAAAATATTTATAATTAAATTATAACTAAACTAAGATTCTTGAAAGCATATGCTTAAAAAAAAAAAAAAAAACTATACACACATTTTTATTTTACACACTTTTCTTACACATATATTTTAACTTTATATGTTCATATATATATATATTCACAAATTGTGTTAAAAATTTTGCAATTTAATAATAAGTTCCCACACCCTCATTTCAACTATAGTGACCAAATACATTAAAAGAGATACACAGTGGTTAGAGAACCGGCAGCCGAGTCTCTGTTATATTCCCGGCAGTCCTGACGCTTGCGCAGTATGACTACCGGGTGATTTATTCATCTGCCGGTAAAGTGAACGACTCTTAACAATACGTGCTTTTAACAATTCATATTGCTGCTTTAATTCGTATTGACCACGATTTATATTTTAACTCTCTTGATTTTTCTCACTAAATATTTATTTTCTTATTAAATTTTATTTTCTCGTATATTTTTTGCTTTATCTGCTATGTTGTCTTTCGTTAAATAGGTTAGTATAATTAAGCTAAATAAGCTGAATAAATCTCTCAAATTGCTACAGATATTTCTGATTTCTTATATTACTTCACAATGCAAATTAAAAATGAAAATTTAAGAAAACTGATAATGCATATAATTAAAATACACTTGTATAAAATGGGGGGGGGGGGGGGGGGCATTTTGCACAAAAAAAAAAAAACATTTCTAACGTATTATTATATTTGGATTTTAAAAACTAAATATATTTTTAAAAATTTTAAATTAATCTGTATACTAAAAGAAATTTAATTTTTGAACTTTACAAGTTTCTCGAATGATTACGCTAATATATTATTATATTCTTATTTTTAGAAATTAAATATATTTTTATAATTTTTACATTAATCAGTATATAGTACAAAAAATTTAATTTTTAAAATTTTCGTGGGTTTTCCAAAGATTATTCTAATTTATTATTATATTTGGATTTTTAAAAACTAAATCTAATTTTTAAATATTTAATGTAATAAATGTAGTAGAAGAAGTTTAATTTTTAAACTTTGCATGATTTCTCCAAAGAAATTTTTAATGCATTATATTTAGACTATTAAAAACTAAATTTACTTTTAAAAATTTTAGCTTAATCCGTATAGTACAAAAAATTTAATTTTTAAATCTTGCATGATTTCTTGAAAGATTATTTTAATATATTATACGTTGATTTTTAATAACCAAATATATTTTTAAAAACTTTATTTTAATCAGTATAGTAAATAAAAAAATAAATATTTTTTCAACTTTGCAGGGTTTCTTCAAATATTACACAAATTTATTATAATGTTTGGATATACTAGAAACTAAATATATTTTTTAAAACTTTAATTTTATCAATATAGTACAAGAAATTTAATTTTTAAACTTTACATGATTTCTCGAAAGATTATTCTATTATTTTATTATGTTTTGATTTTTAAAAAGTAAATATATTAAATTAAATAAATAAATAATAATTTAATCAGTATAGTACAAAAAAGTTGTTATTTCAACTTTGCATGTTCACTCCGATGGTTATTCTAATATAATATACTTAAATTTTAAAAAACTAAATATGTTTAATATATATATATATATATATATATATATATATATATATATATATTCTACTAACACAGTACAAGAATTTTAATTTTTCAACTTTGCATGGGCATGGTTTCTCCAAAGTAGTTCCTAATATTATATTAGGATTTTTAAAAAATAAATAATTTAAAAAATATCTCTAAAGTCTAATTTAACCAGTATAGTATAAAAAATTTCATTTTTTAAATTCGCATGGTTTCTCCAATGATTGTTTTAGAAAATCTTTGGTTTCAGATCATTTCAAAAGATGACAGCACCAGCACGAGCTGGATTGATTATAAAGTTGATTGGTTGAAACATAGCTACCGACGCTATTTATTCGTTTGCTTATTTGTTAATTGTTACACACCAGACTTTTATGCTTGACTGAGGCTATTTATTGTTTACTTATATGTATTTA
The DNA here is from genome assembly GCA_963930645.1 of Salticus scenicus. Taxonomy (NCBI): domain Eukaryota; kingdom Metazoa; phylum Arthropoda; class Arachnida; order Araneae; family Salticidae; genus Salticus; species Salticus scenicus. Next base: position 227,012,535 of record OZ005660.1, read on the forward strand.
TCTGTTAGGAATAAAAATCATTCAAAAAGTATTCATTCTCTGCATCAACCGACATTTCAGCTACAGATCAAGTTATCAAGTATGCCATACCCGGAAGTTCTAATACGCAAGCGCAGAAGACTGCCGGGTCTATAATACTTACCCGGCTGCCGGGTCTCTAACCTCGGCCACCGTTGACCATCTTACAACACTGATTCTGTCAACCAATTCTTCAAGATGGGAATTGTTTAAATTTCAAACTTGGATTTGGATGATTGGAAAAGAAATTACAAATCGTTTAGAGCAATAATTTGAAAAAAATAATTATATAATAAAGTAATAAATATAAAAGTATAATGAATATAATGAATAATATAATAAATATAAAAGTAATTATATAATACAGAATACCATTGGTGTGTACTAATCTATCTGATATTTCTTCGTAGTGCTTTTTCTTATACCGAGAACCTACGCTAAGCTTAAGACTATTCGAATTTAAATACTGGCCAGACGAAGTTTTTCAAGTATGATGTCCGAACATATTTGATAGATGTCGTCCTTAGCGAAAAAGATCACCAAGTTTTCTAGAGAACATGCATCATTTCTCTCAAAAATCATTTGTATTTTAATAGTGTAAATATATATGCATATATTCACACAGAAAGTGATACAAGTGTGATGTATTTTCTAATTACTTTTCCCTAAAGATGGATCAAAATGAACCTTTATGTCTATGCTCAGATGAAAAGCCATATGTGAGTGAAATGTGTTCTAAAGAATTAAATGAAAAGTTAAGTCTAGATAATCAACAATACATTCTCAAAGATGAAAAACCATACGCCAGTGAAATGTGTTCTAAAGAATTAAATGAAAAGTTAAGTCTAGATAATCAACAATACACTCTCAAAGATGAAAAAACATACGCCAGTGAAATGTGTGCTAAAGAATTAAATGAAAAGTTAAGTCTAGATAATCAACAATACATTCTCAAAGATGAAAAACCATACGCCAGTGAAATGTGTTCTAAAGAATTAAATGAAAAGTTAAGTCTAGATAATCAACAATGCACTTCCAAAGATGAAACGCCATATGTGAGTGAAATGAGTTCCAAAGATTTATATGAAAAGTTAAGCTTAGATAATCAACAATACACTCTAAAAGGTGAAAAGCCATATGAATGTGAAATATGTTTTAAAAAAATTTCACAAAAGCCATATTTAAATAAACATTTACGCATTCATACAGGAGAAAAGCCGTATGTTTGTGAAATATGTTCTAAAGGATTTTCTGGTAAGGGAGGTCTAGATAGTCATCGACGCACTCACTCGGGAGAAAAACCATACGTGTGTGACGTTTGTTCTAAAGTATTTTCACAAAAGCAGCATCTATATAAACATGTACGCACTCATACAGGAGAAAAACCACACGAATGTAAAATATGTTCTAAAGCATTTTCTCAAAAGGATCATCTAATTACACATCTACGCACACATTCAGGAGAAAAATTACATGTATGTAAAATATGTTCCAAAAGGTTTTCTCTAAAATGCACTCTTGAAAGACATTCTTCCATTCATACAAAGGAAAAGCCATATGTTTGTAAAATATGTTCTAAAGAATTTTCTTTTAAGGGGAGTCTCGATCGTCATTTATACACTCACTCAGGTGAAAAGCCATATGTGTGTGATATATGTTCTAAGGGATATTGTGATAAAGGGAGCCTAGTTAGTCATCGACGTACTCACACGGGAGAAAAACCATATGTGTGTGTTGTATGTTCTAAAGGATTTTTACAAAGGCAACATTTAAATAAGCATTTACGGACTCACACAGGAGAAAAGCCACATGTATGTGAAGTGTGTTCTAGAGCATTCTCTGAAAAGGGTTATCTAAATGTACACCTGCGCACTCATGCAGAGAAAAAGTCACATATGTAAAATTTGTTCAAAAAAATATCCCTAAAATAAAAAACGAAAATTTAGAGGATAATCTAAAATGTTGAGGGCTTTTTTTTTTAATGAAAGCGATATGTGTGTGATGCATATTCTAAAACATTATCTCATTATAAGAGTTTATACAATTATGCTGATGGAAATCCCCATGTATAAAATATGTCGTAAAAGATGAATCTAGATAATCATTTGCATACTCACGTGGAACTGAAGCAATATGTGTGCAAAGTATATTCTAAAAAGTTTTTACAAAGAAACATCAATTTATGACTTTTTTATGAAAATGGATATTCTCATTCAGAAGAAAGCGAAGTATGTTCTAAAGCATTTTCTAAAAAGACAAATTTAAGTAGATATCTACCCAATCATACCGGTGAAAAATCATATGTATGTAAAATATCTTCTAAAATTTACATTAGAATAGTTTATTCGAGTAGATTCGAGTAGTAGTAGTTACATTAGAATAGTTTATTCATGAATTCATTCCAATGAAAGGCCTAATATGTGTAGTAAGTATTCCTAAAGATTTTTTTTTTTTTTTAATATATCCAGATGCACAAGTATGAAAAAGGAGAACAGTTTATTATGCATTAATTTGAAATACTTTACTGTGCATCTTATATGTCGGCCTATATGCACTCATAGTTCAAAAAAGATAAATGTAAAGGGTTCTAAAAATATTTTATTTATCGAAAATTCTAATAGCAACTTACACATGCTAAGTAACAGATTTGATTTATCCTTAGGTGTGTACTGAAAATATTACTCTATATTTGCATGTAAAGTCTCATTATATCAGAATTTATGGACTGTAATAGATCCAGTGGCGGCTGGTGAATGACGTATTGGGTGGGCTGCAAGCTACTGACTAAAAACACTTTATTAGTATGGAAAGCTTTTTCTTCTGACTGGCTATTGAAGTGTCGATGCATTACGTTGATTCTCAAAATAAAAGAGTCAGCCAATAAGACGAATAAAGATTCCATTCCATGTACTTTTTCTAGACGCTTCGATGCAGCACCCCCAAAACGTCATTCACGAGCCGCCACTGAATAGATCCTGTATAATTATGAACATCCACAACTAAACCAGTTTTCAAACTCAGTGCTGAACGGAGCGGAGTGCTACATTCCGCTACCAGACCAGATGAAAGTATGATCTTATATATCTTCTCTAAAAGACATCAAGATAAACATCTCGGTGTTTAAGCAAAATATGCTGTTTCTTTATGTATGCAAATTGTATCACTTGCTAACATCCACGATTTCCAAAAAAGGATGGCAACTGAGCCCTGACCTTAAAAGAACACACTGGCATACCACTATATCTTTAGATATCTCTCTTCTCACACATTTTTATTTTATTTAAAATCAGAGCATAACTTTATGTAAAAAGAAACCATCATATTCTTGAACCACGGAAAGCTAATCCTTCATCCATTGAATCAGCACTCTTACAGTCGGCTGCAAAATTATTCGAGCACTAGCAATAATCCCTGTCTAAAAAAAGTACACTTGATACTGCTTTGTTAAATAAATCCTTATTGAGTCATGGTCTTAGTCAGTCTAAGAACATGATTTGACAAGGATTTATTTAACAAAACAGTCTTAAGTGTACTTTTTTAATATAAGAATTATTGGCTAATGCTCGAAAAATTATGCTGCCGACTGTATTTATTTATCTCGTTGAAAAATCCTTTAACTTAAGTGTTATAATTGCCATTTCTGGCACTTTCATATTATTTGCATGCTGGCAGTTTATCTTTTAGCATTAATTATGGCATATTATTATATGAAATGAAATACAATATGTACAAATGTTTATAGAGTAAGTTTAATGTTTTATATTTGGTGTCATGTATTAGACTTTGTTCCTTGTTCCGATCGTGCCTTACCGCACGAGGCCGCTGTTTTTGTGTTGTGCAATGTGAACTCTACGTATAAATTCTATGTTAGTTGTTCTTCTGACGTACTAGCGTACGATAACTGTAAGCGTTCCTGTTTTAATTCCTATTTGTGTAGTTTATCGTGATTAAGTGTCTGTATTAATTAAGTATTCGTTATTAGTTGACCCCAACACACAAGATACAACAGTGGCGACGAGTACAATTGGACGTATTTATTAATTTTCTTCTACGCATTACTGTTGCTTATTCTGACTGGGCTACGCCCGTAGTACCAGTAATAAAAAAAAAAAAAAGGCAAAATTTGTTTATGCGGCGACTACCGTAGTACGGTGAATGAAATAGTTAAACAGTTTTCATATCCCTTACCTACGGTTAATGAAGTTCTGACTACGATGACTAGCGGTAACATTTTTTCTAAATTGGATCTTCATGAGGCCTATTTACAACTTCCGGTGGATGAGCCGAGTTCAAAAATACTTACTTTAAACACGATTAAGGGACTTTTCAAAGTTAATAAGACTTCCATTTGGCGTTTCAGTAGCCGTCGCTATTTTCCAAAAGCGAATGGAAGAGGTCTTAGCACGCATAGAGGCTTAGCATCCAGCCGTACTTAGATGACATTTTTATTCAAGGGAAAAATACTCAGGATCATAATGAAAAATTAAAACAAGTGCTAGAATGCTTAAAAATATTCGGGATTCAGCTTAAACGTGAGAAATGTCAGTTTGCGGTGCCAGAAATTGAATTATTAGGTTTCCGAGTATATAAAAAGGGCATTCAGCCTAGTTTCGATAAAATTAAAGCCATTCATGAAGCCTTAGCCCAAAAGATAAAACTGAACTTCAGGCTTTTCTTGGAATGTTAAATTTCTATGTTTGCTTTCTAAAAAACCGTTCAGATGTTTTGGAGCCTTTGCACCAGTTGCTTCGAAACGACAGAGTTTGGCGTTGGACGGCCAACCATGATAAGGCGTATAGGGCCATGATAGGGCCGCTAAGGAATTGCTTAAGAAAGACGTAATTTTGGCACACTTGGATGAAAGGCTTCCCGTGGTTTTAACATGTGACGCCTCCTCCTATGGAGTTGCAGCTGTCTTGAGTCACGTATTACCTAATGGCACTGAATCGCCGATAGCGTATTATTCCAGAACGTTAACGAAGCCCGAGAGAAATTGCAGTTCAGGTCCTGCGTGGATTCCTGCTAGAGTTATAGAGCCAACGGTACCAGTCGCCTATAAGACACAAAATTTAGCAGACGGAATACAGTCGGCTGCAAAATTATTCGAGCACTAGCAATAATCCTTGCCAAAAAAAAGTACACTTAATACAGCTTTGTTAAATAAATCCTTGTCGAGTCATGTTCTTAATCAGTCTAAGAACATGATTGGACAAGGATTTACTTAGCAAAACAGTCTTAAGTGTACTTTTTAAATATAGGAATTATTGGCTAGTGCTCGAATAATTTTGCAGCCGACTGTAATCCAAAACGTCAAGTTCGCAGCCGGTCACAAGATGCGGAAACATCAACACAGCCTCCAGCGATTCCATCTTCGGAAGATGTTCCGGTTCAACATGATTCACCAACCGAGCCTTCTCCTGTGTGTCCTGTGGCCGAGGAGCCGAAATTTCCTGTTCTAAGGCGTTCTGAACGCTCCCGATCCTCGCCAAAACATTTGACTGACTATATAGTTTATTCCTAGGGGTAGGAGTGTCATGTATTAGACTTTGTTCCTTGTTCCGATCGTGCTTGACCGCACGAGGTCGCTGTTTCTGTGTTGTGCAATGTGAACTCTACGTATAAACTCTATGTTAGTTGTTGTTCTTCTGACGTACTAGCGTACGGTAACTGTAAGCGTTCCTGTATATAATTCCTATTTGTGTAGTTTATCGTGATTAAATGTATGTATTAATTAAGTATTCGTTATTAGTGGTTCGTTATCAATATCTCCAGGGGCGAGAATTCAGAATCATAACTGACCATAAACCTCTTTTGAGACTGTTTAATCCTGAGAAACAGCGACCACGTGCGGTCAGACACGATCGGAAGAAGGAACAAAGTCATGACATTTGGTAAATTTGAAATAAATTTATGCTTATTATAATGGTGATTAATTGCTGGCATGCAGTTAATACAAAAGTATCTCATTTGTTTATATTATCAGTCTATCGTGATGTATCTGAATTCTGCATATTTATTATCTTCTCCTCACATATAAGAATTCTGCATAATAGCAAGGAAAAGAGTTTTCTAAAAATAGAAATTATTTTATTCAAAGTTTGTTTTGTGAATGAATAAACACTGGAAAATTATTAGGTTATTTAAACTTTGTTCTTTTTATTGACAATTGTCACGTTATAACCTACTGAAATATTAAAGCCAATTTTTGTTTTCTAAGTAATACCTATAAAATTCTGTAGAAAACTACAGAATTTAGTACTACAGGACAGATTTTAATCCATTATTCCATATGAAGGCATAAAGTAACAGTGTTGAGTTCCTCAGCAGTGGTTGTTACTATGTTCATTTCTTAATATTTCATTTGTACAGTTTTTGTAGGGCCATCGTGGCGACTTTTAAATCTTTTCCATTCTGGTAATGAATTAAAAGGGCTATCACAATTGCCTCAGTAAATACCTTGGCGAGAAACATCTGTGCTACTTCGGTCTAAAATTTCAAACATTATGAAGGGATTCTATCCGCGATTGTAATGAAATGCTCGCCCTCTGGTGAGCTAAGGGGAAATTATCATACCACTGATAGCTTTCACGCTGAAACAATGATAGAACAACAAGAAAACACAATAATAAATACACGTGGCAATATTTACTAACAACTGCAGTTGAGAAAGCGTCATCTATTGATCATTACAAACGCGGATAGTAAAGCTGTTCCATTTCTCCCACATGATTTTTCTCAATTTCATTTTAAATATTTTTTTTAACTTAATGCGAGAGGGAAAAAAAAATCATTTTTGATTTGTCTAAATTGTATACAAAAAGCATAATCAATAAAATAATTGGCAATGTGAAATGTTTGATTTAGAGACATAATTCCGCCGTTCTAATAAGATATCTCTGTAAATGAACTTTGTATGTTTAATTTATTATTTGAATAAATGGAGAGTAATCTTTCATAAACAGACAGATCATGAATGGAATTTTATTTATTTATTTATTTTATAATAATACATTGTTCCAATCATACTAAGGGGATAAAAAAAAAAAGAGGTTGTACTAGAAAATTTTTATTTTACCTTTGCAAACAGCCAATTTCATCATTGGAATATAAGGATAAAATGCAAGACAGTCGCTAGTTTCTTGCATTTTATGGTATTTATCCAAAGTTTTGCTCTTATTATTACAAAACAGAAGTTTTGTGGTGCTATGTATAAATGAGGTTCGACTATATTTTAAAAGTTATCGTGCTGGCAAATATTCAAGGGATAATTGAATTTGTTTCCACAATTACTTATTATTATTATTATTATTATTATTTTTGTTGTTGTTTCTTTTCCACATTTAAAAGTTATGCTTTAAAGCATTAAAAAATTCACAACTGTTAAATTAACACTTGTCTTTTAAGAATTATATTTTTGAATTTAATAATGTGAAAAATTAACTGGATGTGAGTTTAAGTACTGTACGCTCTTGATACTGACTGCATAATTCCCCTAACACAGCATCCTTTTCTTTTTCTTTCTTCTTCTTCTTCTTTTTTTTTTTTTTTTTTTTTTTTTTTTTTTGTAAATTTACAAATAGATATTGCAATGGGTAAATTAATGTACAACACGGTATAGTTCTATTTCATTTCAAGATAAGGCTGAATATCACATAAATGTGCATTTTAGTGTTTCAGGTCTTTATTATTAATTTTAACCTTTTCCTTACGGCGGGTTCGACAGTTGGACCCCAAAATTCACGTAGACCAAAGCCCGGCAATGTTACAGCAGTTGTACCCTAGATTTCTCTTCCCTCTCAGAGAAACGGTGCGTCAATCACTCGAGATGGACAAAGCTTTCTCTATTATTCCTGCGGGAGTGTCGCAACGCCTACTCTCTATCGGGATGATAACGAAATTTTTGTGCTTGGCAGTGTGGAGAACTCTTGGTTTATTTATTGGCGACATATAGGCTTTCCTTGTTTTGTGCTGCAATTCATTTTCAGTAATTTTAATTTTATTTCTTTTATGACTCTGAGATTTAAGGGTCTTATTCAGAGGGGGGAGTGGTACACTTCATTGAGATTTTTTACAATTTTCGCACAAAATATTTAAAAATTAATTAATTATTTATTTATTATGCATAGATTTCTCTGTTTCATTTTCTTAATTTTTTTCCTTTCATTTCAATCCTCTGCGTTCTTTAGCAACGGCTGTTTCACTATTTATTTAATTATTATTGTTTAATTAGCTAATTTCTTTAAAAGTTGATTTTTTTTTTCTTTCGCGTTGTTGTATTTATCGAAATCAAACTACAATATAGCAGAAAAGATTATAAATTTATTAAATTTTAAATTTAACTAAAAGATATATAACAAACAAATTTATGTAATTTTTATAATACAATTAATAGTAATAAAATTATAAATTCATTGTAGCTGTAATTTTATTATTACAGAATGAGTGCTAGAAAATCCATATTATTTTATGGTTTCAAAACTAAAATATTTAATGGATACTATGATATCGCCAACTGTTGTCCGATAATTATCTAAAATAATGTGCTCGGGTAAAAGGTTGCTGAAGGCAGTAGGAAAGTAGCGAGGGTGTGGAAGGCGATACAGACAAAAGGTACACAAAGCAAAATTCTAAACGATTTCAAAGATTTTTTTTTTGTTGTTGTTATTATATTATATTTATTATCATTATTATTATTTTTGTCAATTTAATAATATATAGTGGTCAATGAGGCTGGTAAAGCCTTCTAGTATAAAATAAAAAAATTGTTATTAAAATATGCAAATTTTATAATTCAATTATAATTTTGATTATGTAATTTTTAAGGCAAGCCACTTTACTGCAGAAAGTCTGTATAAACCTAATAATAAATTTAAGAAATTTTTTGTTGTATACAAAATTTCTAACATACAGAAATTTAATTTTTCTCATGTTAACAGTTGTTTTCTTCATGTTAACAGTTGCTGAGAGGTTCTGCTTCCAAAGCTGATAGACGGAAGTTCTCAGGTTCGATACCAGGTCGAGCTCGTCGCCTTAGCCATTCGGATTTTTCCGTGGTTTTCTCTTAAACTTGCTTAAATTGGGCGGGGCCCTCTAAACACATTCCCAAGACTAGAATCCTACCGTCCATAACACTAAAACCAACATCATTCCCCCCCCCCCTTATTTTTAATGAATTTTGTTTTAAATTTCTTTTTCTTTTTTTATTTCTTCTTCTTCTTCCTTTTTTTTTTTATAACAGTTTTTTGAAGTCTCTCATTAAATATTTGTTTTTGGGATTGCTTTGATATTATAATGTATTAATATGATTAATATTTTTATTAAAATTTTTAATTATCCATAGAAACTCCGAAAATACAAATTGGGTTGTGCAAGATTAAATGCGAATTATACAAGCTGATCGTAAGATTATTATTGCTTTTTATTTAAGTTGCTTAACTTTCCATTATTAACCGACATTTATATTATCTCACCTCCATTCTCTTCATATCTAGCATACGTATATCTTATATAAATTTAGCCGCTTAAGGGAAAAAAAAAACTTCTTTGTTAGAAAGAAGAAAAATTTTAAAATGCTTAGTTATTATATAAAATTATTGTCCTTTCAGTAATCTTTTGTAACAGATTATAATGAACGTAAGATAGAAGTGCAAATAAATAAATGGTATATGAGGCGAAAAGAAGTTCTTAAAAATATAATTAAAATGATTTAAATTACGTAAAAAAATAGCCGCATCATAAATATTGTTTTACTTTTACCGACTATGCCAAAAAAGATTTATCTCAAAAACTGGTGTTATAATAACCCCTAACTTCCCCCAGAATTTGCGAGGGTCCGCGCGTTTGAACAATAGGAGAGAAATTTTCCCGTGCACTTTCGTTTTAGAAAGGGGGGAAAAATTCTGAAAATAAGCGCCGTATTCTGGGGTTATACTTTCTCAGATTCGAGCCGGAAGGAAAAGGTTAAGCAAATAAATTGTAAAATTTTATTATTATTCTCTAGAAGTACCTTTTTAAAAAAGCATCCAATCATAAAATGTGAGTTTATAGCAATTTCAGTATTTTTTAGAAAATTTTAAACCTTAAAATCGTCATTTTCGTGACTGTCTCCAAGACCAAAAGTTTACATACAAAGTATGTTTTTTACTAAGAAAACTAAAATGATAATTATAATAATTGTTAATTCTTGTAAAAAAAACTATTTGTTTTCAAAGGGAATTTTTTTTTCTTTTTAATTACGTTAATTTTCATGCATGAGTAATTAAAATGCTTGTATGCAAGTCTTGACGTCATTTTCGTGACACGTGAAAATAACTTCATATATCATCAAGGGATGGTGCCACCATTCACTTTTTTTAAAGTTTAAGATCAGAAATCAACATTGACGATACGTGGAGAAAATAAATCTCAAGAAAATTAAAAACAGGTAAGAGTTAACATTATTTTTATTGTTTACATGCTGTGCGTATTTTTATTGCTTGTCATTTTCGAGATGCATAAAAAATAAAAAAATATTATTATAAAATTTAGAACAAAGTTTTATTTTAATATAGAATGACGACCAGAAGAAGGAAATGTGACGATATCGGCTTAGTGAAAGCATGTTTTTCTGTACAGAACGAATTATTGACGATCTGTCATTTTCGTGACGGTCATTTTTGTGACGTCACGAAAATGACATTTGTTGCAGCTTTACTATTTTGTAAGCCCTGGATTTAAACAATTTTTTATTTTGAGTTAAAAGATTTGTTGGTGTAGGTTAAGCTTTATATTTAAATATTTAAAGTACTTTCCGGTATCCAGGTAAATATAAAAAAATTACATACGACATTAATATTAAGATACAATTAAAAAAGCAAACTTTTAATTTTTTTTTTCCCTTTAAGGTGTCATTGAGAATGTTACTCAAAATGTTTTACTTGTGTCATTTATGACAAGATTCAGAAAAAATAAGTTTGCATGGCCTGAGAAAGAGGATGTCCATGAAATTCAAGTTTGACATATTCTGTGCAAAATTAGGTATTCTCCTGAACCTGCTTCAAATAGATATTTTAAACTTCATGATGAAGATTTTAATAATGTTCAAAATGCTTTTTCTGGATTTAATTCAGTTAATCATTAAACTTGTAACTACAAGGATTTTAATACAATAAAATTGCTTGATATTCTCATTATTGCTCTTTCTTTTCCCTTCACAATATTTTCTCTATTGTCCTAATATGTTCCATTTTTAATATTATATGGTCCTATTTCATTGACAAACAATGTTATTTCAGTGAAAAATAGTCATTTTGACAAATATTGTCATTTCAGTGACAAACAGTCGTTTCAGTGACAAACATTGTCATTTAAGTGACAAACCAGTCATTTCAGTGACATCATTTTTTGACATCTTTAAATGCTATAATTAAAAATTTAATGCAAGTAAACTAATTATTTCCGGTTTATAGTCAAGAGGTATGCAGTCTATGATATTTTCCATTGATATAATTTATGTTTATAAAAAATTAAATTTAAATTTATTTATTTATTTATTTATTTATTTATTTATTTTAATTTAAAAATTTTGGGTTTTTTTATTTTATTTTTTAAAATGGGAAGAACTTTTTAGAAAAGCCTAAGTCTTGTATTTTTTAATGAATCTGAACTACAAAAAAAAAAAAAAAAAAAAAAAAATTAAATGGTAATTTTGATTTTATAAGATAATTAAAATTATAAATTTTTATTGAAAAATTTCAATAAAATTTTAAAAAATTATGATCGATCTCTGTCAAACTCAGAATTTATTTAAGATGTACTTACGGACTTATTTTAAATAATTCAAATTAAAATACAAAGTTTGAAAAAAAAAGTTTAAAAAAATCCAAAATGCACACTTATGTGATATTCAGCCATAAAACAATAAGTTAAAGTTTAATCTCAAGATTGATTAATGTCACAATTTATTGATTAATTTCAAGATTAAGCAATGCAGATTTTTCTACCAGGTTAATTCAAACAAGTTTGATTAAAATATTTTATTTTGATTTACTTATGAAGTTCAAGAAATTACTTTACTGCATGTTTCAAGGGAAAATTAATGTCTGAAAAAAATATATATACAGCGTGATCAGTTTAAAACAGTACCTGTGGGTTTTTCTTATAACCCTTAAATCTGACGGATGTGGCATCTATTGTAACATTCAAATGTGATTGTGTGAACTTTGTTTAAGCTTGTGAGATAATTTCTAACTTTGTTGAGCTGTTACAAGTTTATTTGTGAGGTAAAACAGAAATGAAGATACGCAATTTTTTTAATCCTGTAATAATTTTAATTTTGAAATACAGAAATTAATTCCTTTTTTAATTTTTTTTTTTTTTTTTTTTACATTATCATCCCTCAAAAAAAAAAAAAAAAAAAAAAAATGTTCGCCACCATTTTGAATGCAAACATGAACACGTCGAACCAGGATTTTGACACACTTCGCAGCATTGTTGGTGTTATTGACGAATTTCTTCAGTTATGATCTGTTTTAATTCTCCGATGTTTGAAGGACACTTCTCTGGAAAGGCCTATGAAATGGTAATGTAGAAATGATAATAACAATGTAAATGTAATGTAGGAATGATAATGTAAAAAAAAATTAATTAAAGTTTGTTTTTTATAAATAAAATTAATACAGAATTAAAAATATTGTGCGTCTCCGTTTCTGTTTTACCTCGCAAATAAAGTTTAACAGTCCAACAGTGTTTAAAATTGTCTCCCGCACTTAATCAAGGGTCAAACAATTATAGTTCTGTGTTAGAATAGATGCCACATACGTCATATTTAACGGTAAATAAGAGAAACCAACGGGTACTCTTTAAGTTGATCAGCTTGTATATATATAATAGTAATAATAAAATAAAATAAATATATTTTTTTAAATATTTGTACATGGATAATGAAAGATTAATATAGGGACTCAAAAAAAAAAAAAAGAAAAATTAATACAATGTGGTTTAAAGCATATTTTAATATATTTTCATACTGCACAATACACTGAAAGTAACATACATTTTTTAAATGCACAAAAGCATGTTTCCTACAGAATATAAAATATTGCTTATGATTGTTTTTCAGAGTGCAAGAAATGTTTTCAGGTACGTTATGGGATGAAAATAGAAGGTTAAATGATTATTTTTTTTCAATAAAATATAATGGTTTATTTATGCACACAGATTAAATATTCGTATATATATATACAGAAAACTTTTAAATGGAATATGAATTAATACATATAAACTAAAATACCGGATAAACTACTACGTCAGAAACGCCAAAGAAAAATATTTGAGATGCATACAGCTGTTTCGGTAGCCTTAAGCGTACCGTCTTCAGTGCAAAAAGAATTCTGAAACTAGAGAAGAGCTCGTATATATAGGAGAGGGACCGAATTTAGTCCAACCAATAGGATTACGGGAAAGGTGGTGCGTGTGGCCAATAGAAATTTAGGAATGTAAGCTGTGTAAACAGAAGAAAAATAAAGAAAATGTGGACTGAATGTAAAATTTCCAACAATCAGAAAAATAGGGAGAGCAAAATCACAATTTACAAGGTTTTTAAAAATTTTATAAATATGAAAAGCTTCAAAGAAATCGAGTTCATGAATGGATTTAGGTCTGCAAATTATTTCAGCTGAATTAAATATACAATTATGATTTTCTCCCAGCAATGTTTCGAAATAACCGATATATTGATTTCTTGTTTGCGGACGTAATTCATATGTTCTTTTAGACGAAATTTAACATTGCAATTAGTTTAGCCAATATATGATAAACCACACTGACAGTAAATACTATAAATGCTATAAATGCCCCAAGAATTAAGCATATCAATGGAATCTTTCAACTGTGAAAAGGTGAGTTTATTGGAAGGCGAAATTATTATTTTAAAATCATATCGTTTGAGAATTTTAGCTATTATTTGACTGGATTTAGGAAAATAGTGTAAAACAATATTGATATTAGAAGAGACTGATTTAGTAGACGAAATACGAGGGAGTTGCAATTTTTGGATAGTTTTTCTATAATGGAAGGGTCATAACCTCTGTCAATTGCAATGGCTTTCAGGTATTTAATTTCAGATTTTAATAAAATAGGATTTGAACAAATATTAAGGGCACGGTTTACAAAATTATAGAAAGCAGCCATTTTTTGGTTAGGTGGATGACATGAACGCCCATGGGGAGGAAGGGAGACTGGAAATTTTTTATGATAGACGGTGGCTGAATATCCATTTACAGTGCGAGAGACGAGGGTCTCAAAAAATGGAAGGGAGACATTATTTTCTCTCGCACTGTAAATGGATTTTCAACCACCGTCTATCATAAAAATTTTCCAGTCTCCCTTCCTCCCAATGCGCGTTCATGTCATCCACCTAACCAAAAAATGGCTGCTTTCTATACTTTTGTAAACCGTGCCCTTAATATTCGTTCAAATCCTATTTTATTAAAATCTGAAATTAAATACCTGAAAACCATTGCAATTGATAAAGGTTATGACCCTTTCATTATAGACAAAGCGATCCCAAAATTACAACTCTCTCGTATTTCGTCTACTAAATCAGTCTTTTCTAATATCAGTATTGTTTTACCCTATTTTCCTAAATCCAGTCAAAGCATAGCTAAAATTCTCCAACAATATGATTTTAAAATAATATTTTCGCCTTCCAATAAACTCACCTTTTCTCAGTTTAAAGATCCTATTGGTATGCATAATTCATATATCTCTAAACGCAGTCTTAAATTTTGTCTAAAAGAACAAATGAATTACGTCTTCAAACAAGAAACCAATAAATCGGTTATTTCTAAACATTGCTGGGAGGAAAATCATAATTTTAAATTTAATTCAGCTAAAATAATTTGCAGACCTAAATCCATTTATGAACTCGATTTCTTTGAAGCTTTACATATTTATAAAAATTTTAAAAACCTTGTAAATTGTGATTTCGCTGTTCCCTATTTGTCTGATTGTTAGAAATTTTGCATTCAGTCCACATTTTCTTAATTTTTCTTCTGTTTACACAGCTTACATTCCTAAATTCCTATTGGCCATACTCCCCATCTTTTCCGTAATCCTATTGGCTAAACTAAACCCGGTCCCTCTCCTATATATACGAGCAATTCTTTTTGCACTGAAGACGGTACGCTTAAGGCTACCGAAACAGCTGTATGCATCTCAAATATTTTTCTTTGGCGTTTCTGACGTAGAAGTTTATTCGGGTTTTTAATATTTCAACGCCAAGTCTCCTGTTATTACATATAAACTAGCAAGCAATTCGTATGTGGAGCACGTAAAACATAGAAAATTAAAAATATTTAATTGCTCCATGTATTACTTTGTTAAAAGGATAATAAAAAGTGTAAATTATAAAACAAATTTTTAAAGGAAAAGTCACATTAATTTTTACAAAAAAGACCTGGCTAGTGTTCAAACCAGAAAAAAAAAAAAAAAAAAAAAAAAAAAAACACTAATGTTCTACTATTTGTTCTGTAAATGCATCTAAAGAATGAGGTTTTTTGGAGGAAATATTTAACTTCATTATTAAAAATTAAGTAATGAAAAATTTCATATGTAACAGCTATATACATTTTTGCTGAACAATAGTAAAAAAGTGGACAGGCCATGCCTGGGGTACACAAGCCAGCGCAACTTCACCTGCTTATTTTTCATTCTTGTAAAAATTTGTTTAGCCTTCGTTTAAACACGTGTGTAAAGTATATAAACAAAGTTATATCTAAAGGGGTTACATCACAAATCGTCAAGGTCACATAAAACCCATGAAACTGCATGAATAAAATCGTTTATAGAATTGCACGTTACCTATAATTGTTATTTCTAAATACCATTTTCACATTCTGAAAATACACAACCGTTAAATCAGTACATGTTTTTCAAAAAGATTTTTTTTTATTATTATTTTGAGTTTAAAAATGCAAATTTTCACTAAATGCATTTTTCTCAATTTTTAGCTGTAAAATAAAATTTTGAAATAAAAAAAAAATCATTTTTTGGACACAAATACTATTTTAACGGTTGAAAACAGAATTTAAAATTTTCAATTTGGCAAAGTGTAATATTTTATAAGCAAATTTCGCCATAGACTTACATGGGATTTGGTGACTAGAGATGGGGAAATCATAAGAGGGAGTGAACACCCTTAAACTTTTCATTGCCATTATAATTTCATGTATGTATGTTCGGTTTATGGCATCGGGTGTTGCCTTCCGACAGAATCTACAAGTCTGTGCTAGGTCTTCCGGTCATGGGTCCACTCTTCTTCCAGACCCCTATCCCTCATCGCTTTTTTTACATTATCCATCCAAGTCTTTCTTGGTCTTCCTTGTTTTCTTTTCTGATTTGGTATATAGTTAAAAGCGATTTTAGGTAATCTTTCATCGTTCATTCTTTTAATATGACCAAACCAGATTAGTTGCTTTCTTTGAACCTCATCTAATATGGTTTTCTTAATTTTCATCATTTCCCTGATTCTCTCATTTCTCGCTCTCTCCATTCTTGATATCCTGCATGATCTTCTCAGGGCATCCATTTCAACAGCAGCCAATTTCTTTTTTTCCGTCTCCATAATTGTCCATCCCTCTGCTCCATACAACAATATGCTTTTTACAATGGAGTTGTATATATTATACTTTCTCGTCCTAGATAACTCCTCATTCCACCAAATCGAATTTAATAGTTTTACTGCTTTTCTTCCTTGACAGATTCTATTCTTAATTTCCTGTGAGTCTCTTCCTTTTCTATGAATGTCTACACCAAGGTATCTATAATGATCACAACTTTTAATTTTGATGTTCATTATATTTTCATTATATGTATATATATATATATATATATATATATTTGCGTATGCGCGTATGGAGACCATCCATGTAACTGATGTTCTCATTCAATATTTGACTTGCCTTAAGCAAGTCAAATATTGAATGAGAACATCAGTTACCAGGATGGTCTCCATACGCGCATAAGAAAAAAAAAATTGAAATAATTACAGAATATTCTCGTCATGAGGTTTGCATGTTTATAAAAAAAATTCCGGCGGTATCACAATATAATGTCCGTAAGCAAATATTGAAAAAGTCCGATTCTTGGCTATTCATTGCTCGTTGGCGACACGATGAATGTTGATGCAAAACTGTTTTTTGGTAAATACTCATTACAGAAATAAGTTTTCCACACTCTTCATATTAAACCAGTGGCGGCTCGTGAACCAAAAATAGGTGAAGAGCTCAAAAGTAATATTTCATTACTTTTAATCATAATTTTTATAAAGCATGGTCTTAACTAAAATTAACTATCAATACCTATTTAAAAGTAAATTTATATTCTATAAATTAATACAATGTAAAATACAGAGTGCCTCTTCTCTAATTTTCTGTGCACGAACGAGACGCCACTGTTTTAAACTAGTTTAATAAAGTTTAAGTAAATACACTTTTATAACTACAATTTTGCCATGTATTTATGTTTTCATTATATATAAATAAACTTGACGATCGAATTATACATCCCTTAGTTAAATATGAAATATTTAAAACAAGCTGAAGTTTTACTTCAGCTTTAAATATTATGGCTTAAAGTAAAACTGTACAGACATTTATTTATATTGTCATAATAACTTAAAAAGAACTTGCATAACTGTTTGGGAATGAAACAATAGTAAACAGTATTGCCAGACTTCGCGACTTTTTTATTCAATAGCCACCGATAATTTTGAGAAGTGATATTTGATATACATAGGCGACGAATCAGGGCCTGATTATCACACAGGCCGACTAGGCCTCGGCCTAGAGCACCTTTATCTAGGGGCATCAAAACAGTTTTTAAGTTTAAAGTGCTATTTTTGGCAAAGATTTCCTTAAAAAAATTCACTGAAAGTTAGTTAACGATAATAATCTTTAGTTGAAAACAGGCATTTTTTTAAATAGCTTTTGACCAATTATTCGATTAAATTAAAAAATACAGCATTAGCTAGATTATGAAATGTCCCAGTTTTCGTGGAGATCAGTTGAATGGATATATTTTTTTACAGCGGATCTAAAAATCCAGAGAAAGTTTCACTGACAGACTTACAGTTATATAATATAAATTAAAGAACTTTGTAGCATACTAATGGAAAATATCTTTGCATTTTCAATAGTATTTGGCCAAGTGTTAATATTTACGTACCCATTGACTTTGTATGGTTATAAATGAGATAGATTAGGATTAAAAAAGAAAACAGTATTATAAACTATTAATAATGTAAAAAATTACATTTTTATGGAAGTGATTTCCAACAGTCATAGAAGAAAAATATCCCCTCCTCCAATAATAATAATAATGATTTGAGGTCTCTTTGCAAAAGAAGTGAAAACTAATTTCTTATGATGGTGATGCCTTAACTTTGTTGCCAGCAATCAAACTTAGAGCACAAATTAAATAAAATAATAATAATAAAAACTTTAACTTTTTCGGGCAGGGGGGAGGGCACCAAAATCATCCTGGGCCTTGGGCCCCAGCAAGTCGTAATCAGGCTCTGCGACGAATTCTTTTGTAGAAATTTTTGGTAGAATCCGGAATTTGCGAAAACTTCGCCTAAAGCCGACTTTTCCCTCCCCCCCCCCCTTAAAAATTGTAAATTCGAAAATTGTAATTTTTTTTTCTACTCAAGCTTAGTTTTCCCACATGCAATTTCCTTACGGTGAAGTAACTTGGAAGCGAATTAGGCTTAGTAACGTGTTTCCCTTTACAATGGTGAGGGGAAATTTCGTAAAATCCCGTCAGTAAAGGCATTGGATGCATTTCTCGGAGTAAGGATAAGAATGGAGTCGGCGAGAACCCGTTTTCAATGGAGAAAAAGTGAAGTAACTGTATGAGGTCCCTTTAATTGGTGTCCCTTTAACTGGACACCCAAAACATTCGCTTAAATTCCATTGCCGTGAGGGATAAACGTACGAAAAAATGATAATTATTTAGTAAAATAATTACCACAAATCATGATTTATCTTTCAAAAATACTGAGGAATATGCTTTATGTTTAGTGTATCAATCATTATATATATATATATATATATATAATGAATTAAAATAAAGGAGCATTTTAGCGTTAACTATTTATTCTTTTCCTTTTCTTTTTTCCTGCCATAAAATTATACAGTGGCCTGGAATAACTTTCTTATTTAAAGTTAAATATGACATTGAAAAAGCTAAAAACTTATAAGAAATATATTATTTAAGATTTTCTCAAATTTTAAATAAATTGGCAACAATATAGTTTGCTTTCTATTTGAAATTGTGATAATGATAAAAATAATTATTTTTATTACTTTATTCTATTCAGAAGAAGAAAGTATTGAATTCGTGAAATTTTTTTATATCTTCTTTCTGACGCATTTACACGTTTGCAATGCCTTGAAAATGATTTGACCATTTTTAAAAATACATGTCTGTCTGTGTATCGTGCTTGTGTTATCAAAATTTTGTGGGTGCCGTATCTCATTAAATAATGGACGGAATTCCACAAAACTTTATATTTTGTTTAATCTTCAAATGAATTGGTACTGATTATATTTCGGGAGTAAATCGCAAAGCATATGGCGCTAGTATGCATATTACCCCCATTTAAGATAAAACTATATTTCCTCTTCTGTTGCATATGTTTTCGTAAAATTTTATATTTAGTTGGATCTTCATGGGAATTTATCCTGATAGCACTTTGTAGTAAATCTCCCAACAGACGGCGCTGCTATGCTGTAATTTCTTGCTTGCTAATAAGGAAAGGCAGGCATGTAAGTGTAAAGGGACTTTTAAAAAGGTGACGAAAGGAAATAAAAAATGTGTCAAATGTGACTTAACCCTTTAAAGTTCACTACATACAGTTGAACTTCGTTAACATGAATTATTTTAACATGAACTGTTTCCACAATGCCCATCAAAATGAAGATTAGTTTAGTTATATAAAGATTAAACACTGAAAGTATGAACTACTGATAACATGAACAATTTTGTATCCCCTTTTGGATTCACGTTCACAAGGTTCGACTGTATTTTCTTTTGAATATTAACTAATTTCAAAAGTGGTATTGGTGTTTAGATTAAGACCACTTATCTATTCTAGGGACCTGGGCCTAAGAATACATGCCCTCTTTGGGCAGAGGAGTCTTTCTAACGAGTCCTATACCTTTTAGGATAAATAGGATAAATATTTGTGCTTTTAAATATGAAAATCTCTATCAAAAATACGGATAAGATCAAACTTCTCTGTTTAGTCATTTTATTTTATTTTTACTTTCTTCTATATAAATAAAAATATATATAGAGAGAGAAGAAAATTTGTTGCATGCATGCATTATGCATACGTATCTTATGAGTTTAATATGAGGAGATCGAAATCCACTGTTTACTGACCAGGTCTAAAAAATATTACAAAGGGCATTCCATAAAAACTGAGAGTTATTTTTTTACGTAGTGGCAACACCGCGAAACTAAAAAATAGAAGTGCAGGCGATTTTTTCAAACTGTACGTTTATACAAAATTCTAAACGAAACAGACAATTTTATTTTCCTATTTCCGTGCTTGTTTAAAGACCTGTTTTATTTGCCCTACAGAAATACAGATGAGTGATTCAGAGTTAAAAAACGAAATGCGTTGTGCCATAAAATTTTGCTACCGTTTGGGCAAAACAGCTCCAGAAACAGTTAAGTTAATGAAAAAAGCTTACAAAAACAAATGTTTCGGTGAGTCTACAATTTTTAGATGGCATGGTGATTTCAAGAAAGGCCGTTTGTCTGCAGAACTGGCTCCTAGGCCTGGGCGACAATTTTAACACTGTGTGGGTAATCCTTCAAGAAAATCGGCGAATGATATGTGAGGAGATAGCAGCATCATCAAACATTTCGAAAACGTCGATATTTCGCATTCTACGCAACAATTTACAGCTTCGCTTTGTTTGTTCCAGATGGGTCCCTCATCACCTTACTAAAGAACAAATGAAAACAATAATTCACCGATGTTGTGAATGGAAACAGATGCTTCGAAATGATCCAAATCTCCTAAAGACTGTAATAACAGGTGATGAGACTTGGGTGCATCATTATGATCCCCTTACCAAGTCCGCAACAAGTGTATGAAAACATACTGATTTTCCACCTCCGAAAAAAATCCGACAAACCAAATCTGCTCGAAAGGTCATGATGATTATTTTCTTTGATCATAAAGATGTAATCTATCAGCATGCTGTGCCTCCAAAAACTACTGTGAATGGTGAATATTATGTTCCAGTTTTGAAAATTTTGCGAAAACACATATCGAGAAAGCGTCATGAACTGGTAGGGAATTGGACATTACATCACAATAATGCTCGCCCGCATGTCGCTACTTCTGTTCAGCAATATCTTAGTAAATGCAATATTAAAATCATGTTACATCCCCCTTACAGTCCAGATCTCACACCATGCGATTTCTGGCTGTTTTCGACGTTGAAGGAGAAGCTCCGTGGCAGAAAATTTAATGCAGATTCTGAAGTTATTTCAGCAGTGGAGGATTCTTTGAAGCAGCTTCCAGAAAAGGGCTTATCTACTTGTTTTGAAAAGTGGGTTGAACGATGGGACCGTTGCATATCATCTGACGGAAGGTATTTTGAAAAAGAATGATGTATTTTTTTGCTGTAAATATATTTCTTGATTTTTTATGATTTTACTCTCAGTTTTTATGGAATGCCCTTTGTAATTTCAATTTCTCACAGTGCCACATATCCCACCAGGGGTGCTACAACGAACGTACCGAGACTTTCTCACTGCCGGCAATTCTTGGCTGTGACGTCATGTTCCGAGAGTGTCAAAAAATGTGCTACAACGAAGCTCATGGAACTCCAGATGACTTCTCGGTCTCGGAAACGTCTACCGAGATTTAGCGAAAAAATATCACCCTGCTTTTAGCTTGTGAAAACGCGATTCCGTAGGTGAAATCCAAACAAGATGGCGTCTGTTTTATCGTTAGCAGTGTGTCAGGAAAGTGATAGAACACGAATTTATCGTCCGATACCTGTAAGAAACGATAATTTGTTTAATATGGATGAAAGTGAATTTATAAAAAATTTTAGGATCAGTAAGCAGTTGGCGCAAAATTTGATACAGGAGCTAAAAACACAACTTGAGCCAAGAACTGTAAGGGAAGGTGCGATTTCAGTTGAAAGAAAGGTGAGTTAATTAGATTTTGTATTTTTAGTAATTTGTATTTCTTCTGCACAGAAGCATAAACTATTTTTATGTTTGTTTACTTACATCTACATGTCTTTTAAATGTAAAAATTATTTTGCTTACTAGATATGAAGAGCATGATAATATTGTTTTAGGTGCTTGCAGATAAGGCTTAAAACATTGTTTATTGTGATAATGCAACAATCTAGATTTTGTTTTAACAATCCACATCACATTTAAAATAAAAATTTTTGTATTTTATAATAGATTAAATTATTATGCGATGTAAGCATGATTTCAGTGTAAATGCTTACATCATGGTAATGGAATAGTACGTTAAGCGTGTACCTACATTGTCTAATAATTTGATTTTTTTTTTTTTTTTTTTTTTTTTTTTTTTTTTTTAAGAATATTTGTTTTATATTTTACCTCCCATTCCGTTTAAATATATCATTTAACAAAATATTAAATGCGAAGGTTTGTTTTAATACTGAATGTGTTTATCCGATAATATAGCGTTGTAAAATAAACAAAAATAACATTTGTGACTGCTATAAATATTAGAGATTTGCAAACCAAATACCCCCCTCAAAAAAAAAACAGTATCCATGAAATGTACAAATCAGAAATAAATAAATGTATTAATGGACTATTGGAGTTACTTATATATCTACTTATTTTGATTAAAAAATTGTTTTATTAATTAAGAAATATATAAATAAAAATATAGCTATTTTATTAATATCTTTGCAGAAAGGATGTAATATATCTATATATATAACACCTCCCTATATAAATTTGATTTATAAATAAAATGTAAAAAAAAAAAAAAAAAAAAAAAAAAAAATTATGCTGACGTAAGTCAAAAAAAAAAAAAAAAAAATTATGCTGACGTAAGTCAAAAAAAAAAAAAAAAAAAAAAAAAAATGTAAATTAATAAAATATTTCGATTTTATATTTTCTGATTAATATATACATACATACATATCTTGAATAGTTATTTATGTTTAGTTATGAAAATTTGCATTTAATAATAGGAAACAAAGCAAATATATATTTTCAAATTGAACAACAAATTAATATTTCTTACCAAATACCATCTTTTTCTAAAACTATCTTTTCATGTTATTTAATAAATTGTTTAATTTAAAACAATCTTCTAATGCATCTGAATGAATGTTCTATGTTGTAGTATGATGTATACTTTCATTCAACATGCCGAAGTAATTTTATGCTAAATAGTAAGATTGTGACTTTCTTTTTAGGTTTTGTGTGCTTTTAGATTTTTTGCGAGCGGAGCATATCAGAGGAACATTGCTAAAGAATACATCTGTTCCATGACACAACAAAGTGCCAGCAGATGTATTCGGCAAGTAGCAGATGCTATGCTATCGCTTCTGCCAAAATACATCAAATTCCCAACAGATACAAGGTTTAATTAATTTTTCTCTCTTTTTTTGTTCAGAAATTTTAGTATTATAATTGTGCATAGGGCAAGTTTAATCTGTATTTTATTTTTATTACTTATTTCAATTATAACTTTATTTATTTTTTAATATGCAATTCACTATCCCCACCCAACACCTCAAATTATAAATAACAAATGGCACACCATGTTTTCTTTAATTGATTATTTGAAGTGAATTTTGTGCTGTGGGGTATTACTTGTTAAGAAAATAATTGTACATTTAACTGCATTTAAATGTAGTTTATATATTTTTTATATATATGAAACTTTTCAAGAAAAATAGTTGATTTTGATATAATTATATAAAATCTCTAACAAAACAAACTGTTGTCAAATTAGAATCTGCTGAAGTAAATTTCTTATCTAATCGAGATCAACTTCATATTGTTTAAATATACAGGGTTAGTATGGTCTCTAGAATTCAAGGAAATTCCCAAGAATTTTTTTTAGTGTTACTATTTTACCAAATCAAAGTATACATACAATTTTTTATGTTAAATTAAAAATATACAATGTATTCTAAATAAATATATTTATTTCAGTGAGCAAAGAACAATAAAAGAAGGTTTTTTCCAGTACTGTGGCCTATCGGGAGTTGTCGGGGCAATTGACTGCACCCATGTGGCGATTATTGCTCCTGCAGATGATGGGTTTCACAATGAAAAAAATTATGTCAATCGAAAAAACTATCATTCGATTAATGTTCAACTAGTAAGTAGATTTCTTAATTTTTTTAATGTAAATTAATAAATGTTTTATTGTAATGCAGATTTTTAACTTTTAATCTTTTTCATCATGTTAAGAAATACATATAAATTTTTCAGGTTTGTGACATTAATTTAAAAATACTTAATGTGGTTGCTCGTTTTCCTGGGTGCACCCATGATGCCTTCATATGGAGATCTTCTTCATTACGACGATACGTTGAGGACAATAACTTCATTCATGGGAATGGTTGGTTATTAGGTAAATATATTTTTACCTATTTATCTTAATGGCTATAAGCATAATTTGCTTATCACAACCGAGTAAGCCTTACATTATGATTTTTCATACTTCCATGAAAATTTATTGTATGTGTTATATTTAACAGTCACATTTGATTTGCAATTGATTATTACAATTTTTCTAAGAGACAGTGGTTACCCAGGTGAGCGTTGGTTACATGTTCCCTTCGCAAGCCCTAGAACACAGGAAAAGGAGCAATACAACTGTGCTCATTCCCGAGGACGGTCTGCCATTGAAAGACGCAATGGTGTTTTGAAAACACGTTTTCGTTGTTTGTTAAAGCACAGAACATTGCATTATCAACCAGAGATGGCAGCAAAAATAACAATTGCCTGTCAATAATAATCTCACTTGGGAAGATTGGGAGCTGCCTCAAGATGATCAATTATTCATTACTGATCATAATGAATAAATACACTGTTTGCTTTTTATACGGTTTTTGGCCCTAGTAAAATTAAAAACCGTCTATTGTTGCTTTTTATATGGTTTTTGGCCGAGGGACAGTTAAAAACCAAGTCATTTCATACCTGAATAAATTACTACGTCAGAAACGCCAAAAAAAAAATATTGGAAATGCATACAGCTGTTTCGGCAGCCCTAAGCGTGCCGTCTTCAGTGCAAAAAGGACAGAAAGTCCTTTTTGCACTGAAGACGGCACGCTTAGGGCTCAGGGCTGCCGAAACAGTTATTTCCAATATTTTTCTTTGGCGTTTCTAACGTAGTAATTTATTCAGGTTTTAATACTCCAACGCCAAGTCTCCTGTTATTACAAGTCATTTAATGCTTTTTATACAGTTTTTGGCCAAAATACAATTAAAAACTGACCCGCTAAATGCTTTTTATACAGTTTTTGGCCAAAGGACAATTAAAAACTGACTCGCTAAATGCTTTTTTTACGGTTTTTGGCCAAGGGACAATTAAAAACCGAGTCATGTATTGCTTTTTATATGGTTTTTGGCCGAGGGACAATTAAAAACCTATTTTTCCTATCCGACGTGGCATCACCTTGTCGTGGTAGATAGGCTTTTTTTTTTTTTTTTACAAAGAATGCCACAACTATTAGGGGAGGCATACTATTGTAACAATCGCAGCTATCGTAGATCACAAGTCGGATCGTACACTCCGCAGCAAAAGTATCCGAGCACTAGCAATAATCCCCGTTTAAAAAAAGTACACTTAATACTGCTTTGTTAAATAAATTCTTGTGGAGTCATGTTCTTAGTCTGTTTAAGGACATGAATCGACAAGGATTTATTTAACAAAGCAGTATTAAGTGTACTTTTTAAAGACGGGGATTATTGCTAGTGCTCGGATACTTTTGCTGCGGGCTGTACGATTTGACTTGTGATCTACGATAGCTGCGATTGTTACAATATGCCTCCCTAAATGAATGAAATGTATTTTTATTTTTTTATCATAAAACCTGAAGACTGTCTATTGAATAACACCCTTAATTTGACGTACAGTAGAACCTCATTCCATAATTTTCACAGGGTGCGTAAAAAAAAAAAAGAAAAAAAAATGTAAGCGGGAAAACGATGAATGATGGTTATAGTCAAAATACTAAGAAAACAATGTTTACAGATTAATACACATAATGTATACAGTATAGTACAGTAAACAAGTTAGTTTTTATTAGTAGTATACTACTAATAAAAACTAATTTGTTAGTTTCCAAACTGTCAAAGAAATAAATCAATGTTGTAGAACATTAAGTAAAATTTATTTTTTTAAATAAAAAAAAAATTGTGTTTTTTGTTCTATTTATAAATTAAACAGGAGTTTATCCAGATTTGCAACATTTTTTCTGGTACTTTTCTGTAATTTCATGTGCTTATATAAAAGTTAATAAATGAGTCATCGGCATGAAAATTAATCTCTGTTTCTTCGTCATTATTTTCATTTTTTGAAATCGAACCATTTCTTCTATGCTTTAGCATACCGCATGTCCCAACGTCTTGATTAATGCAAATGTTATCACTAAATTTTGTATCAGACGCATCCTCTGCTACATGCAACCATTCTTCATCTGCATTATCAGGCATAGTTGCCAACTTAGCACCTTTTGGGTACTGGAAAAACTTAATAGAAATATTCATTTTATTCATTCAGTTATCTGTGACGGTTTTCACTTATGAAGTAAAAAATAAATAAATATATAATTTTTTCGGTAGCCAAAAGGTGCTAAGTTGACAACTATATTATCAGCATCATATATTCTTACCCTTCTGTTTGGTATTCTTCATAATTTTTTCGCACGTAACGCATTTCACAAAACAATTTTCTGGATTACTAAAAAGGTTGCTTCCTGCCATGCTGAAAATACAAAGTGAGTAGAGGGTCCGGGGACGTAGCATTACAATTTTGATCTTCTGTGGAAATGGGGAAAAGAGTTACTTTAGGATGAAAGAAGTAATTCCAGTTTGTATGCCGTATGGAACTGCTTGACCTTCAGGAGGAAATTTTTACAAGGTCAGAAGAAAAATTTTACAATGATGAATGCGGGAAAAGAACTTTTTGAAGCACGATACATGCGGGTTTCGTTAACATTATTTAAATACAATTTGTGCAGAGACCATACAAATAAAACGATGGATGTGGGAATGAAAGATCGGGGTTTCACTGTATTAGAGAATTTTCTTGAAACCATGCAATTTGAGACACGTCATCTGATGATTGTTTTCCAGTTGGATAATACGTCTAAATGTACTACTGTCACCCATTGATCTAAACTGGGCCACTTTTTCTAAGCAAGCATTTAACATGGATGAAATATTTCTGCTAATTTCAGACTTATCTTTTTTTAATTCAGTTAATTTTTTTTTTTTTTTTTTTTTTTTTTTTTTGTGCATTTGTTTTATTAGCTATATCTAATAAAAACCTGATTGAATACTGAAACATATTTATATTTTAATTTTGGGGAGATAAGCCACCCCGCATTGGCAAAAGTAGAATGAAAAAATAAAAAGTCATTGGATACGCCGCACATATTCACCAACATAATGTTTCTAATCATTTTATTTTCAACGAGTGTTTATAATATAAAATACGAAGCGATTTTGTTTGCGGACAGATTTTTTGTCTTTATAATTAATTAGTTTCAATGGTTTGCTTGAGCGCTGCGGATTATTATAGTTTGAGAACAATATACATGGAGTTTGCTCGATAACAAACTCTGCGGTGTGCTTGGCCTTGTATAGCCTGGGCTCTGTGGCGCTTTTATTAGTTTTATTTTTATAAGCCTTCTGTACTGACATTGTGTTCAAGAAAAATTGTCCGAAGTGAAATTTTGACCGGCAGTGGTTATTCAAGCACTAATAAAAGAAAGAAAGAAAGAAAGAAAAAAGAAAAACAGATATGCTGCATGTACCAAAATTACACATTTAAAATAATGTAAGCTGCGGCTTATCTTCCGAAATTACGGCATATATGTTACTGTTGAAGCTCGAAATCCTTTAATGTGCAGATTACCTAGCTAATCTGCAGATTTAAACTGAAATTTTACTTGCCACAGTAAAATTTCCACTCGCCAATGGCGAGCGGAAATTTCGCGCCCTGATATGTTCTATTAATTACAAAATCTAGAGGGTTAGGTGTTAAATAATTGGAATATTTGTTAAAAGTACTGGAATTTTCAGTTGAGAATGTTAAAAAAAAAGTAGGCCTCAACCTATGTGTGATTAATAAAAGTGGTGGAAACTACTTTAAGTAACATGCATTGAAAAGTTAATATTGTTATTATGTTAAGAAACCTAAAAAAAGCAACCAAACCTATTTAAATTCACTAATTCTTACATTAACACCAACCTATATGGGAAAAATTGTATTCAGTGTTGCCAGATTTGGGGACTTTTTTATTCAACTCTCACCAATAATTTTGAGAAGTGATATTTGTTATACAGAATAGACATTTATCTTTCGAAGTGCTTAGGCAACCGTTACAATTAAAATTTAGCGGCGGGGGTTGAATAAAAAAGTCCCCAAATCTGGCAACACTGATTGTATTATAGGTATAGAATCAGCAGGCCGAAATATGTGGTACATTTGCACATATGAAAACCCAAAAATAAGCAAAGTTCTCAACTTATGTGGGAAAAAGAAATTAGTTAACTTTAAACGAAAGATCTTAATTATATATCATGGAACTAAGTATGTAGCTACTGTTATAATTGGACTCAACCTATGTGTGAAAATACAAAAACCTCGTGACTGCAAACGCTGCTGTTGTTCCACCAAAGATCTTATCTCCTTATAGTATTAAAATCTGTCTTTCTGTGAGAAATGCCTTGTGCGCGCTAAAGCTCCAGTGCTAATGTTCGCAGCGCCTCGAAACCGGTGTCGACAGACGCAGAATTTCTTCATCGCGATAATTCGCTAAGCGATGCAACTCTAATTAGCAGCGATATTAATTAAAACGTTGAACTATGTCGATCGAAAAATGACTGCGAATTCACGGCTATTTGCTTAAGAGACATTCTTACGGAAAAAGTGGAAAATGAATTAGAAATTTTAGTCGTATCGTTACAAATAAGGTATCAAATGAAAGGGCTGATTTTTCTGAATCCGACGGTTTAAATAGCTTATCAATAGGACAATTAGATTTTTTAAAATTAACTAAAGTATGAAAAAAAGGTGGCAACAAATCACAAGTGTTAATTTCGCAGATGACTGTCTCGACATATTTTAGTTACCATTGTGCGGGGCGAAAGAAAAGATTTTTCTTCCTGCTTTACTGATTTTGTACTGGGAATAAAAATTCTTTCAAACCTACTACACACCGTTAACATCACAAGACGAAGTTGCACGTCAAATTTCATCGGGTTTGGAGAATAAACAAAAAATTTATAATTTAATTGCAAATTAAATTTTATTCTAATAAGTGTATTTCAAATTCTAACTGTGATTAAATTATTTTTAATACATCATTCGAAAGATATTTTAAAGTACTTTTATATTATCAAAAGTGGGATTCAAGATTTTGCTTCATTTACACATTTTGAGGTGTCCTGAATCGGTTTTCTTTTGTATCTCAGCTACTAATTAAAATAATTTCATAAGTAATACATCATTAGAAAGCTTTGTTGATTTGGAATTGAACAGTAGATTACAGAAATTTCTACTGCCTTTAACCAATGAGAAATGATATTCATTTTATTCTCTTAAGAATGAAAGATCTTATCTTAAGAATGATTTGAGAATGTGAATATGTGTGCGCAGCACGCGTATACCTTCACACGTGCGTGCACATCGGTCTGCACTGCCGAAGGCAGTGGGGACCTACTGTAAGTTTTTACCCGATCAGATTTTTATTTTTATTTATTTTTTTTTTTTGGGGGGGGGGGGCGAAGGGCAGAGAAGGAATACGCGCACACAGCGCATGTATCCCTTCACTTGTGCGCGCGCACGAGACTGCGTTGCCGAAGGCAGTGGGGACCTGGGGCGACTTTTTACTCAATCAGAAATGATTTTTTTTTTTCAAATTTATTTTCTTAAGACTAAAAGTTACAGTTAGTGATTCATTTGAAAATACTGACCCGCTAGTTTTCACTCTATTGAGTGCACAATAGGTATGTGCAGATTAATGATTGCCAAGTCATTAATGAGCAGATTATCTAGGTAATTTGAGAAATGAAACATTTATCTGTGCTTTAATGGATCACCCTAGTTAATGTGCATATTACCTAGCCAGTCTGCAGATTAACTAATTTCTGCACTTTAGATGCGACATATATATATATATATGCTGGTTGTCTTTGGCAACCAGCTTGTTTGCGATACTTAAGAAATCTCATTACATTAAACCCCCACTCAGTGCCCTCTCCACACTTTGATATGAAACAGCCTGTTCATTCACCGTGCAGACGAGCTTTGAAAATTCTGACCATGGTAACCCCTCCCAACAATGTAGCACCTAAAGTCCCCTAAGCTAATCACTAAAAATTCTATACACAGTAGAACTTGGATAATTCGAAGTTGAAAAAACCAGAAAAAAATTCGAAATATCCAAAAATTCGAATTACATATACTATTTTGTCAAAAAAAGTGATAAATTAAAACTCTACGATCAGAGATTTAGCACATAAACTTAATATCTAAGAATACCGTGACATTATCCCCCCCCCCCCATTAAATCAATATTTTTAACGAGCTTAAATATTCAACACTTTTTTAAAAATAGTCAAATATTTTTTATTTCTTTTTTTAAGTAGAATCTTTGTGTCATAGCATATGACCTGATACAAAAATAGAATCTTCTACATTACACATGACTTTCAATTCACAAAAAAGCTCGAAGTTCATACATATGCACCCTATCTTCTGGTGCACTAGCTAGGAGCTTTTATTGTATTTCCTTATCCGTCTTTTGAAAGACTATAAAAATAGATAATGCACTTCAGATGAAAAAAATCTCGTGAACAAATTTTACCAGTGGCGGCTCGTGAACCGAAAATAGGTGAAGAGCTCAAAAATAATGTTTAAGTACTTTAAATCATAATTTTTATTAAGCATGGTTTTAACCAAAATTAACTTAAAATACTTATTTAAATGTAAATTTATATCCTATAAATGAATAGAGCATAAAATAGATTGTGCCTCTTCACGAATTTTCGGTGCACGAGCCGCCACTGAAGTTTACTGTAATATTTTAAAGGTAATCGTATGAAATATTCGAATTATCTACGATTTTTTTAACATTATTTTAATTCAAAATTCAAGGGACCGTGTAAAATATTCGAATTATCCAAAATTTCGAATTAAACAAGTTCGAATTATTAAAGTTTCACTGTATATATACATAAAAAAAAAAAAAAAAAAAAAAAACTTGTAATCTTATTTTAGGACGATAAGGATTTAATCAGCAACAGCTTTCCATAAAATACATTGTAATATCTCTAATATTGAGAAAATGACTTGGTA
Source organism: Salticus scenicus (assembly GCA_963930645.1). NCBI lineage: Eukaryota > Metazoa > Arthropoda > Arachnida > Araneae > Salticidae > Salticus > Salticus scenicus. The sequence goes on from OZ005660.1 coordinate 227,044,162, forward strand.
ATTTTACAAATCAAAAGTATAGGTGGACATGGCTTATAAGCCCTATAATACCAGGTTTTAGCCCTATTAACCAGGTTTTTTCCAGGGTTATTTCCACCCTGGAAAAAACCAAATAACCCTGCTAGCAAGCCAGTGTGAAATTTTTGCACTTCATTCATTTTTTGTAACATTTAAAATTATTATTATTATTTTATTTTAAAGTCATAAAGGCGTCATATTTTCCTATGCATAAGCAAATTTAATATTTTATAATTTCTTTATTTTTCACGTGAAAGCATATTACATTTTATGCTGAAATATATTTTATTAATTTATTATTATTATTATTTTTGGCAACAATTAAAAATTTAAGTGTCCATTTTTAAAGTTTTTACCAGTTTATTTTTTCATATTACAATTTTAAAAAGTCTAATCGAAAATTCGTGACAAATAAGGTACCAAATAAATGAAAGGGGCGATTTTTCTGAATCCGTCGGATTAAGCCGCTTACTGATCGGACAATTAGATATTAAAAAATTAACTAAAGTATGAAAATTAGGTGGGATCTTGCATCCACATACAGACAAAAAGAGTCCAAGGAAATCTCTTAGCCATTTATATATAGAGATTGTGTTTAAATTTACTTTTTAATGTAAAGTGTACAAGTAATTTATATCTTTATGCACCTGCACAAAGAAGATTAATTTTTAAAAAACCAAATAGGGAAATTATTGATTTACTAATATTTCATGTATTTGGCCGTCTTCGTCTATTTACAAAAACATAAGAATTTACAGGTGGAAAAATCAATATTATTTGTTTAGAATTTTAACATGCTAATTTGTTACTCTATTTTAAATATAAAATTTATCATTTAATGCTTTGATTTTATGAATATGTAAAATCTCCAAAAACAGTCAGTATATTAAAATGTTTAAATGTAATACCACCCTGTACATATGCGAAACAATAAGAAAATTATACATTATTTACGAATAAAGAAGACTAAATAACTACAATGAGCATAAGAATAGCTTAACATTTATAAGAATTTGCAAAGGTTCACAAATTATGTCATTGAAATCTGCAAGTAACATTTTGCAAGTAACATTTAAAATGCACATAATGCAAGAATGATACTTACAACAATGAATGGTTGGCTATTACTTGACATTCTCTCTTGATCATCACCAGCAGCATGGTCCAATGAAACTACTCCACTCTCTGGAATATTTAAGCCCTCAAGAGCATCTTGTCCTATTAATACCAAAATTCTTTCGTCGAGAGGCGTAAACTGCTTTATATTGTGTCGTCCACCGCCAGTTTTTTTCATTTCATTTTTATTGTGGACATATTTCTTTTTAACTTCGCTCTTGCAGTCACTCCAACACTAAAATTAATAAAAAAAATAAAAATTTAGCAAAATAATAAAACTGAAGGCTACTAATTAGACATAAGAAAATAGAGTTAATATGTATTAAAACCATTAAAAATGATAACGTCAGAAACACCGAAAAAGAACAAAATATGGAAAGCATACAACTGTTTCGGTAGTTTTAAGCATACTGCACTGAAGATGCTTAAAGGCTACCGAAACAGCTGTATGCTTTCCATATTTTATTCTTTTTCGGCATTTCTGACGTTATTTTTATTGGTTTTAATAATCCAGCGCCAAGTCTCCTTTTAATATAGAGTTAATATTTGTTTAAAATTGTAATACAAAGATGCAGAAATAATGAACTATTTCATTAGAACTCAGTATTTGCAATAAAGTATAATTTATCCATTCTTAACATTTTTGATTATTCAGAAAAAAAAAAAAAAAAAATGTAATGAAGGGTTTATACTGAGATATGGGGAAAAAAATTACCTGCGTTTTCCAAATATTTGTCCCTCATCTTTCCCTCATAATTTCGCGGCTTTGACAGTATAACTAATCTGTTACTCACAATCTGTCCCCCAAAATTAAACATGTTTTTCATAAGAATTACTTTATTTTTAAAATTTAAAATACTAATACTAATAATTTACTACACACATGTACTATACATTTCCTCATACACAATGCATGCTCATTACAGTACATTTGACCAAAAAAAATATTAATTAGTTAAGTATTAATAAATGTTGCCAAAATCACATACACAAATAAATTCTGCCAATTAAAACATTTTTATTTACCTTTTTTTTTTTTTTTTTTTTCTAAGAACAAATACCCCTTGATATACATGTTTAATGAGGTTCAACAGTATTAATATTTAAAAAAGCATAATTTTTTTTAGAGTAATCAAAATAAGTTTTCGCTAAGAAAAAAAAACTTATTTTAAACAATATACTGATAAGGATTGTCTATTACTAAATAACAATTTAAATATTACTTATGAATTAATTTGCATGAAAAAATAAGATTTTTTTCTTTTGATAGTTTATGACATAAGTTTTAGACATGACTGTTAAAACCATTGTTTACACAACAGTGTGTGAAATTTCCGCTCGCCAGCGGCGAGTGGAATTTTTACTGTGGCGAGTAAAAATTTGGTCTAGTTATAAGTAGAATTCTTACACGATACGGTGACAGAAAACATTCTTTTTAAAGATTTAAATATGGGAAAATCTTGCCATCGTATAACCTCATTTTAATCCCAGCCTGGGAAAGGAAAAATGCTTAGCGCATGCATAAAAGTTTTAATCTCCGGTAGTTTGGTTTCTCCCACTGTGATTTCTCCAATCAGAGTGAGAATAGACGAGCCTTTTGTCCATCGCTCACTTACCAAGAAAAGAGATACGTGAATGTTCGCATTTGTGATATTGATGCATGAAAATGAACCCAAGCTCCTTTAAAGATACCGCCTATGTTTATGTTATTGAATAATGTTTAAAAAACATTTTACTTTTTTACCTTTTTTAATGAAACTCCAAGGATTTGCACTAAGCATTACAAAAATAAAGAAGACAAAAGAACACTTCTGATTAAAAATGTTAAATAAATAGTAAATAAAGAAGCTTAATCTCTCATAATAAAAAGATTTTCACAGGGTATTGTTTAACAGTATTTTTTTCCCCTTCTTTTCTTATTTAATGACTCTTTGCATTTATGTTATTAGACATTTTAATCTTTATCAAATACAAAACATTATAGTAATTTTTTATTATAGATGATTATGAGACATGATGATATACGACACACATTTAATACATATAATTTTCAGCATATTTGTAAAAGCATTTCAGATAGTTAGGGAAAAAAAAATGTGCAAAAGAGAAAAAATGACAACTATCTTCTGGCGAGTAAAACCTTTTTTTTCGGCGAGTGTAATCCGAGTTGAAATTTCGGGTACTGATGTACACTAAATACTCCTGAAGCACCTCATTCTTCAGTGAAAATCAAAATAAATTTCAGAAGTGTGTGGACAAATAATTGAAAATATAAAAAATACAGAAATTAGCACTTATTTTTCTGCAAAGTTCACGATATATAGAAATAATTTGAAAACAGGACATATGTATCTTATTACGTTACACAGATTAAAGAGGTAATAAGAATAAACTCTTGATTTATTGCCACTCATTGAACTGGAAATTTTTTTGGAAAAAAAAAAAAAAAAAAAAAAAAAAAAACATTGTTTTATAAATAATTTGCAACTATTTTCGTAATTTAAGGCTTTCAATCTAAAATAACCACAGTATTCAATGTAACATAAAACAAATGCTTATACTTAGAAAGATAAATATTATAAAAGAAATGAATGGTGATATAAGATTATACATAATGCTGTTTCGTTTGTTGGGTTTAATGTTGCGTAAGTTCTATGCTATGGGTATTTGGTAATTTTCTGAGACACCACAAGGGATGGTCCAGAGACATGGCGTCACAACTTTAATCCTTCACGGAGGATAATTTGTCAGGTATAAAAAGAAATATGTAAACTATATCGAGGAGCTGAGATACAGAAGCTACACCAAACTTTATATACTAATCAATCACCATTTCTGAAAAAAATTCTTTTTATGAAAATTTTTCAAAATTAAAAAAGTAAAATGCTACTAAATAAAAATGTTACTATTTAAAAAGGTAAAAAAAAAAATTGGATGTTGACAGCTGATTATCAGTAATTAACCATTAAAAATAATTAAATATAAACAGATTAACTATGAAAAATATCTGAAACTGATTATGTTCGTAGCAAAAGTTTTATTTAATATCTATACTTTTTTTTTCTTTTTTTGAAATTCATTCTGTCCACCTCTGGAAACAGAAAACTTGCTTGCAATAAACACAGCAAAAATAGTTATTCTGCCACTTTTTTCTTTTTAACTGTGGTATGCTCACACCTGCAGGAAGGTAGTGCATGAACAAGCTGCATGTGCAAGCTTTATAGAAATTTCAATAATGAGATCAATGAACAATAGAAACATAGTATGGTCTTATAATTTTAGACCATATGTACTAACGGAAAATCATAATATTTGGCCACTGCCAATTATCCAGCATAATGGCTGGGTCAGCAAGATGCAGTATGTTCGCCGGGTATTAGTTGCATCCCTCAAAAACATGAAATGTGAAAACAAAAACAAACATGAAATTAGGTGAAAACAAAGTCTGAAAATTACTTGATGATTTCATACATAAAACTATAATTATTTATGCCATTTTTAACCCCCCCCCCCCCAAAAAAAAAAAGGCCTTCATTGGAAAATGTGTATATTTTCATATTCAAGCACGTGCCCTACTTTAAATGTTTCCTTTCCCTGGGTACTATCGCCTGCTACCCACCTCCCCCCCCCTTTTTTTTTAAACATATGAGGAATTCTGTTTAATAGAAAACATAGTACTACATACAAGTATGTGTGTAGCTCACCCACAACTACACATGCTTAATAAAATGTGTATGTTAATTCCACATTCTTATCAGACACTGGACAACTGAAAGAATTCATTCCATTTACAGCAAACAAAATGATTAATAATTTTATTTTAAGGGCAAGACATATGAGTTTGCATTAATGAACAAAAAATAAAAAAGATGAGGAACATTCACATTCCATAAAATAAATTAAAGTTAAAAATTATCAACTTAAGGAGTACAATACATACAAATATGAAATAAACATTTTAAAATATAAATATTTCTTTTTTTTTTTTGGGGGGGGGGGGGGGATTGGACTCTAGCATAGCAAAATCTGTGCAAATTGTCAACAAATAATGAACAATGGGTTACACTTAACAGGTTAACTGAAAAATCTCAAAAGATTGAACTTGGCAAACTGTATTTTGCTGCAGACAGACAGATATTTGAGGATTAAATTTGGTACCTAATGCACAAGAAACCTGTATTAAAAACTACAAAATATTTCAGTTAAAAAAAAAAAAAAAAAAAAAAAAGTCTAGGGCTTAAAAGAACACAGAACTATTAACAAATTTTAAGTGTATAAAAACTGCTTTCAAAACAATAGGCAAAACACACACAATGAGATAGTACACTTTATATGGATTAACGTAGGTTATTTCACACAAAGCTATGTACACAGGTACACTTCACAATGTAAAACTTTGTTTCTTTCTTCAAACCATAACTCGATAAATTACTTTTGTTCACAGAAAAGAGAAATATTAAAAGCTTTACGAATTGGAGGATTTTAATATCTTACACAAAAGCAATAAAATAACCATACTTAAAATGCAAATAAATGTGTTTTAAGAATTGACAAATAAATTATTAATCCATAAAACTAATTCACATAATGCAGTAATAAAAGTACAAAAAATAACATGCACAAAATATACTACTTACTCTTTGCCACTGTTTTATATCCTTCACTGCTCCACCATCGGCATGCAGTTTCACAATAAGCTGCTCCCAATCTTCTTTCCTTTGATGAGCCGTGTAATTTTGGGTAATCAGCACTTTGTTCATATTCATATTTTGTTCCATCGTTTCAACAAGAATCTCAATTTGGCTCTTTGAAACACGAACACGTTTCATTTAATGATTTTGGCTCATGATAAAATTTTGGCTCAAATAAAAAATATAAATATAGAAAATAAATATAAACTATGAACAATGAATAAATAATTTAACGAGTAACAAAATAACGAGTGTAAAAGTAAATGAATAAATATAAACAACGAAAAAAATATATAAATTGAGCGACCAAGAAATCTCCTACACCATCAAAGTAAAAATTTGTGTTTGACTCGGCATCACCACGAGGTACGTTCACGTGAGTGAGAATTTTCGGCACTGTGATTGGTCAAAAGTATCCGATACCGATAAAGTTTTATTTCTCCACACTCGGCTTCCGTTACCGGCTTCCAATACGTTCGTTGTAGGGCAAACATAAGTCTCGAAAACGTGAGTGACGAGATCTTCCAATTTCGGTACCGGAAAGTTGCCTCAACGGAAACATCTCGGCACGTTCGTTGTAGGACTCCAGTTCGAGCCCAAGAACGTTCGTCATAATAGTAGTTCGGAGTTTTCCGTGGTTTTCTCCGAAACTCGCGGAAATACGGACTAGATCCCGTTAGAAAGACCATCAGTAGACCCCCTCCCCCAGAGGGTTAAAATCCTTGGGTAGTCAATTAGCCTTAATTCTAACTTTAACACCGTTAAATAAAAAAAGGCTAAGTGTTTGGTTTCAGGTCGGAACAAATGAACGGTAAAGTGTTAAATGGTATACCACATCAGGATACTTTTCTGCTTAATTTCTCTTCAGTCGAATTTTAAGGTAAATTATGTAAATACGATAAATATTTTTGTTTTATAATGTAAAAGTCATTACTAAAAAAACGCATAAACCTCTGTGTTACGTAATTTTAATTTATTTTTACTTTCTTCTATATCCATAAGAAGAATGGAATCCCCCAAAATTTTATATTTAATTAGACCTTGAAATGAGTACTGATTACATTTTGGAGTAAATTGTCTAGTAGGTGGCGCTGCTAATCTGTATTTTCCCCTATTTAAGAGATGGTTTCATCGTAACTTCTGCTGGTCCATCAGAGAGGTGACTTTTTAATAGAGGTTCAGAAAATAGTGATTGAAACAACAGATTCTGCAAGTTACATAAATTTAATTTTTCAGATATACATTATTTGTCTATTTAGCTTTCTATTACGAAGAATTATCAATATTTGTTTAAATTTTAAAAACTCCTTAGTTATAATTTTGGTTTCCAAGAAATTTTATAAATTTCAACAAACTGTTTAGCTTAGCAACATATCTGCAACGGAAAAAAAAAAAAAAGTCAATCTAAAAATTTCCATAAAAGTTCCTGCCAGGAAACACTAATTTGTGCTTTAAATTTTGAATATGAGCTAGATTAAAATAATTTAATTTTATCGTTTAAAGTCATCATTATCATTTATAAGCTACTGCATTTAAATTTATCAAAATAATAATTACAAGGAAAGAAAAATAAAAGCTCACTCAAATAGAACTCAATCTACTTAGCCGAGTTAAGTTAGATAAATATGTAAAAATAACTTGCAGAAAATTTTCTGAATTTGCAACAAAATTCATTTATTATTATTATTGTTTTAATAAAGTACAATTTTTTAAAATTTACAAAACTTGAACGAATTAGCCTTTGAAATTTTTTTTTTTTTTATATATAAATTGCTTTATATTTAAGATAGACATTTAACACACACTCCCCTCCACATAACATTCGCACACATAAAAAAAAAAAAAAAAAAAAAAAAACTTTGAATATTTTTATGCTGTCTAATCATAAAAAATTAAATTTATTAAACATTAAAAAGTAACATATTCCGAAAAATTTTATAGTTAATATTTATAGATTATTAAGCAATCATATGATTATAATTACGCTAAAAAATGAAAATGAATGTCTTGATTCTAAGAGATAAAATAATAAAATCTGTCATAATCTGCACTACACAACGTGATTTACGGAAACATTTTGGGTGTTCCAATATGGCTGAACCGGTTATAATTGAGACTTCACTTGAACGAGCTCTCGCCCTCTCCATATCATCTATCCTTCCTCCTAGAAGCATCTAAACAATACACGCACCAAAATTCGTGAACAGAGCTCCTATAAGTTTTTCAGGACCAATTTAGCACTGAAAGAGGGGTCTTGAATTTGCTTCCTTGCAACACCTCCCCTTCCCCAAGATCGAAAATCACAAACACCAAAAACGGGCTTTTTGATATACCCTAAAGATAATGCATGGCTGTTTTCAACATTTTTGTGGCATTTTTTGGTAAATTTCTACTCAAAAGTCCGGAATTTACGAAATCCCCCCCCCCCTGATAATTTTCTTCCTCCTTCCTTAAAAATCAAAAATTCCAAAATCGTAGACAACTATTATTTATATTATTATTATTATTATTATTATTTTATTTTATTTTCTATTTATATTATTATTATTATTATTATTATTTTATTTTATTTTATTTATTTATTTATTTATTGTACTTAAATCTAAACTTCTGATGTGCAGTTTCGTCACTGTGAAGTAATTTGAAGCCAAGTTATGTATATAAACCAGCTTTTGCCGCCTGCCCCCTCTGGGGGGAGACGGGGGCTGATTTACAAAAATTGATAGTATAATTTTAAGTTGGATAATTTCTGACAAGTGTTGTTGAATTCTGTCCAGCTTTTCCCACATGATATCCAGACAAAAATGTTATAGTCATGCAGAAACAACAACCGCACACGCACCACACACGTACACACACACAGAGAGAAAATTTTCTGACGTCAGATTTGACTCTGATGATGCGTGAAACAGAGGATATCGCAATTTTTTTTCGATTTTCAGAAATTTATAGACAAATGACTGATTTTATTAATATTTGTTGCATCGATAATGCAAAGGAGAAAAAATTGCTCCAAATAAAATCTCCTGTTCTATTAAATTTTTATTTTCGCAATCAAATTTTATTGTCTTTTTACTAACCTAAGTGACCTTTTTCCGGTAGGAGAGGGGGGAGGCAGAGATTAAAGCGCCCTTTTATATTTTAATAGAATGCTTTGCTATGTCAAGAAAGTCAAAGAAAATTTTGCTGAAGGTAGCCGCACTTTTACAAAGTTATTACATTTCCACAAAAGGGCAGAAAGAAATTAAAGTGTGTTTTTCAGCTGCCAAAGTAAGTTTTTGTTGATTCAATTAAGTAGTAGTTAAGACATTAACTATTTGCTTAAAGTTAATATAACTGTTATATGGTGAAAAGGCATAATCTTCTTTTGTGTTTATAATGTTCATGAAGAATATTGACAATTATTCCTTAAGTCTATTTTCCGGTTGTATATCATCATGTGGTCGTGGGAATGAATGGTACAGTTCCCACTATATGTGCTAATTTAAAATTATACACAAGACGTTATGACACTTTTTGGGGAAAACTGTCATAGAATATAGAATTTTTCATGCATATACGTTAAAATTAAAGGAATAGCAAGTATTTTAAAATTTCTCAAACATTATTTGAACTAAAAAAAAAAAAAAAAAAAAAAAAGTAATTCATATCCTGTTAATGTGTTGTATCATTATTCGTCATCAGCCATGTACTTTTCACTTCTAAACTGAGGTGAATTTTTATAATGACGTCACATTTTTTTATTTTTATTTTTTCTAACTACACTATTTTAGAACGTTTACAGTACGTTTTCTAGAACGTTCTGAAAATGTGTATAACGGTTTGAAAACGTTCTAAAAACGTTTAGAACGTTTTGAGACCGTATACATGGAACGTTCTCAGAACGTTTCTATAACACCGATGGTGATTGCTACACGTACATTGAACGTTCTCTGAACCGTACTATTGTACGTCTTCAAGATGGACAAATAGACGTCTATAACACGTTCAAAGTGAACGTTCTTAGAACGTGTTTGCAGAACAATTTTTGAACGTTCAGAGAACGTTTCTGTGCTGCTTGGGATATGCCATTTCTTATCTTTAAGTTTACATGTATATATAAATATGTCGATATTTGCATATACAATAATTCAATTTATAATTACATATAATATGAATCGTCTTTCGTAACGCACTCTTCCTTTATCAATAATTTAAAATGAAAAGCTTAATACTACATAAAAAATTACAATGAACTCAATTGGACTAAATTAATAAGTAAGTAAATGAATGAATAGAATAAAATGTAGTTAAAATGGAAAAAAAAAATTAAAATTAATTATAACATTTAATAATAAAATGTAATCATAAAAATTAAATTAATTATAACAACTGTTACCTACTTTTAATGAAAATTTTCAAAAGTGTTACATATACTCAAGAGAGCGTGGAGATGGAATACTGAGGGGGAAAAAAGTTCTTTTTAAATCACTTTGCTTTACATTTATAGGAAATTTTGTATAAATATCTCTTATTGTTTATCAAATTGCAGAGAGGGTTATATTATCGACTGAGAGCTAGAGGGCACATGGATATATTTTTACACCACCATGTTGTCGATCTAATGAAATTTTACTTGTTTATAAAAACTTACAGTGAGGGTTGCGTATCAGTTTCTGTCTCTTCATAAGCTTGTACGCAAAAATTCAATGCATGATTTAAATCTGTAAAGTAAATAAATAAATAAAAAGATTAAAAAAAATAATTTCATCTTTTAATCTGTCCTTTTTGCCCCCCCCCCCCTCCCGTAGAAATAAAAAATGTACACTGTCATTGATATTTAGCATGTGTTTTACATGTTGAAAATTTCCGCGCTTTTTACAATTGCTGCTTGTAAAATACACGTATGAAAGCAAAAAAAAAAAAAAAAAAGCTAGAGGTTAACGTGCAGAGAAAATTAAATAATGTTTTTTACATCATACCATCGTTTTCTTTTACTCTCCCTCTTAGAACCCCTTAAATAATTTCCATGGCACATATCTTTCACAAGCAGTTATTGTGAAAAGTGCCCTTTTTTCCGCTATCTGGGAAAAAGGGCACTTTCCTTAAGTGTAACTTGCAAAATACTTGCTAAACATGAACGATCGCGAAATTTTTTTGTTTTACGTAGTGGGGGGACGAGGGGGGGGATGGGACAGATTAAACAAAAAAATTCTGTTTCAGAATAATCTTTTTACAGTTTTTGATATTAACTTTTTAACTAATGTCTGATAATAATAATACATTGAATTTTTGCATACTAACTTAGGAACTGAAAGATACTACGATACGCATCCTTTTCTAGAATTTTTCATGAACAGTAAGTGATATTTGTAAAAAATTTCTATACGCGGTGTGATTTAAAAATAACATTCTTTCCCTCCCTGTTCCCCTTGCCCCTCCCCCCAAGAATAGGTAACATTCACCAAAATTCTTCATTAAAAGTAGGTGATAACTGAAGAAATTTTAATTAAGATTGATAGCATTGTGGTATTTATGAATCATTTTTTTCTTCTGCTCCCTCCATATCCCCCAAAATATATATAACAGTCAACGTAAATTTTCCTGAAAATTAAATGATATTTATGATGCATTTTATTAAAATAAAAAGCATTGGGGTATAAAACATTTATTTTCTATCCTTCTGTTTCCAGCCCCCCCCCCCCCAACCCACCCAGACATGTAACCTTCACTGTAGTTTTTCATTAAAAGTAATTGATAGTTACACAAAATGTCAATAAAAAAATCGATAATAAGTATTATTTTATTTTTCATCTGCCCCACTCACTTTCCTCCCTTTTTTGAATTACATGTATCTTTCATTATAATTTTGATAAAAGAAGTAAGTAATAGTCATACAACATTTCATATAAATAATAGGTAGCATGGCGATATAAAATCAACTACTTTTCTTATTCCGCTCCCCCCACCCCCACCCCCAAGATATCTGTAACACTCACTGCAATTTTTTAACAGTAAGTATATATTCAATGTTTTATACTAGGGCAGTTTAAAAACTTATTTTTTTTTTCATCTGCAAACACTTTTGCCCCCCCCCCAGGTATATATAACCCTCATTTTGATCTTAATAAAAAAGTAAGTGATAATTATGGAATATATAATTAAAATCAGTAAAATGGTGATACAAGAAAAAAAATCATGTTGTTTTTCTTTGCCACCCACCTTCATTTATGTCTGACACTGTAATTTTTTAACAAATTGTACGCGATTCAGGCCCGGACTGGCTCCTTTGGGGGCCCTCGGCTAGAAATCGGAAAGGGGCCCCTTTCTGAGGAATTTAGAGGAAATAGGACATTAAAATACGTAACTTTGAAAATTAGGCTTACATGCCTAAAAAGCTCATTTAGCTTTCTTGCCATTTGGGAAATAGTTGAATAAAAAGTAAGCTTTTTTTCTGATGTAATTTACTTATTTTCACGATAAATATTTATGTGTATTTTATATACTATACCTAAACTAGTTCTATGCTGGAAAAATAAGTATACTAATTAATTATGAGTGGTTCATTATTTAAAAATGAGATTCTGAAATGCTTTTAATTTTAGACAACCAAACCACACTGTTGAAACCATAAAAATCTAAATATTACTGTAATACCTAAATAAATATTAAAATAGGACACAGTGCTAATAAAATACCAAACGTATTGGGAAAAAAAGTGTTTTCTTTAACTGTGATTTAGTTGATAAAAACTGTATGCCATCAAAAAATATACCTCTGGGGGTCACCGAAGCGGGAGAGCCATCCCTTCTGTAGAGGATCAAAATTGCGATGGCATTTCTCCGGACCATCTCTAGAGGTGAGTCCCAGACCGTCGCCAATTGCGCATCTGCGCAGCACTAGTGCGACGTAAAACCCAATTATCCATCCATCCATCGATCCAAAATCTTTACTTATGCAATAGCGACAACCTTTTTAATTTATCGCCAAAATGACAACGACAATTTCAAAGTAGCCAGGGTCTTATAGTAACGATGTACTGAAGAAATTTTAAGAAACGATTATAATAACCGTTGCTAAGGAACGAAACAGTTGCTGTATGCTTTTATATGGAAAAATAGGCTTAAAGAAAAAAGTCCATTCGTACTAAATTAAATTATTTTCGTAGAGAATTTTATATCTGTACTTATAAGACAAAAATAAGCTTCCTTTTTATTTCCGTATAAATAAATGTGTAATTTTATAGAGAAAAAAGCTGTAGGAACAATTTTTGGGCATGAAAGCAGCTTCTAAGGGCAGCGGGAACCCAAATCGAAGTTTTGGTTGATTTCAATGAATTTTGTGTGTATTTAGGTTTCTGTGATTTTAATATTGATAACTAACATGGAATTTTAAGATCATTTAGATATAATGACTAGAGAATAGAGAAGCGGCTAAAGCCTACTAAAACCACAGCAACGCGTGGCCGGGTTCAACTAATTTTTAAATAGTGTGTCTAATTTCCCCCAGAAATTAAAAACATCAAATTAAAAAAAAATTAATTTTAGAAAATTAAACAATAGAATTGTTTTGCTACTGTTTTTTTCCGGTAGATAAATGAAAACTTAGTGTAATACCTTAACTTCCTACATTATATTCTAAAACAATAGCAAACAATTCCACTATTCAAAACAGTTTTATTCGAAAAAATAATTTTGATTGAGAAGGGCTGACAGGGATATGAAAAGCGAAGTGTTGATGATAGACACTTGATTTGTACTTATATTATAATGATTTTAAAGGCATGGCAAAAAACAGAAATAAGGCCTTGTCTCAAATTACCCAGCGTGAGGCTGTCCCCATCTAAATCTCTGGGGGTCACCAAAGTGGAGGATTCATCCCCTTCATGAAGGATCGAAACCGTGAGGGCATGTCTCTGGGCCATTTTTAGGTAAGTCCCAGAACCGTCACGAATTGCTCATAGTGTAGTACTAGTGCGAAATTAAATCCAACCAACCAAGCATGTGGAAGGTACTTAAGTATTATTTTTATATAAAATCTCTATTTTTCGTCTGGAATTAAGAACCTCCAATTTTAAAAGTTAATTTTATAAAATAAAATATAATCGTTTTGCTTGAACTTATGAGCTAATAAACTAATTTGAGTCACTTGCATTTAATGTATCATTATTATCCCTCGAAATCCGACTTTGCGACTCAGAAGTGCAACTAGTTAACCAAGTGTTTAGACATTTGGAAATGTTTTCAACATCTATTTTTTTTTTCTTTTTTTCTTTCCTTTTCGAAGCGCCACTTTAATATACACGTTTCATGTTGACATATTTCAGACACTTTTACAACCCTATTACGAGACATAGCGAGTGAGCGTCGCAATAAAGAAGTTAGTTATATTAGGTAAGAACAACAATTGCAGATCCAAAGAGACGTAACTATCCGCCTTTGTAATGATCGATAGATGGCGCTTTTTCAGTTTCTTTCGTTAGTAAATATAATGGCCACGTGTATTAATTTTGTTCTATATGTGTTACTAATTAATATTCGTGCTATAATTTCTCCGCCATTACATCATGGAAAATTGATTGCTTTTGGAAAAAATATTTCAGTTTATTCAACGTTCGATCGGAAGTAGATTTTTAACTGAAGCTGAACAAATATTAGTTTCAAATCATCTGATTATTTTTTTTTACTTCCATTAGCGGAAGCAACTGAAATTTGTCATTTGTCATTTGGAAATAAATGGAAGGTTAATTCTGGATTTTTTTATTCTTGGAGTTACACTGTGGCACACAACAGGTAAGTGTTATCTTTTTTACTGGATTTATTCATTTTTATTCAATAAATATATATGTGAAACAAAATATCGGCCAGCAATGGCGTCTAGATGAATTCGAAAGCTATGCATGTTAATTGTAATTTCACCTTAGCCCACCAGAGGGAGAGCATTTCATTACAATCGCGGATCGTAATATAAACGCCACATTTAAAATTTCTCGGCTGCTTAAGACTGGAGAAAGTAAACGTGCAGAAAAAAGTCATTGGCGTAACAACGGCGTTGCGGAGAGAGCGGGACGCCTTGGGCCTCTGGTCTTGAGGGGGGGGGGGCTCCGAAAAAACTTAAGTTTTAAGTATATGTATCTGTTGAAGTTAGTGCGCCGTTATTTTGACCTTAATCATTCGTTGCAATTCTCCTTTAAGCTTGTTAGACGGAAGGAGCGTGCTCACCGCAATAAATCATATTAGAGCGATTGTTCCGATATAAAATGCTCCAATGTAAAAAAAGTGACCGACGAGCAACAATACA
This sequence comes from Salticus scenicus, assembly GCA_963930645.1. Lineage (NCBI taxonomy): Eukaryota > Metazoa > Arthropoda > Arachnida > Araneae > Salticidae > Salticus > Salticus scenicus. The sequence continues at coordinate 227,059,266 of OZ005660.1, forward strand.
AAACTAAAAGAACCTTTTATGCAAGGTTCTAATGCCCTTGGTCCACACGTTGGTTTGGACATTCGAATCATTTTTAAAACTGATTTTAATGTCTTTTTATGGTTAAAAAATTAAGTGAAGACATACAAGGGGGCCTCTAATTAGGGGGTCTCAGACTTTTACCCTGTGCCTTTAGAATTGTAGTTTCGCGACTAGATGAAGCATGAAGCAGCGTGCTCCAAGAATGAAACATTCTTGACTTGACTTGAGTGCAATTTCCAGATGAAAACAATGCAGAAAGACAATGTTTTCGAAAGACAATCGCAAAGCTTTTAATACTTGTTTGCATTTACGATGTTTGGCCGCGAACTTGTCTGAAATTATGAGCACTACACAACACATAATGAGTCAAAATTGATTATAATTGCATAGGATTATTACAAAATAAATAGTGAAATTACTCTGATGTAAATAACAGATGATATAGTAGTATATTTTGAGGGGTTTTCAGAGGCCCCCCTTCCTCCGGGGGCCCTCGGCAATCGTCGACCAGCCGACCTGGCCAGTCCGGGCCTGACGCGATTATATAAAGTTTCATTAAAATCAGTAAGAAGGTGGTATAAATACAACCGGTACTACCCCCTCGCCCCCCCCGGCCCTCAGGTATATACTAAATGAATGTTGTACACAATTAATTGAAATTTCTAGAAATGTGATTTAGAAATCATTCCTCAAATGCATTATTCATATAAGGAAAGGGCATGTTTACAAACAAACGCTCCTTTAATCAATCTTTCCCGCTCACGAGTGGCAAAAGGGCAATCGGTATTGGTGGAAATACCAATGTTTTGCCCTGAGTAGAGTGTTTTGCCCTGAGCGTGACGTCAGCTGCGCTTTCCTTATTTATTATTTTGCGATTTGCTTATTACAAAAGTGCCCTTTTGTTTGGTATCCGAAAAAAAAATCAGCCCTGGAAAAATCACCACGGAATAAAGCACCCTTACATGAACTATCCACAAAAGGAGATCAAATATTAATGAAGTAAAAATTCTAATATGGTATTGCGGGTCAATCAAAAATAAAAATTATGAAATGGAGATATTTGTAAGTAACTCTTTTGAATCGAAAATTTTTAATGATATGATTGATACTTCATTATTATATCTTTACTAAATAATTTGACATTTTGTTCTGGAAAGAAAATCATTGTTGAAATACTTTACTATGTATCTAAAGCAACTATCACACGTACTCCCATACGATCAGCAGTATCAGATACTTTCTCCTGAAACCACCTGAAACAGGTTTTTTGAGACACAAACGCTCGAAAACACATTGTATGATTGTTTCCTTCTCCTAGCTTTGTCAATGACGAACTTATGACTGACTAAATCTCCTACGGTAGATGTTAGCACGTATTCAACCAATTGAAGTGCGAGAAAATCAGAGTGCGTTTAAAACATGAAATAGCGAGCGATTAGTCGCCAATTGTTAACGCCTTTTTGAATTCATTTTAGTCTTCAAAATAACCCTACTACCTGATGCTCGATTATTCGGAAAGGTATTAGCGTATAGTTCTGAGGGTAGGATCATCCGTGTGATAACTGCTTTACTGTGTATAATACTTTAGTTTACTGATAACAGGTCTGTGACGTTCATGCTGAATAAGTGATTTTTTTTTTCATTTCTTCGTATACAATAATCATATAATCCCCCTTCACCGTGTACCCACCTGCGAACAACAAATGGACAACTGAAGCTGTCACACATTTCAAAACTGACTAACATGCCAAATCCTCTTTTGAAAAATTATCTTTTACTGCATGACAGTTGCACATTCAGAAGCAAACATCAAAGTGCTATAACCTAGAATTTTTAGAAAAAATAATTTTATAAATTTGAAAAGAATCTATATTTTACATTTGAACCCATCTTATATATAATTTTTAAAATTAAATTTTCATTAAATAAATTTAAATACTCTAAGATACTATTGATATAATAATTACTGATAATATATATACTAATATATATACATATATATACATATATATTAATAGTATATATAATATATTATATATATACTGTACTGATACTATTAATACTATTATTTGAATAATAATAATAATATCGATAACTATTAATGGTTATATCAGCTATACATATATATATATATATCAATAATATAACAACTATCGTTATTGTTAGTTATATAAAATTATTAATAACTATGTTTTTCACCTAATTTGATTGCCAGTGTAACTGTTAATTAATGGAGAAATTAGTTTCTTAAATTACTCATTTTCTAATTTTTCTAAATACGTAAACGTTACCGTTTTTATCGTTTTCCAAATATTGAATTTTTAAAATTTCACTTTGAAGCTAAAAATTGATAAAATTCAACTAATTTATTTTTTGCATATCACACATTTAAAGTAAAATATTAAAACTTTTTAAAAACAAGAAGAGTCATAAATTAATAAATAATAGAATGATTAAAAAAGAAAAAGAAAATCTGCGTGCACCACCCTCTTGGCCCCCTCAGCTGTATATAATGCTTAAAGGGATTTATATTTGTATAGCATTGTTTGAAAAAGTTTTCAATACATATACCTCTGACCCCGCCCCCCGTATATGGAACACTGTAGCTTTTTCATAAATAGTAAGTGATTATTATACAAAGTTTCATTAAAATCAGTAAGATGTAGAGCCCCTTAAATAAAATAATGGGCCGGCGCATCACCGCCATTTTTTTGCCTCTGAAGAGGACAGCATTCCCGCTTGGCGTCCTTATCGCTTCCCGAATGAATTTAAGAAATCGTGATCTGAAGCTAATCCGGTCAAGATAAGAGCAATAAGCAACAACAATATTCCTAAAATCACATTTTTTTCACATCAGGATGTTATTTTATTCTGAGGATATCCTATGGATATACTGGGGTAAGATGTCTTGTTAGGGCGGTTTCTGTTTCTTTTACAAAATGCCGCCAAAACTCAAATACACAGTAATAGAAGGTCTGTGAACACTTTATATTCACTTCTTGAATGATTATTGCAGTTTATCGCTAAACAAACTTCCATATCACAGTTTGCTTAGCTAAAATTATGAAATATAATAAAACAAGTTACTCTAAAGTAACGTAAGACGATAAAAAAAATGTTTGTCGTTTGTTTATCAGAGAAACGCGCTGAGTACATGTGGCAGGGGTGATTGTGACTCAAAGGTAAAAACCCTGAAAATTAGAGCCTTAAGTTAGAAAACCCCCAAAATATCAAATAATACTCAACTATTTAGGCAAGAAGCCCTCAAATCCTTTTACATTTCAATCACATATCACCTGAATAACAAATGAACAACCAATGAAAGCAAAAAATAACTCAATAGGAAATATGAAAATACAGATGAGTTAGAGTAAAAACCCTAAAATCAGGTGTAAACCCTGAACACAAACACCCCTGGTTGTGGCAACCCTGAGGTAACAAAATGCCTGATGCGCCAGCTCGCCTTAGTAAGATGGTGATATAAAAACAATTATTTTCTTTCAGTCGTATCCTAACTCTCCCCCCCCCCCCCACCAACCAAACTTTCAACAGACATATACTAAGTGAATGTTGTACCAATTTAATTTACATTTCTAATGTCTAATTTTCCTTCTAAAATTTTACTTAAAATCAGTACTTTCTATAAAATATATCTATAATATTTCTATAAAAAATAAAAAATTCAATACTTTTTATTCATAATACAGGTATTTGTATTTGATGGCGAAATATATCACGACAATCAAACAAAGCTCAAAATACTTCCTAATTTTTAGCAATAATACGGCTATTTTTCATTGTAGTATATGTTACGCAAATCGCAGGTGCCATTTTTACCGCCTACCATTTT